>CATIWC010002139.1:0-443583 GCA_948472305.1 Vicia faba
CCCACAGATCCCCACGGAGATCCACAGAGATCGAATCTTAAGAAATTTTTTTACATTTTTCGATCAAAACTGTGACACTAGTATTTTGTTATTTTTTCCCTTTTAAAAAAACACATATATTTAGCATCTTTCTTTAAAAATAAAAATACTAACAAAATATGTTACTACCTTGCTTCCGCTAATTTACTACCATAGTATTGTCGTTGTCCAAAGCAAGTGACTGATTATGTGTGAATGTGAAAAATCCATAACTATTAATTTATTAATTGAATGAAAAACATGTTACTAATGGAAGTAAAGTGAATTTGAAGAGTAATTATCATAAGCACAACAAACTAATGAGAGTGGTTGTGTGATGATGATGAGAATATATGAGATGATGAATAGAGGAGACAAAGATAAATGAGAAAAGAAAGGAAGAGACGGTGTGTACATTTTATGTATTGGGTGTACTTTCTTAGGATTGGATACTTAAGTAGTGAAATAATACATTATACAATAAAACATAAAATAAAATGATCCACTAATGACTCTTCATTTTCTAATACATTAACATTTTTATTGTAATAATTATATAATTATATATTATATAATAAATAAAATATAAAAGATAAAAAATATGGTTGGAGTCCGGGAGTCCACGGGGTGAAGGGTAATTTCCCAATCCCCCGGCCTCACAGTATCATCGAGGGAACTTTTCCCTCCATCACCATCCCCACGAGGGGAAAATCCCTAACTTTGGTGCTCCGAATAGATAATCCTCACATGGATCCCTGTTAACAGATACAAATTGACATCCCTAATTATCGGGTATTGACATAAGTCTTTTCAGATCATTATCAATAAATAGGAACCCTTTTTTAAAATTTTATTTTTTTCCTTTCCTAATTAAACTAAAAACCAACTATAAATAGGAACCATTTTTTATACAAAGAGGACAACAATTCCACTAAAAGAAAAGCCACACAAAAGTCTCATATATTCTCTATCTTTCACGTGTTGACTTTTCAACACTCAACCTTTCACAAATATCTCACGAAACTTTCTTGTTGTGTGATTTTTTCCTCAAAAAACAAACATCACAACACCACCACACCTCTCCAAAATCGGTGTGTTCATTCACCACCAGAAAACTTTTTTTCTTTTACATATGTTGTTAGATTGGGAGGGTGGTGGATTTTAATGGAGCTTTTGATTTGTTGTTATTTATAAAAAAAAGAAAATTGTAAAGAAATATGTATTAACGAGAGAGAGAGAGAGAGAGAGAGAGAGAGGAGAGATGAGAGAGAGAGAGAGAGAGAGAGAGAGTGAGAGAGAGAGAGAGAGGAGAGAGAAGAGAGAGAGAGAGAGAGAGATGAGAGAGAGAGAGAGAGAGAGAGAGAGAGAGAGAGAGAGAGAGGAGAGAGAGAGAGAGAGATTCTCTTTTTCTTTCCTTATATATTAGTATTTACTCCTTTTATTATTTTTCTTCTTTATTTGTTTATATTTGATCTTGAGCCTTAAACCCATTTGTTTTTAGCAACTCATCATATATATTTTTCTCCCCTTTTAGATTTAATCCTTTACTTATCTTAGTTATTTTATTAATTTACTTTGTTCCTTTCGTTTAGTTTATTTTAACTTAATTATTATTAGAAAATACATAAAAATCAAATACATTAAAAATATAAAAAATAATACAAATATGTTGAATTTAATATAAATCTTTTGCTTCATATTTTTAATTAAATTATTTTTAACATATGTCTAATTAAATAAGAAGGACTGGGTGAATATATATTCACTAGTTTATCGAATAATCGAGGGTTTATCGAACATTTTGTCTGAACAATTATTCGTCTACCACAAGCAATTTTCACAATAATTTAGGTTTAAAATGGATGAATGTACATTCATACATTGAGTGATCAAATGCTTAGCATATGTTTTGTCCGAGTCGATTATTCTCTTTCGTATCTAAAATCAATCATAACTAATCAAATTTATTCTTTTTTGCCCATGCACAATAAAAATCCAAAATAAAACATTTTCTTAATTAAAAACAACCAACAAACAAATATCTTCTACCACGAACTACGAGGCTCTGATTTAACCATTGCACCTGGGAATACGTCGGCACAATATTTTGAAATCTTGCCGAACACATAATAAAAAACTAAAATTTCCCCCATTTTGTAAATATTTTTTAATAGAAATAAATAAAACTGTAAACATTCCTTAGAAAACATTTCAACCCTAGCCTATTAGGAGATTCTCGTTGAGTACAACAAATGTGATGGGTGCTAATATCTTCCCTTGCATAACCGACTCCCAAACCCGATTTGGTTGTGATGACCATTTCTTCTTTAAAAGGGTTTTATCAAAATTTCCCTTTAAAAACAAAACATTGGTGGTGACTATGTAGTTATTTCGAGTGTTAGTACACTCAGGTATTTTTCACGTCGTGATAGCTGGCGACTCTGCTGTGGACTCTACTTTCTAAAGAGAGTTAAGTCTATCATTTAGTTTTAGATTTGTTTATTTGCGTATTTTTTGTTTTATTTATTTTCCTTTATTTTATTTTCTACTTTATTTTATTTTATTCTTTAAATATCATATTGTGGGTTTTTGGATTACTGTTTGAGGGGAGCCTTACATCTAGGATTGAGAAAAAAACACAAGCCTAATTAAAGAAGTTGTGTAGTATTGTCCAATGGGATGCACATTCCAACACGTCTTTTACGACAACTCTGCCTAGAGTAGATCAGTTCAAAACTTTTATCATGAATTAGCTAGCGCATCCTCGTGATGAGACTTCAGACATGATCAGTGACTCTATGGACCTCTTCTAGAACTAGAACATTGAGACCATGTAGTACGACCTACAAGATGCACATCTTACTACGTAAATACGAATTCTCGGCTTAAGGGAGACCCTTTGAGATTTCATCATGAATTGGATGGCCTGATCTCGTGATGAAGTTTCATCAGTGGTCTATGATCTTGAGTTTGTTCTCAAATAATCCATGAAAACCTTAGATTCATCCTTTATGAGGGGTTGGGTAGAAAAGTTTAGAACTATCCTTTTGTAGAGAGTCCTCTTGTAGGTTGTTCTATTAACATCTTGTCTCTTATAACTTACATAACATATAATCACATTTGCATAAAAATGGGTTCTTTAGCATATTTTCTTTATTTTCAGGGGATTTCAAAGAAATTAAAATTTATTGTTAACCATTTTGAAAAAATGAGTTCAACCAAAAGGAAAATATTGCAGATAAAAGCATAGTTACCTAAGATGGAAAGTCTGAAATTCTTTAGTGGCAAGATGACTAGTATCACTTAAAAGAATTATGTCTACAGATTTTCGAAGAGCATGAGCAATGCTAGAGACAAGAGTATGAATCCTAGAGGATCAAGAACCTACACTTGAAAGGTCAAATCCAACACTTGAGATATCTTGCAGATCAGGATCAAGTTGTCATCTAGGAGCTACATCAACATACCACAATGTGGAAGATGTAGCATTCTAACTTGGCAGAATTTGTAAACAATGTGGAAGATGTTACTAAGACCGGATCATCTACTCTTTAAGGAAGATGTGTTTGATCATTGGGAGCTTCAACAACATCGACAATAGCTTGTCATTGAACGGAGGAGTGGTTGGTTTTGGAGGCCACCATAATCAATGGATTTAAGAGAGTATCTAACGGGAGGAAGTTGAGATTCGAGGAAAGTGATTGGGAAACGAAGATTTGTACTTCAAGTGAAGAAGATCTGAACTTGTGACATATTAGATCTTATATATCTTTGAAAGGAGTCAAAATTAGTTTTTGATTCCTACAAACAACATCAATGTTATGTAGTGGAGCTTGAGTTGATCAGTAAACGAGGAGACATAGCTTGTTGCGGTGGCCCTATGCTTCTGATGCAGTGGAGAAGAGAGTAACTAACAAGATTAACACTTCCACACTCAAGTCAATATGAGAGTGAAAAATGATGCATGAATGAGAATGGGTCTGAATACCTGAGAAATGACTTGCTTTCTCTTTTACATATAAGATACAATTAGTAACTAAAAAACGTGAAGTGACGCGTGAATCACAATCATCTGTTAGATAGATCTAAACAATCAGCAGAACTCTCAAATGTGAAATTGTCCGTTCAAAGAGAAATTAGAGTCTACCTACTTAGCATTCAACTCATTTTCCTTTACTATTGTACCTTTGAACCTTGTAGACAATCTAAAACATTGTCATTGAAAAAATTGATTCAATTTGTTAAGTTTTACTTCTTTATTAATTTAAAAGTAAATTTATTTTGAAATTTTTTTTTAAAAATCTTTCGACACTTTTTATTTTATCAAAAAATAAAATATTAAATTACAATAAAAGACATTCCAAACATATGCTTAAATACATCTAAACAAACTAGTCAAAGTTTTATATGGCTTTAAGTTGGAGTTGTTTAAGTAACAAATTTAATTTTCTAGTCAAATTTATCTCATTTGGTTGATAAAACAGATTCAACAAAAAAAAAAAACACGTTCAACAAATTAATTATCTATTTTAAACCATCTAAAAAAACACGTTAAAAAAAACACGTTTTACTGATAATTTGGCACCGCACTAAACACAGTACTGTTAGTACTGTTTCGTTGTGATGTTCTAAGTGGCACAAAACTATTCCTAGTACACTAACTTGTTACCAGTTTAATTTTAAAATTTAAATTAAATAAAAAATATTTAAATTTAATTATAAAAAAAATAAATAAAAGTAATCAAAGATATATATATATATATATATATATAAGTTAAACAAAATATAATAAAAAAATAAATAAGAAAAACAAATAAGTTTTATCAAAGTTGTTTATTATTCTAAAAGAAAGACATATTTTGAAAATAAAATCAAAATTGTATTAAAATTTCAATTTTTAAAAGAAAGACATCAATAATATGTATTTAACATATTCATATATTATCTTAAAAAGTATTATATGTTAACCCGCGCGTTCACACAGATTTTGGATTGGTTACCCGTGCGTTCACACTACGAGTGTGTTACTCGTGCGTTCACACAAATTTTAGTTTGATTACTTGTGCATTCACATGGTACTGTTGAGTTACCCGTGCGTTCACACAGGTTTTAGTTTGGTTATTCGTGCACTCACACGATACTGGTGTGTTACTCGTGCATTCACATTTATTTTAATTTGATTACACGTGCGCTCATACGATATTGATGTGTTATATGTAGTGTGTTACCCGTGTGTTTCACATCATTTGAATTGGATAGTTAAAAAAATTGATTATAGCATTAGAAAGGTCCAACCATAACACGCTTCCTCAAAATTACTATTACCTGCTATATTTATATATTGTCATTCCAATATCGACAATAAGCATGCTTAATCAATCAATATCGACAACATATAAGCATCTCCATCATAACACAACAACCCCATTTAACAACATCATCAATATCACCATTAAAATCATAAATTGGTTAAGAAATGTCATTTTTCAAATGAAATCCAGTAATCATACAAAAAATAACTCAAATGCTGACATTAATCAATAGTTCTATGTGTTATCTCTCTAACGCTTTGAATGACACTCTATTTAGACTTACAAAGTCAAAGTTACGTCCATTTTGTCACCACTCGCTACCTGCTCGCTAATTCTCGCTTAGTGAACTCTCATCGCCTACTCTCTAAGAGAAATCTCTCTACCTGCTTGCTAACTCTCCCTCAGCGACCACACGCAGGACAAGAAAACTAGAAAACACGAATTTCACTGTTGGAGGCCTTCCGAACCTCCAATTTCAATTTCGTAAAAATCTGTACGCTCAGAAAATTATAACCTATGCAATAATCTATTTATCTCAAGTTAATTCACAATTTTAACACAATTAAATCATCAAATTATTAATTTAAGATTATGCCTAAAACCTTCGAAAATGAAACAATGGTGGATATAGGTTCAATCATCAAAATAGAAAAATAAACACATATAAGGCACACAAAATTCATCACATAATCATCATATAACAACCGTCATAGCATCACAATTCAGAATTATGAATCAAAACACCCAATTCTAAAGAGGTTAATGACTCCTCCATCTACCCTTTAATGAATCCTCCATCTGTTTTGAGGTCTTATTCTCTCTCAAGATAAAGAGAAATGGATTGGGAAGCATACAAGAGAAAGTTATTTCTTTGTAGTATTTACCTATCGGGTTCATTTTAGTGGTTTCTTGCCAGCTTCTACAACTGAAAACTTGATCTTTCCCCTTATTTGTAAAAGTTGGACTCCCCTCTAAAGTTGTGGTATTCTCCTGACAACTTTTGTCAAATATAATCTCTTCTAGAGAGAACTTGACTAAAAACAGGGTGATTAATGATCCTAGTGAGTTATCTTGTTGTGAGGATTCAATTAAGTTACTTTTCAATTTTTTTTTGTCACTTGTGAGTTAACAATATATTTGTGGTATAAAAATTTCCAATGGTTAGGATGACAAGGGGTTATTCATGGTGACCATAAACTTCTTGAGTCTTTCCTTTCTTTAGGTGGTAAGACCAAGACTAGGGGTGATTATGTTATAATCGAGACACTATAGTCTCGCTTATTCTGAGAGTGTCTAATGATGTTATCTTTAATGGTGTTACAAAAACTGCGAAAAGGATGGATGGGAAGCATATATCTTTGGCTTGTAAATAATTTCTAGGTAGATCATGGGTGAGAACTCATTCGCGTACTTTGATTGTCTTCATAATTCTATCATCTTCTTTAACCAATAGCAAACTGAGTCTTTGTCTTGGTTATGAGGTAGGTTTTGATTTATGGGTATTGTCGTTCTCATAATATATTCAGATCCGTTGATGTTGATTCTGACAGTAATATTTTTAACCTAAATCTTAAGAGATCGATTTTTAGTTGCTTGGGAGCTTTGCCTTTTTCCTTTTTGTTGTTGATGTTTTTTCAATTATTTGCATCGCGGATAATCTTCTATTAAAATTAAATTTATTTTAATAAAATAAAACAATTTTTTTAAATCTTTCATTTTTTATTGAATAAAAAAGAAAAAATTAAATTACAATAAAAAATATTCCAAATGTAAACAACCTAGTCAAAGTTTCATATGACTTAACTTGGAATTATTTAATTAACAAATTTAATTTCCCAGTCAAACTCATCCATTTGGTTGATAAAACACGTTCAACAAATTAATTATCATATTTTAAACCACCTAATTGATAACATGACACCACACTAAAACACAGTACTATTTTGTTGTGTTGTTCTAAGACATTGTTGCTTTTCTTCGTACTTTCTCTTCTCTTTCTCTTTTCATTATTTCTAACATTTTTTTCATTTCAGTTTCGCAAATTTTCATTCCTCAAAGCTCAAAATCTCAGGTTTGCATCTTCTCCTTCTTCTCCTTTTTTGATTTTTTTTTCATTTTGTATATGATAAGGGTTAGGTTTTGTGGGTTTTATAATTTGATGTTGATAACTATTTTTAATTGAAAAAAAATGATTTTTTTGGTTTAAATCTGTTTCTGGGATTGGATTTAGCATAAAAGTTGTTTTTTTTTTCTCTGGGTCAAAACAGTTTTTCATTTTTTTTAATTCTACTTAATTTTCAATAATCTCATATGAATTACCTTTTTTTAGCTGAAATCATTTTTTTTTTGTTATAAAAATGTTATAGGAATAAATAATCATTTTTTCTGTATGAAAGATTTTTCTTTTATGCTTAGTTTCAAAAGATCCTTATCACATGACTTCATGTACTTTACAACAAGTAGCTTATTCATTTTATGCTTTTGTGATTTTGTACTCTTTAGTTTGATACTTTTTATCTTATTTGACTGAATTGATTCAGGTTAAAATCGAGTTGAATGTAAAGTGGTTTATGTTTGGATAACTTTATGCGAAATTGGAGCTGATTTATGTTTGTATATGAGACTAGCGGACTAGCGATCACGAATCCTGTATATTTCTTTCTTTTCAGGTATATTGTCTCTCGATCCAAGTTTTTCTTGAAGGTGATTATTTGCAATGAGCAATCTCAAGTTAGGTGTGGAAGTTATCGGGGCTCATGACCTCATGCCGAAAGATGGTGAGGGCTCGGCTAGTGCTTTTGTAGAACTTCATTTTGATGAGCAGAAGTTTCGGACAAGTATTAAAGAAAAAGATCTGACTCCTGTTTGGAACGAGAAGTTTTACTTCACCATTGCTGATCAAAGCAAATTACCGAGCCTCACACTTGAAGCATGTGTGTACCACAACAATAACAAAGGCAATAACTCCAAAGTCTTTCTTGGTAAGGTTCGTCTCACGGAAACTTCATTTGTCCCGTATCCTGATGCTGTTGTGTTGCACTATCCTCTGGAAAAGAAATACACTTTTTCACGCGTAAAAGGAGAGCTTGGTTTGAAGGTATTTGTTACCGACGACCCTTCTGTAAAATCCCCCAATCTGGTTCTTGATGAGAAACCCTCTGTGGATTCAGATCAGCATTCGAACAAAGATCAACCACCAGTATCATTGACCGATTCATTCATGAACATGTTTTCTCGTAAGAAGAATGCGCCGAGGCACTCATTTCATACCATTCCTGGTTCTGATAAAGAAGAACATCGATCTTCTCCTCCAGCAGCTGCAAAGAAGAATATGGACCATGGGACGTCCGAGATGAAATCTGCATTAACTCCAAAAATCATGCATACATATGCGGATTCTTTGTCTCCTATGGATTATGCTCTAAAAGAGACAAGCCCTTCTCTTGGAGGGGGACAAGTAATTGGCGGGCGAGTTATTCGTGGGAACAGATCATCCAACACCTATGACCTTGTTGAACCAATGCATTACCTTTTTGTACGAGTCGCAAGAGGTCGCGACCTTCCGTCAAAGGGTGTGACCGGGAGCCTTAATCCATATGTGGAGGTAAAAGCTGGAAATTTCAAAGGAACTACAAAGCATTTTGAGAAAAATCAGGAACCTGAATGGAATGAGGTGTTTGCGTTTGCAAGGGACAATCTACAGTCAACTACGCTTGAAGTTGAGCTCAAAGACAAAAGCACAGTACTAGATGAAATAGTTGGTACTGTGAGATTTGTTCTCCATGATGTTCCTACACGTGTTCCACCAGATAGTCCATTGGCTCCGGAATGGTATCAGATTGACAAGAAAGGAAAAAAGAAAAAAGGGGAGTTGATGCTTGCTGTATGGTTTGGCACACAAGCTGATGAAGCTTTTCCTGATGCTTGGCATTCTGATACACTCTTTCCTGGAGAAAACTCTTCAGTTTCTCATTATCAAATGCGATCAAAAGTTTACCATTCACCAAGATTATGGTATGTGCGGGTTAGAGTGATTGAGGCACAGGACTTAATTCTGTCAGATAAATCTCAATTCTCAGATGCCTATGTTAAGGTACAGACTGGTAGCCAGATCTTAAAGACAAAAATGGTACAGACGAGGACAAAAAATATGCGATGGGATCATGAGCTGATGTTTGTTGCTGCCGAACCCTTTGATGAACCTCTGATCCTTTCTGTTGAAAACCGTGTTGGTCCCAACAAGGACGAGACAATTGGGGTGGCTGTTATTCCTTTGACCAAAGTTGATAAGCGTGCTGATGATAGAATTATCCGTACTAGGTGGTATAACCTTCAAGAGTCCATGTCATCTGCGATGGATGGGGAACATGAGAAGACAAATGATGTATTTTCTAGTAGGATTCACCTTAGTGTCTGTCTTGATGGTGGGTACCATGTTTTTGATGAGTCAATTTATCATACTAGTGATCTTACACCCACCTCAAAGCAGCTCTGGAAGAAGCCAATCGGCGTTTTAGAACTCGGCATTCTAAAAGTTGATGGACTTCATCCGATGAAAGCTAGGGATGGAAGAGGGACATCAGATGCATACTGTGTGGCAAAATATGGGCGAAAATGGGTTCGTACTCGAACAATCAGTAATAGTCTAGACCCAAAATACCATGAGCAGTACACATGGGAAGTTTTTGATCCAGCGACAGTTCTCACTGTGGGGGTGTTTGATAATTGTCAGGTTAATGGTCCAGATAACAAAGATTTGCTGATTGGTAAAGTTCGGGTCCGAATCTCAACCCTTGAAACCGGCCGCGTGTACACAAACTCTTACCCTTTACTGATGCTTCATCCTTCAGGTGTTAAAAAGATGGGTGAACTGAACCTGGCTATTAGATTTTCTTGTTACTCAATGGTTGATTTGATGCAGTTGTATTTTAAGCCTCACTTGCCAAAAATGCACTACAAAAGGCCGCTTAATGTCATGGAACAGGAAATGCTGCGACAACAGGCTGTAAATGTTGTTGCTGTTCGACTTAGTAGGGCGGAACCACCTCTTAGAAAGGAGGTAGTTGAGTACATGTCTGACACAAAATCTCATCTCTGGAGCATGAGACGCAGCAAAGCAAACTTCTACCGTCTGATGACAGTTTTTTCAGGATTTCTTTCTGTAGGACGATGGCTTGGGGAAGTTTCCACCTGGAATAATCCTATGACGACGGTGCTGGTGCATATTCTTTTTCTGATGCTTGTGTGTTTCCCTGAACTTATCATGCCAACCATGTTTCTCTACGTGTTTGTTATCGGCATGTGGAACTGGAGATTTCGCCCGAGACACCCTCCTTACATGAACCCCAAACTCTCTTACACAGAAGGAGTGACCACAGATGAACTTGATGAGGAATTTGACACATTTCCTTCCACAAAGAGCCCTGATATTGTGCGATGGAGGTACGATCGCTTAAGAAGTGTGGCTGGAAGGGTTCAGAGTGTTGTTGGAGATTTAGCTACTCAAGGAGAGAGAGTCCAAGCACTTGTGAGCTGGCGTGATCCCCGCGCCAGCTCCATGTTCATGGCCTTTTGCCTTGCATCTGCTGTTGTGTTGTATATGACACCCTTCCAGATTCCTATTCTTATAGGTGGATTTTACTTTTTGAGACACCCGATGTTCCGGAGTAAGGTACCAACGGGACCGGTTAACTTCTACCGCAGGCTACCCGCTCTCACAGATAGCATGCTGTAAATGGTTTCTGTTGCGCGTGGTTCTGAAGTTTATTTACCTGCTGAAAGTGACAATGTTTGAATCTAGCATTGAGTTTTTGGCAGTGATTGTAAGATCCTTGGAGCTATCTTATCTAATCATGTATTTGTTTTATTTTAGTGTCGAGTACAATTGGTGGAGATGTATGTATCCATGCTGTGGTAAGCTTTAGTGCAGTTTTATGCTTACAAGCCTTTCCTGTAGTAGCATTTAATTTCATGCCATTAGGAACCATGCACAATGAAACTAGTTTGATGATGATTGATGCCAGAAAACTCAGCTGAACTTTTCATGTAAAGTTGCATGTTTTTGGTAAGGAAATGAGAAGGATAATGAAAGGACCCTTTCAGATAAATTTTCATGTGGGACCAATGAATGTCTAATTGACCAATATTGTCACTGTTTACATCTTTAGAGGTGTCAACAACATTGCTCATTTTTCAAGCAATGAGACTTGTAAATAACTCTCAACCTTTTGTAGAGTGCTCCATTTAATACAGCCTAAAGGGATAAACTCAATTTATAAATATTTAAAAATAATTTTCAAATAATAATTTTTTTGATAAAGAGATTCTCTTCACATGATGCATTTGACCCATTCTCTTAGTGTGATCCTACTTTGTATCAAGGAGTGGATTCTCTTTGAAAGCAAGAAAGCCATGAGTTATTGTTTCTTCCATTCAAACAACCACCAAAATCATGTTTTTGTGTTGTCTTTTTCTCAAGCCTAAGAATTAAGTTGTTTTTGGTTAACTTGATCTTGCTTATCCAATATGGTAATTTTTTTTTTATACAAGAGGGCCTAAGTTCATAAGAAAAAAGATTAGTCTAACAATCCTATTATAACCTTGTCCAACAAGGTCCGCAAGGTAAATATAATTTAGTCTTGGGGACAAATAGTAATACCAACATTTTTAACATTTTGATTGACCCCAAATTACGCGAGTCCATATGTATATTTATTGGCTTCTCTATAATTCTTTCGTACTCGGATTTCTCAATCACAATTTAATAATTATTTGATTCTTCGAATCAGCTCTCGATTTGGTCCCATCAAAAAAGTTTTAGTAGTGATTGTTGTGTGAACCTCTGCTATAAATATGAACTTTCACCTTGTTATATCCTTTTCCAGCTATTTGGGTCTGATCCTCATACACTCCCCACAACTCTGCTATAACTGTGGGACAATTATCAATAAACTTTGAAAAATCTTCTAGCCAGGTTTCATATCTATTTTTGACGATTCCATCACAATCTGCTTGATCTTCTTTTTGAACTGAGCCATCAGTGTTAAGTCGAATCCAACCATCCCGAGGAGCCTACCACCTTATTTGTTGGATTGATATCTGCTGACATGTTATTCACTCTTGCATCCTGATGTTCATCTGATATTTTTGGACTTTTAATGCTATGTTAGTTGCTAAGTTACTTGGCATAACATAACCATCCTCACGATTCCTCTTATTTCTCTAATACCAAAGTGACTGACAAGCAGTTACCTATATGACTTGTCAGTTACCACTCTCTTTTTTGCTCAAATTATTCCTCATGTTTAGATTAATCCACTCTTGCATATCCAACCTGTAAAAATTTCTCCTATGTGATTCTTCAAGTAGTTGCATCCAAACTTGAACAACATTTCTACAATCTCTTAAAGCATGGATAGTTGTTTCCACAATTACATTGCAATTAAAGCAGTAAGGATCTCTAATGCTCATTTGGTGGATCATGTGATTAGTTTTTGTGAGTACATTTTCCTAATTAGAATTGTTTTGTATAATGTCAAAACTAGGACATTTTATCATTTATGTATATTGGACGTTATTCTCTGAATCAATGTACATCTTAGTATTAAGAAAGTCATGAATGGTTTAGTAAAGGTCTCATGGCTTAAAAACAGGTTTTTATGTGGAAAACAGGCATGTGTGTTGACACATACATTCTATGAGTCGATACATGTGGATCATTTTTAAAGGTTTTAGTCTTTATAATGCATGAGTTGACACATACAACATTTCAGATCGTCACATAGAAGAAAAATTCTTCTATGAGTCGACACATACGAGTTATGAGTCGACACATATAATTCAATTTTAAAGCCTGCGACTTCTGTAATGCATGTGTTGGCTTATGAACTGTGTAACACCCAAAAATTTCGAATTTAATTATTTAATTGATTATTTGTGAATTATTAGTGATTATCTATGTGATGTGTGTAGTATGTTGTGGGATTGTGTTGATTAAGGTGCTAGTTAGAATTATTTAGCTTTAAATAATTTAGATTATAATATTTAGAATTATTTAATAATAATCAAGTAAATAATTGGTGTGTAGAGATAATAAGGGTAGTGTGTGTTGGCTCCTAAATTCTACACCCTTGTTTGTTATCATATATAGACCATTAATTATGAGTCAGAAGAGTTTCCTACATAAGAAGGCTTCGACCAGCTGATCATGTCGAAGACTCATCAAAGAATGACAAGATGCTTGGAGAAATTCCTTTAAGTGGGAATCTTATTGTCTTCGACGTCGAAGGAACCTCTCGACAAAGGTACCTGATGCCCAAGGTCGAACGGTTTGAGATTTGAATTGTTGGAGGGAAAACGGTTCCCAGCAGTTACCAAGTGCAACGTGCCGAGGACGGAAGCGTCGAAGGCTGTGAGCGTGCCATGTGGCGTCATCCCGAAGCAGCGTAACTGCCCGACGGTTACTTAGGATTTGTTTTAGTATAAATACTAGTTGTTCACGTAGTTTTCGTGTGTGTTCATCATCTTATACAAGTTACTCATTTAGATTCAAGTATCCAGCGTGAGCGAAAGAATCACTGAGAATGTATGTGTGAAACACCATTTAAATTAATCAAAGTCTTTTATATTCAAGCAATTTATCGCTTTTCATTTACTTATCTCTGTCGAAGCCTTTTACTTAACGCTTTTATTTATTCTATCAAGCTTTTCTTCATGCAATTTACTTAAAAGTGTCTTTACTTTACTGGCATTAATCACCATTAGGATTAGTCAAACTCCAAAAAATCAACCATGTCTTAGGATCAATCTGATCGATCCTGCTAGTCACCAAATAAGTAACCTTTTGGAAGATCAGCGGTTGTTTACCAATTTCCACGGTAAACAAATTGGCACACCTGGTGGGACCTTGTGTTGATTTTTACGATTAACTATTTTATATAAAATATCCTCCTTTTTCGAGAGTATTGTATGTTATTGAGAAGTGGTAGAATATACACCAACAAAACCAATACTAGGAGAAGAAGTGAAGAGATGGCGAATCCGCCAAACAGTGGTGAAATCCCACAAACAAACATGGGAGCAACGGTTATCCCAACCGTAAGTGAAGTGGTGACCGCTGGTTCAACACCAGCAGTAATGGTTACACAAACGGGGCCATTACCTCCATTTACTGGCCCCAGAATGCCTCTGGGAACTCCCCCACCAAGGGGAAACCAAGGAACTAGGCCATATGTTCCCCCAGGTTTTTCGACAGTCGGTTTAAATCGAGAACCACTCTATGGCATGCCAACTTCTGAATTGGCTAGCCTGACGAATGTTGCGTCCACTTTTTCAGACCCTTTAGTGAGCGCCTCTTCACCACTCTAAGGCTCTGGGGTTGGTATGGCGAACAGGGGTAGGACCCAACTCTTAGGAGGAACGTCCCAAGTAATGCATGGCCTTACGAATGCCTCGACAACAGTCTTGAGGCAGCAAATGGACGAAAGAAACCACAATATGGTTCAAATGTTGGCACAAACTTTAAGCACAGTGCTAAATCCTCTAATACAAAATACCACCCAGTCGAATCAGCAAATGACAGCGCAAATGGCGCGTCTGGCTGACTTTTTTGGGGTACCCCAGCCTATTCGACAACCCCAAAGGGCACATATAAGGGGAAACCAAGGTATACTTCTAGAGGAAGAAACCACTATTAATCAAGTCCAGCAGCCTGTCGAAGAAAACCTTAGGGTACGGATGAAACAACCCGGGGTCGAAGAGCCTAGAGTCATAGCCCCAGAAGTAAGGATGGTTAATAGAAACCAAAACGCTGACGAAGTAGTTCAGCAGATCCAATACCAGAATATTGGTTTGGAAAATAACTTGACAACCATGATTGAAAGAATCATGATGCAAAATGGGATGAATACGGGCTTCCATAGGCCCAACTTTACATCCCCGCTATCAGAATATGTGTTACAAACGGACTTGCCTCCTAGATGCAAAGTCCCTAAGTTCACTAAATTTTCAGGGGACACGACAGAATCCACTGTCGAACATGTGGCAAGATACTTGATCGAAGCAGGAGAGATTTCAAACAATGAGAACCTGAGGATTAAGTATTTCCCAAGTTCCCTAACAAAGAATGCGTTTACTTGGTTCACAACTCTTCCCCCCAATTCGATCCACCATTAGACCCAGTTGGAGAGATTGTTCCATGAGAAATTCTACATGGGACAAACCAAGATAAGCCTGAAAGAGTTGGCCAGTGTAAAGAGGCGATTCACTGAACCTATAGACGAATATCTAAGTAGGTTTAGGTTGCTCAAGGCAAGATGCTTTACGCAAGTGCCAGAACATGAGTTAGTCGAAATAGCCGCAGGAGGTTTAGATTACTCCATTAGGAAGAAATTAGACACTCAATACCTGAGAGACATGGCCCAATTGGCCGATAGGGTTCGACAGGTAGAACGCCTTAAAGCTGAAAAAGCCAGGGAGACAAAGACTCATAAAAGAGAAAGGATAGCGTATGTCGAAATGGACGATGAAGATCCAGAAACATTCGACGAACCTATAGCCGTCGAAGAAAGTGAGGTCGATTTAGCTGAGTTAAAACAAGGGCCACCATACTCTTGCAAACTACTAGTCCCCTCAAATGGAAAAAACCCCACTGGTCCTGAAAGGGCCAATGATAGGTTCCCTAAAAAGACTTACAGTTTTGATATTACAAAATGTGATGAAATTTTTGACTTACTTGTAAAAGATGGCCAAATGATAATACCCCCAGAGGTAAAAGTGCCTCCTCTTGATCAAATAAAGAAAAGAGGCTTCTGTAAATATCATAATTTTCTGGGCCATAAAACATCTCAATGTTTTCTTTTCAGGGATCTCGTACAAAATGCTATCGAAGAAGGGAGGTTGAAGTTTGCTGATAAGACCCCCATGACTGTGGATTCTAATCCTTTGCAGGCTGAAGCCCACTATGCTGAACCTTCAGAGGTGAATGTGATCGAGGCTTCCAGGAGTCAAGTGAAAAGGCCAGGAATAAATATGGTCGAAGTCACCAAGGATCATGTCAACATGCCAATCTTTGGCAATTTTTATGGGAATCTTTCTAGAAAGACAATCGAAGCAGTCCAAAAAGCTGCTGAAGGCCCAAACCTGGAGACAGGTGGAGCCTCAAAATATGGAGCTAAACCCATTTCCTACTTAGCTGCAGCGCAAGGCCAGACAGAAGACCTGGAGGCCCAAATGAAGCAGATGAATCTTGCTACTAAAGACAGCATGAATGTCAACATGGTCGAAATCTCTCAATCAAAAGTTTCAGAGGAGGCCATGAGGCAAGATCAAGAAAACAGAACGAATTTCCCTCGAGAAAACGAAAATCTGGCAGATTTCCTGCAACGATGCCAGAAGAAGAAGTCAGAAGTAATGCTGTGTCCTCGATGCAGCTCTATTTTTGACAAGAAAGCTGCTGAACACATCGAAGGTGTGAGAGCAGCAAATAAAAGAAGGGAAGGTGTTGATGTTCGACATGACCCCAGAAGAACCTACCAAAAGGGTTCAAATCAAGAAAGGAGGCCACTAACTTTTAGGCCTCCAACCAATGTGCCAGTTGATACGTGGCTCAAAACATCGAGTCGAAAGAGACCGAGCGAAGAAAGGTGGCATTCCTTCGAAGTTCCAAGAGGTTCATCTTTGACACTCAAGAAAGAACCTCATGTTGCTGCCTCCAAAGTGACCCAGGTATCAAATAACTACAAGGGAAAGAATCCAATGTCTCGATCCCAATGGAGAAGATACCAAAGGCGGCGCAAGGCTGAGAGGGAAGCTGTCAACGAACCAAAGCCAGAGTCAAGTTCAAATGTCCCACAGTGAAAGCAAAGAAAGCCTTTGGAGAGAGAACCAGTGACCAATAGACTGGTATGGCCTAACCAAGGCGAAGTTGGTGACAAAGATGGATCTGAGTCTGATGACACCCTAGATATCATGGTGAATATTGTCTCAGTTTTGCCAAGAGAGTTCAACCGCCAGATGGAGGTCGAATCGAACGACTGGGAAGTCGAACAGGAAATGGCCAAGCATAGGCCAGTATGCTACTTCGTCATGGATAATGGTTGTATTGAAGAGCAAAATGGTTTCTTCGAACCACCTACTGAGGTGATGAAAAGTCACCTCAAGCCTTTGTTCATAAGGGCAAAACTCGAAGAAGCCACTATAAACAAGATCTTGGTGGACTGTGGGGCAACCATCAACATAATCCCCCACTTCATGCTAAGAAAAATAGGCAAGAGTGATGAAAACATTAAGCCTCATAACATGGTCCTGTCGAATTACGAAGGCGGAATAGGGACCACTATGGGTGTGATCCAACTAGACCTCAAAGTAGGATCCATCCTTCGACCAACTATGTTTATGGTCATATCGGCTAAACTAAATTATAATCTATTGTTGGGCCGAGAATGGATACATGGTGTTGGAGCAGTACCATCATCAATGCACCAAAGGTTAATATTATGGCATCCTGATGGAATTGTCGAGAATATAGAAGCAGATCAGAGCTACTACTTGGGCGAAGTAAATCACCTAGGGAGAGCTGACTTCGACAAAAATTTGGCTCACATTGGGCCATGCCCAGCACCTGACTTCGACATGGCGCCAACGCCAAATGCTTTTTGTTCCTTGTACCTGCACCCTGATCATGGGTTTCAATGGGACAAAGAAGACTTGTCCCACATTAATTTCAGTGGGCTAACTGACATCCAACCAACTGGTTGGGGAAGTGAATTCAGTGATAATGACTGAGTCACAAGCACTACAGTGAATTTCGGCTTACGTAGCCGAAACAAGGATGATAGCGGCTCTTGAAGCCGAAGTAAAATATATGGCCACCCAGGCCAACGACCAAGAGCTACCTTCTGCAGGTCCGGGAAAAGATTTCGACCCAGAACCACCAGATATAGGCCCTGGAAAAGATTTTGACCCAGAACCTCTTGATATCATGACAGAAGGAATGCAGGAGCAAAGGCTCGACGCCATCTATGACGATAAGCCTTTGGGATTCGAAAAGGATCCCCTGGCGAACAACATCAAAATGTTAGCACAGGATCCTTTAGAAGAAATCAACTTGGGCGAAGGGTTAGAGAAAAGGCCAACTTACATCAGCGCCAAAATAGACCCAGAGCTCAGGGTTGAAGTGATCCAGTTACTAAAGGAGTTCAAGGACTGCTTTGCATGGGATTACGATGAGATGCCTGGGCTCGAAAGAGGATTGGTAGAACTTCATCTGCCAATTAAACCTGGAAAAAAGCCAGTCAAGCAAAGTCCAAGACGCTTCGCTCCAGAAATACTGTCGAAGATCAAAACGGAAGTCGAAAGACTGCTGAAGTGAAAATTCATACGAGCTACGAGGTATGTCGAATGGATTGCAAACATTGTGCCAGTAATCAAGAAAAATGGTACGTTGAGGGTATGCATAGATTTCAGAGATTTGAATGTTGCAGCACCCAAAGATGAATATTCTATGCCGGTGGCGGAAATGTTAGTCGATTCTTCCGCTGGCCATGAGTACCTGAGCATGCTCGATGGTTACTCAGGATACAATTAAATTTTCATTGCTGAAGAAGATGTATCGAAAATAGCTTTTCGATGCCCCGGGGCTTTAGGCACTTACGAATGGGTAGTGATGCCTTTTGGCCTAAAAAACGCTGGGGCAACATATCAGCAAGCGATGAACTCTATCTTCCATGATTTTATTAACACTTTTATGCAAGTATATATTGATGATATTGTTGTAAAATCTGTTTCAAGGAAGAACCATATAGACCACCTTCGACAATCATTTGAAAGAATGAGAGAACATGGTCTAAAAATGAACCCTTTGAAGTGTGCGTTCTGTGTAAAAGATGGAGATTTCTTGGGCTTCGTCGTTCACAAGAAAGGAATCGAAATCAACCAGAACAAGACAAAGGCAATCTTGGAAGCGAAAGCGCCAACGAACAAGAAGGAACTGCAATCTCTACTGTGCAAGATAAATTTCTTAAGGAGATTTATATCTAACCTAAGTGGAAAAGCTCAAGCCTTCTCACCCTTACTTCGATTGAATAAGGAAGGATTCGAGTGGGGGCAAGAGCAGCAGGAAGCCTTCGACAAGATCAAAGGGTACCTCACCAAGCCGCCTATTTTGGTGCCTCCTTGTAGCAATAGGAGTATGAGATTGTACATAGCTGCATCCGACAAAACTTTGGGAAGCGTGTTAGCCCAGGAAGATGAAAATGGAGTCGAAAGACCCATTTACTATCTTAGCAGAGTTTTGAACGATGCAGAAACTAGATATAGCGAAGTTGAAATATTATGTCTATGTCTTTATTTCTCTTGTACAAAGCTCAAACAATATATAAAACCAGTTGATGTGTATGTTTCGTCTCATTTTGATGTTTTCAAATACATGTTGTCGAAACCCATCTTGCACAGCCGAATTGGCAAGTGGGCGCTAGCATTAACTAAGTATTCATTGACCTTTATGCCTCTCAAGGCAGTAAAAGGGAAAGTGGTAGCAGACTTTATAGTCGACCACTCAATTCAGGTTGAAAATATAAATTACGTGGAGATAGAACCCTGGAAATTCTACTTCGATGGTTCCAGCCATAAAGATGGAACAGGAGTAGGGGTCTTAATTATTTCTCCAGGAAAAATTCCAACAACATTCAAGTACAAGATAAAAGGTACTTGTTCGAACAATGAGGCTGAGTACGAAGCTCTAATTACTGGCCTTGAGATATTGTTGGAATTGGGGGCAACTCGAGTCAAAATAATGGGAGACTCAGAGTTAGTCATCAAGCAAGTCACAAAAGAGTATAAATGCATAAGAGAAAATCTTATTATGTACTTTGTGATAGCAAATCGTTTATTGAAAAAATTCGAAGTGGTTAACATTCGACACATACCTAGATTGGAAAATCAAGTAGCCAATGATTTGGCACAGATTGCATCTGGGTACAAAATTTCAAAAACGAGATTACAAAGAGCAATCGAAGTTCGAGAAAAAATAAAAGCAACCAGCCTGTCTCCAACAGATTTGGAATCGACAAGACTAGGGTATGCTGATCAAAGGAACTTTGAAATTTCGTTCATAGATGATTTGTCGGAGCAGGATTGGAGGAAACCCATTGTAGATTATCTACAAAATACAGCAGCTTTGACAGAACGAAAAATAAAATATAGGGCGTTGAGTTACGTACTCATGGGTAATGAGTTGTTCAAAAAGACGCCTGAAGGGGTATTGCTAAAGTGCTTAGGCGAAACTGAAGCATACATAGCCCTTTCGACTATGCATGCTGGAGCGTGTGGGGCTCACCAAGTAGGCTATAAGATGAAATGGTTATTGTTTCGACAAGGACTATACTGGCCCACTATCTTGAAAGATTGTGTTGAGTTCGCGAAGGGTTTCCAGGAATGTCAAGTCCATACAGGCATCCAACATGTACCAGCAAGCGAACTTCACTCAATAGTGAAACCTTGGCCTTTTAGAGGATGGGCGTTGGATCTTATTGGAGAGATTCGACCAGCATCATCAAAGAGCCAGAAGTATATACTGGTAGGCATTGATTATTTCACCAAATGGATCGAAGCTATCCCTTTAGTCAATGCAGACCAAGAAAATGTCATTGAATTTATTCAAAAGAACATTATATACAGATTTGGAATCCCTGAGACTATAACAACTGATCAAGGGTCAGTGTTTACTGGTCGAAAGATGCAGGAATTCGCTCAAGAAACAGGCTTTAGACTCCTAACATCAACACCTTATTATGCACAGGCAAATGGTCAAGTCGAAGCAGCGAATAAAATAGTGATTGGCCTGATAAAAAAGCATGTAGGAAAGAAGCCAAAAAATTGGCATAAGACGTTAGACCAGATCTTGTGGGCTTGTCGAACGTCCCTAAAAGAAGCCACAAGTACAACACCATATCGGCTAACTTTCGGTCATGACGCAATACTTCCAGCAGAAATTTGTCTTCAATCAGCGAGGGTTCAGAGACATCAAGATATTCCCTCTGAGGTTTATTGGGATATGATGTTAGATGAACTAGTAGATTAAGACGAGGAAAGACTACGAGCTCTCGACCTACTAAGAGTTCAGAAGAAAAGAGTGGAAGACTCTTACAATAAGAAAGTAAAACCTAAGGCATTCTTTCCTGGAGAATTAGTTTGGAAGGTGATTCTCCCCATGGATCTAAGAGATCGAAGCATGGGAAAATGGTCACCCAAGTGGGAAGGACCGTTCAGAATTATTCAAATTTTTTCTGGTGGAGCTTATGAGGTCGAAGAGTTAAGCGAAGATAAAAGACTCTTGAGGGTAAACGGAAAATATTTGAAAAAGTATAAACCTATGCTCCAAGAGATCAAAATAAATAACAGTTAATGACTAAGTTAACCATAAAGAGCCAAAATGGAAAATGATATATTGATTAACCAAAATGGCTGCATTGTATTACAAAAATTACAGTACATGGTCAATGAGGTACTAAGCAAATTAGAAAGGGATGGAAGCTTTAAGTCGAAGATATTTGGATCTCTGCAACTCCAACCGTTTGTTACACAAGGCATTCGCCTGAGAAAGTCTGGCAATCTGGTCATCTAGGGCTTGGGCCCTTTCAGCAAACTCTAGGCCTCGAGTAACTTCATCTTGGATCTCTGCGTCCGAAACAGTCGAAAGGAGTTACTCTTTGCGCTTAGTGTTAGCGTTTAATCTGGCCTCCAACTCCTCGATATGCGCCCTTATAGAGGCGTTATCTTGATCTATGGTTTCGATTTCCTGCTGCTTGGACATCTTCTGTTTCGACAATTCTGCAATTCGAGAAGTCGATTCAGCTACTTCAGTCCAAGCAGAAGAACTCTTGCCATGCAGTGTTTCGAGTTGGCTGTTGAACCCCCTTCGACGATTATAGTCCGCAGAGACTTGGTCAATAATGGAGTATAACTCCAAGATGAAGCTGGAAATTTTTGGAGAAACAGCGAGAAAATCAACTGCACCCAAGACAACTCCCAAACAAGACTGGGCAGTAGGATCCCCCTTCAAAGCCTTCATCAGATCCTTCTTGAAGAACTGAGCCTTGACTTTCTTCAAGACCTCATCGAGAGGAGAAGTCGAAGTAGACTTCCCTGATGCAGTAGAAGCATCATGGATAGGGTCAGATGAATTTTCCCTGCTCTCAATGATGGCATTCAGATAGCCAATTGGATCATTTTGCTTCAAAAGGGCCAAGTCTTCTTTAGACCTGGGCTTTGTCGAGGTGATCGTTTCTGCAGCAGTGGTGGCTTGGGGCTGAGTTTGTTCAGCAGCATCAGCATCAACATGACCCTCTTCATCATGTTACTCTTCTGTCTCATTGACCACTTGAGCTTCCACCTGGTGGTGTTCCTCTGTTTCAGCAAGGACTTCATCATCCACCAGTTCCTCCTCTCGTTGTCTGCTATGGTCAGCAGAGTCTTGTGGCTCTGAAGTTTGATTTACTTCGTTAGCAGAACCAACGAAAGAAGAAGGATGGTGAATGGGTTCCCCTGCGCTGTTTACAAAGGAATCAGAACCTTCGACAGGATGCCCAGTTGGTGCTGAAGTTCCAGCTGTCTCCTGAAAATAGAAGAGAACAAATATTCTAATTAGGGAGATACACAATCGAAGGTGATCATCGACACCTAAGTTAAAAGTGGTCGAAGGCACTACCTGTGAAGGAACTTCAGCCCCAGGGCTAGAGTTTTCACTCTCAACGGGTTTGCTGAGCAAGACGTTTAGCTCCTCCTCCATGGGCTCTTCGATGATCACAGGAGGTGGCCTGGGTTTATTCCCTGCGACCTTGATTCTGATCGTAGGTCGAGGCTCAGGAGCAGGGGCAGTCTTCTTCACCTTTCTCCGTTTGAGAGGAACAGGGGGAGATTCGTCCTCATCGCCACTCGAAGATTCGACCATTAATGTAGGTCGCTTGTTAGGCGCAGGTTCTTGAAAGCCCCAAATGGAGTTGGTTTAGAACGCAGCATTGAAAACCAGGATATTTAAAACCAGCAGGAAACAAGAAAAAATTTGTTACCTGTGCTGGAGGTTTTGTAGAGGGACCTCCACCATGATGGTTGTCTGTGGCCTTCTTTGCCACAGGTTTTTGAACAACTAAAAGAAGACACGTTCACAAGTTATAATTGACAGTTATAGGTCGAAATGGAAAGAAAAATATAATTTGAAGAGGGAACGTACATTTATTTATTTTGTCGAGAACCAAGACGAAGGACTTCTGGAGCTCGTCTGCAAAATCCTTTTCGTCGAAGAACTCTTCGACATAATATCTCTTCCACCAGTCTTCAAAAGATGGTGAACAGAGGAAGTTGAGTTGGTATTCGAACAATGATAGTACGGTCCGACCAACATACCTACCAATATGCTTGGTAGCAGCATCCTCAGTGTAATCATTACAAAAGTACAACACTGATTTCTCCCTAGGGTAAATGGGAGAAGGAAGCGATTGGATAATGCCAAACTGTCGAGAGATAAGATTCGGCTGGTAAGCGATCAGGCTCAGATGATTCTTTGAACTCTTGAAGCGCAATGGCATTATCCTGGGAGTGAGAAACGCTTCCCACAGTGTTGTGTGCTCTTCGAGGTGAGGATCCTCTGATGACTTGGGATGGGGCCTGGTGAACCACCCTGGACCAAACTTTCGACTGGCGAAAGGAGCCATGGTCGAGGTAAATTCCTTCCTCCATGCAAACATATGAACAAAGTTTGCAAAGGTCTTTTGGAGTTCCAGCCCATCCTCAGCGGGAGTCAATAAGGCAAGCCTGGTGCCTTCGACACGCCTTCTGGCTATCTCAGGAGCCTTTTCGTTTATTTGAGCCTTCCGGGGTAGAAAAGACTCAAAAGTGGCGTTTAGCCATAGTTGTAGTAGCCAGAAGGGTCCAGCAAGCAGCAAGCTGGCTCTATTTTCTATTATTTTTAATTGAGTCGCTCCACTGCTTATTGACTCATATAGGTTCGCCAGTATTAATTCGGCCAAACAGATGTTCTGACCATGATGAAGCTGAGTAGCAAGGGTGACCATTTTCTTCGTCACCTGTAGGGATTTCGTGCAAAACACGAAGCGTGACAGCCAAAGGGCTAGAAACTCAATGTGCTCCACATCCGTCACCACAGCCGTCGATTTGTCATGGTAGTGGTTAGTGAAGGTGGTATAATTGGGTTTGGTAGCTGAAAACCCAATCTGGTCTTCAGACATTTCCTCTGGGTCGAAGTAATCCCCAGCTGGTCGAAGACCAGTAATAGCAACCACGTCGAAGAGAGTGGCTGTTACCATTCCACAAGGCAGATGGAAGGTTAAGTGAGTATAGTCCCAAAATAGCAAAGAAGCTACCAGCATTTCAGGACAATAGTTGAGACCAGTTTTGGACAACATGACTAGGTCATAAATCCCCATGCCCTTCCAAATCGAAGCCTGGCACTTCTCCATCTTGTCGAGCCAAGCGTTGTATTCTGGTGTAAGGTTAGGGCTAGACCTAAAAGCCCTAACCCCCTGTTAAAGAACCGAAGATCTATTTTTTCTTTTGCAGGATCTTCGGTATCGTCTGTCGCCTTCTTGGAGCACCCAATGGGCTTGAGTGCCTCATGCACGGGGAAGAAACCCTTGATTTTCGTTGGGTCAGCAATGCATGCAGATAGAGGACCGGACATGGCGAAAACCTGGTTGGAATATCCAACAGGATCGGCAATTGAGAAGAATAAGTTTCACGCTCAGCATCTCCCATGGGTTCGGGAACCCTTCGCATTCCCATGGAGTTAACTATTGGAGCAGTTGAAAAGATTTCCGGTTGAGTAGTTTTAGAGGGGGTGCTAGATCTAGGGACATTGGAAGAACGAGAACCTGAAGCCATTTTTTGGTTTGAGATGAAGATGGATAAAGAACAAAGGTTTCTGGGTTTGGAGAGGAAGAAGCAAAGGTTTGCTTGCAGGAATTTTTGTTCGACTTAAGGCTTGGATAAAGGAAAGCGTAAAGAGTCCAACAAGGGGAACTTAGCTCTATTTATAGTGATTGGAAAGTCACAAGACTCAAGGTCATTTAATGTCTCAGACAAGAGTGGGGCACGTGGTGCTTATTTGGTGATGTAGCCGTTCTGAAGAACGGAAACGGTGCAGCGTGCATCCTCGATTTCGGGAAATAGTCATGATGACAATATGTGAAAGGACATCGGGCGTGCCAAACGCCTTACTGAAGTGACGTCTTGGGAACAGGTGAAATGATGACTTTTTGAGATCGTCAGTTGGTTGGTAGGAGACGAAAAGCGCACAAACTAATTTGTGGCTGAGAGTGAAGGACAGGTGTCGGATGGAACATCAAAGAATTCCTTTTTCTTTTAGCGTCGAAATAAGACATTCTTGGGGGGTAATTTGTTGGCTCCTAAATTCGACACCCTTGTTTGTTATCATATATAGACCATTAATTATGAGTCAGAAGAGTTTCCTACATAAGAAGGCTTCAACCAGCTGATCATGTCGAAGGCTCATCAAAGAATGACAAGATGCTTGGAGAAATTCCTTTAAGTGGGAATCTTGTTGTCTTCGACGTCGAAGGAACCTCTCGACAAAGGTACCTGATGCCCAAGGTCGAACGGTTTGAGATTTGAATTGTTGGAGGGAAAACTGTTCCCAGCAATTACCAAGTGCAACGTGCCAAGGACGGAAGCGTCAAAGGCTGTGAGCGTGCCATGTGGCGTCATCTAGAAGCAGCGTAACTGCCCGGCGGTTACTTAGGATTTGTTTTAGTATAAATACTAGTTGTTCACGTAGTTTTCGTGTGTGTTCATCATCTTATACAAGTTACTCATTTAGATTCAAGTACCCAGCGTGAGCGAAAGAATCATTGAGAATGTATGTGTGAAACACCATTTAAATTAATAAAAGTCTTTTATATTCAAGAAATTTATCGCTTTTCATTTACTTATCTCTGTCGAAGCCTTTTACTTAACGCTTTTATTTATTTTATCAAGCTTTTCTTCATGCAATTTACTTAAAAGTGTCTTTACTTTACTGGCATTAATCACCATTAGGATTAGTCAAACTCCAAAAAATCAACCATGTCTTAGGATCAATCTGATCGATCCTGCTAGTCACCAAATAAGTAACCTTTTGGAAGATCAGCGGTTGTTTACCAATTTCCACGGTAAACAGTGTGGTAATATATGGTGATAAGTAAGGGTATAAGAGAAATAACATAGAAAAGGTCCTAGGAATAAAAAGAGAAAATAGAAGAATAACGATCACTCTGTACGATCGTAATTTGGGAGAACGTGAAAAAGAGGCTAGGCTCAAAGGAGGATTCTGTAGAACACGGATAAAAAAGTCAATCGGTATGAATTAAGGTAAAGGGTTTAATCTTAGTTTATTATGATCGATAGAGGGTTAAAGTACTGTAGGATTTTGTTGTGTGATTGATTTGATGAAACATGTGATTGAATTGATAAAATATGATGAAATTATCAATGATAATGATGTATGAATGCCATGGTTTGATGCTAATATGTGTTGATACATGTTTTGATTGTTAATATGTGATATATGACGTTTATGATGTGTTTTGGGATGAGTATGATATATGTAATTGCAATTGGAATGACTAGTAGCGAAATTGCAACAAGAAATTACAGTTCCGCAAGCACAGCTAGGTGAGCTTGGGGCGAGCCTGTCGCCTGAGCGTCGCCAGGCGAGACAAGCGGTGAGCGGGAAGGTGAAAAGGTGAGCTCCTGGAAAAATGTATGGGAAGGGGGTCATCGCTCCAACATCGTCGAACGAGTGAGCAATGATGGACCCACCATCAGGCGAGGCTGAGGCGACCAATTCAATAGTAAAACTTCAAATTATTGTAATTTGAGTTTTAGGAATCTGTTTGATGCGTCATTTGATGCATTATTCTTGTGCTTATGTGTTACAAAATGAATTATTATATGTTGATATGATAATATGTCCTGTTTTAATAATGTATTTGATGAAGTTATGACGTTGCTATGATGTGGTTGTCATGATGTATTTGATGTTATCTGTGATGATATGTTGATGATGGGCATGTTGATGTAATTAAATTCTATGTGAATGATTATGCACTTGACTAGCCGTGGTCGGATTTATTTATGATGTTGTTGTGCATCATTCATTCATAACATTTTTGGATGGTGGTCCGCTTATGACGAGCCTCAATCCTATTGTGTGGATTGAGTGCATTTATGATGTGCTTTGGTTCCAAGAGGAAATCAAACCTATGGTTGGGATATTTGGAGGGTAATAAATCAAATGTTCATAAAATATTGATACCACATGTATTTGAGTCAGTTGTGTTGCATTTACATCATATGTGACATTGCATAGTTTTGTTGATGAGTTTTGATGTGACGATAATGGTGACTATATGAGCATATGATGATTTTGATGATGAAAGGAGTATACGTGATATTATGATGTATCTGTAAGTATGAAGTATTGATGAATAATATGTGTTGTTATGTGATGATGTTGTTATAACTACTAATCTTTTACTTATAATTTTTATAATAAATTGTGCTTACTCACCCTTTCTGTTTGAATATTGCCTCCACGTAGGTAATGCATAGGTGATTATGAGTAGTTTGTATAAGCTTTGAGGATAGATTCAAAGTGTCTTATTTAGTTTGGTGCCTTAGTGGTTAAAGCTACCGGCAAAAAACACAACCTCCAGTGAACTTTATTTATCCCAAAAGAAGGGGAAATATCAAGAAAACCCCAAGAGGATGGATAAGATGGTCTTGCGACCAGAAGAGAGGGTATGGAACTCGATTATGCGAGGGGAAGATATTAGCACCCCTCACATCCATTGTACTCAACGGGATCCATTTTGTTTATTTGCTTCTAAGGGTGTGTTTATCTATAACTATACTTGCTAAGGGGAATGAAATGGTTTTTTATTAGTGCGTTCGTGAGGGTCTTACAACCCTTTACCTACGTATCCCCTGAAGAAATCAGAACACTTTAATTCTTCTAGAAAATGTTGGTTTGTTGGTGTTTTTTAATGGGCACGTTAATGAACGCATACTAGCAATAGGCATGGCCGATATTGCGGTAAAACAGAGATAACATGCCCTTTTGAGGAGAATTTTTTGTGTATTTTTGTTAAGTGTGGAATGGGTTTGAATAATGATTAAGTGTTTTTGGGTATTTTTAATGAATAAAGAAATTTATTTATTTATTTAGGAAATATGAAATGCAAAAGAAAAGTCTAAGGGAGACTAACCTAGTTCTAGCCCTAGTGTTATCGTACAATTATGACCCTAAAGTTAGGTTTGAAAGGGAAACTTTTATCTAATTTAGAATGCATGGGTAAGAACCTAATTTCTAATTAGTTCTCATCTTAAAGAAGATGAAACTAAAATCCTAAGGTAGCATGTTATTCAAAGAAAAAAGAAAACAAGTATCAAGCTGAAACAACCGGCTGAAAATCATCAAACAATGAAGTCGCCATCGAACGTCTTTTATCCCACATGTAGGGAAAGGTAAACATCAAGAAAACCTGAGAAGGGAGAAGTCACGGTCTAGCGACCGAGAGATCGGGTAAGGGAGTCTGTTACGCGAGGGGAAGGTATTAGCACCCCACACGCCCGTAGTACTCTACGGTATCCACTCTTGTTATCTATCTTATGGGTGTGTTTAATCTATGCTTACTGTTCATTACTGCTAAGGGAAAATGCATGCAAAAGAAAGGAGAGAAGAATGTAGGGAAAATAAAATTGTGCTTGCCTGGGCCCTACCCCAATGCCTACGTATCCTTTTTGAGGAATCAAAGCTACCGTAGTTCGGCTCATATGTTTTTGTTTGTTTGTGTTTTTTTAATGGACAATGTTAATTCCGCCTTCTGCCGCAGCTCGACCTTTGGAGACTTATGCGTTGGCACAGAAGTAAATTAATCATGTCCTTACCTGAAAAGGTTTTTTATAAAAGTGCTCGAGCGCACAAGATATTTGAATTGGTTCATATTTTGTTGTAGATGTTTTTTGTGGACAAAGTTAATTCCGCCTTCTGCCGCAGCTCGACCTTTGGAGACTTATGCGTTGGCACAGAAGTAAATTAATCATGTCCTTACCTGAAAAGGGTTTCTTAGAGAAATGGTGCTCGAGCACACAAAATAGTTTGAATTTGTTTTTTGTATTTTTGTTGTAGACGATGACTGATTGACCTCAAGAGAGAGATATTAGCCATTTTCCTACTTAGCCATGAAAGGAGTCTTTGAGAATTTGAATCACACCTAAACTTGAGATGAAGAACGATAAGATCGAGAAGAGAACCGCTTATCATTTCCCATATTAAGCAAAAGCGTGATTCTCATCAGTAATTTTAAAGTGTTTTGAATTTTGAAAGAAAAGAAGTTTTAGTTTTAGATGCATATGCGAAAGGAGAAGAAAAGTTAAAGGGGAATTAGCCTATTTCTAAACCTAATGTTATCGTGCATTGCTAGACCTAAAGTTAGAAATTTGAGGGATGCTACCTAATGTTAGCATGCATATGATTTGTGATAAAGTACGGAAATGAAGAATAAAATAGGGTTGCAGTGATACCGAACGGAGGAGGTCCGTTGCCCTTTCGAAGCCACGTAAGTGATAAGAAAAACTCTACAGAAGTTGCTCCGCATGAGTGATAAAAAATTAATCTCCAAGCATTTCCCATCGTGAAAGTTACATCAATATCCTGTCATAAAATCCTAGCTAAGGATGGCAACAAAAGCGATTACCAAGCATAGAAATAATAATTAAAAAAAGATTCTAATAAAATTTTAAAGAGAATTTAAAAATATTTCCTAAAATATTCTACTATTTTTTGTACCATTTTATTATCAATTGAGAGAAAAAATTAAACTAGAATAAAAACTAAAATAATAAAAAAAGCAAAATTAGAAGAGTCAGGGGGTACAAGCTGAATTCAGGATGCTGTAGAAATCAAGTGTCAAGCCCAATAACAATTGGCTCATGAAGAGCTCTTTACTGGAAGAAAAAAATGAGCTTCAAAAAACTGTGGGCCAAAGGAGATGGTTTATTCGGTCCAGTTAAGTCCAATTCCACCAACAACAATTTCCAGCATAATTATGTTTTAATAATAATAAAATATAAAAATTGAAAAAAACAAAAGAAAATAATGTGATGTCACTTTAGGGTTACACAGTTTGTGGCGATGGAATTCATCGAGGAAAAAAAACTCCTTCTTCTCTTGCGGTGCCGCTAGCCCCTTCGGATATCACTTCTCTGTCTCCGATTCAAACGGCTCTTCGACGTTCATCATGAAATCATCTTCTACTGCTCATCTTCTCGACGTCTCATCACTTTCATTCGCGGATTCAGGATTTGCGATTCAACTTCCTCGCATTGCCTCATCTTCCTTAACTTCGCCGCCGTGCCGCCATCTCTTTGTGCTTCCGTGAACGCCGTCTTCTCTTCTTCGTCTTCTTATGCGACCTTCTTCTGATAGTGGCGTGCGGCGGCTTCCCTCAACTTCATCTCGAATCCCAATGTGAAACCGACAGAATCGGTGGAGGCCCTAGGTTCAGCAGCGAAACACGATATTGACGAGAAGAAGAGGATATTGAAGAATCTTGAAACTTGCCTTCGTCAGTGATTGTTATGCTGAAGATGATGGTGAAAGAGTCGGGAGGAGCTTGAATCTTCAGGTACGATATACCTTCTTCAACCTCGTTGTTTTTGATTTCGCCTTCTCTTACCCTTCTCTTCTATTCTTTTTTTTTTTCATTTTGATTCAAATTTTCTGTGTATCTTATGATTGTTGGCGGTAAATTCGTAATTGTAGCGGTGATGATGATGAAGTGCTGGGAATATTTGCAGAGAATTCCTAGAGAGGATGAAGATGTTGTGATGGTTGTTAATTGAAGGTTGACGATGAAGAAGGAAAGTGAAGATTGAAGGTGGAGGTTGTGGTGTGGGAGGTTCTGTCAGTATGATGAATCAAGGTAAGCCCCTTTTGTAAAAATGCTATGAGTTAGTTATATGGTTAGTGAATTCTGTTTTGGATTTACAGTTAGAGTTTTTATGTGTAGGGCTGCTTTAGAAAATGGTTTAGGGAAAAAACTGTTAGAAGTTTTGGTTCCAGTTGAGTTCTATTATGTGTTGTTTGACAGTTAGATGCGGTTTTGAAAACTGTTAGAGGTTGGTTAAAGGCTGTTATGAATTGGTTTAGGTGGTTGGTTGGACTGTTAGTTGGTTAGGGAATTTGTTAGATGTTATGACAGTTTTTTGTTAAATTCTGTTGAAGTTAGTTACTAGTTCTGTTTGAAGTTTGTTGAGTTAGTTCGGTTTTCTGTTTGAAGTTGTCTTGATTTTGTTACAGGTTATGGAGTGGTTATGGCAGGAATTTACTGGCTGGAGTAATGCTGAGGTGGTTAGTCGCGAATCTGGATGAGGCATGAAGATTGATTATGAAGAACACGCGAATGGTTACGAAGATTAAAAAAATGTAAAGCTTAGAGCCTTAGGTTTTAGTATATGTAGATTATGAGTATTTTAATGTGAATTCTGATGTGTATTTAGTAATCTTGGATGTAAACAGCCTTTTGAAGTCTTCTCTTGTAATGTTCCAATGGCACCGCTTGTAAATTGCATGGTTATGACCTCGAATGAACGAGAATGAATTTGGATAACCCTTTGACAAATCATGCGTAATGCTTAGAACTTGTAAAGATCATATCATTGAATGAATGTGAACCCTTGAATTTTAATGATATAGCCCAAATATTCCAAGTAGTCTTCTCTTCCAAATTGTCTTTTGTACCTCCAAGATCTCTTAATTTTGTGTTACATATAACTCCATGGTTGTGATATGAATTTAATAAGAGCCTCTTCCAAGAACAAACTTGTAGTGTCGAGTTTCTTTGCTTTTGAATGAAAACATGCCTAAACACCTTCAAACGAATGAACGAGCCTTGCATCTTTCTTAATCTTCATTTCAAAACCATAATTGAAGAAGCTTTAGATTTTGATCTTGATGTATTCTGAAATGAAGTCCCCCGAAGCATATTATACCCCTGTAGTTTAATGATAAAGAAGTCCAGAAAATAAAACCCTAGCTTTAAACAAATTATTAATGGAGAAATCAAACGAAACAAGCTTGTGCGAAGATGGGAGCCTTAAAGCCATACACCAACCCTTATTCCTCGAAATCCATGATCTTATGCCAATTTATTGATTAATGATGCATGATGTGTTAGATGACCTAATGGAAATTATATATGTGAGAAAAATGCAAAAATGCGTAAGCCAGATAGGAAGTAAAAGGGTAGGACAAATTTGGGGTATTACAGCTGCCCCTATTTAATCGTCTTAAACCTGAAAGTACGATTGGCACATGCCTTTCAGAAGTTCAAGGTTGAAGATGATTAAATATCAATGCCGAAAAATTTGTCCTGGGAGGAAGAGTAAGTGTTTTCTTTATTTATTTTTGTGATATCTGCTGGGGAAAAGAAATTTGTTTTTTTTCTTTTTTTTTTCTTCTGAAGAGACAGAGGTTGGACTTGTAACGTGGAGCGACGCCAATACAAGACAAATGGTTGGTATGAAAAGACAGCGGACGAGGTCTATGGGCGACCTACGATCCTAAGGTGACACATGAGAGTGATTTGACAGAGAACCTAGCCAAAGGGTGATCTCAGGTTCGACGATGATTTGAAGGAAGAACCTAGGCAAGAGGCGATCTCAGGTTCGACGATGATTTGAAGGAAGAACCTAGCCAAGAGGCGATCTCAGGTTCGACGATGATTTGTAGGAAGAACCTAGCCGAGAGGCGATCTCAGGTTCGACGATGATTTGTAGGAAGAACCTAGCCAAGAGGCGATCTCAGGTTCGACGATGATTTGAATGAAGAACCTAGCCAAGAGGCGATCTCAGGTTCGACGATGATTTGAAGGAAGAACCTAGCCAAGAGGCGATCTCAGGTTAGACGATGATTTGAAGGAAGAACCTAGCCAAGAGGCGATCTCAGGTTCGACGATGATTTGAAGGAAAAACCTAGCCAAGAGGCGATCTCAGGTTCTACAATGATTTGAAGGAAGAACCTAGCCAAGAGGCGATCTCAGGTTCGACGATGATTTGAAGGAAGAACCTAGCCAAGAGGCGATCTCAGGTTCGACAATGATTTGAAGGAAGAACCTAGCCAAGAGGCGATCTCAGGTTCGAAGATGATTTGAAGGAAGAACCTAGCCAAGAGGCAATCTCAGGTTCGGCAATGATTTGAAGGAAGAACCTAGCCAAGAGGCGATCTCAGGTTCGACAATGATTTGAAGCAAGAACCTAGCCAAGAGGCGATCTCAGGTTCGATGATGATTTGAAGGAAGAACCTAGCCAAGAGGCGATCTCAGGTTCGACGATGATTTGAAGGAAGAACCTAGCCAAGAGGCAATCTCAGGTTCGATGATGATTTGAAGGAAGAACCTAGCCAAGAGGAAATCTCAGGTTCGACGATGATTTGAAGAAATAACCTAGCCAAGAGGCGATCTCAGGTTCGACAATGATTTGAAGGAAGAACCTAGCCAAGAGGCGATCTCAGGTTCGGCAATGATTTGAAGGAAGAACCTAGCCAAGAGGCGATCTCAGGTTCGATGATGATTTGAGGGAAGAACCTAGCCAAGAGGAGATCTCAGGTTCGACGATGATTTGAGGGAAGAACCTAGCCAAGAGGCGATCTCAGGTTCGACGAAGGAAACATGGGTTATGACATGATGATTATTTAGATAAGCGACACAGACGAGCATCAAGAAAGTTTAAACACGGACGAGTGTTTGAATCAATACGGACGAGTATTGAAAGAAGATACAGACGAGTATCTAAGGTTAAACACGGACGAGTGTTTGAATCAATACGGACGAGTATTGAAAGGAGATACGGACGAGTATCAAAGGTTAAACACGGACGAGTGTTTGATTCAATACGGACGAGTATTGAAAGGAGATACGGACGAGTATCAAAAGTTTAAACACAAACGAGTGTTTGAATCAATACGGACGAGTATTGAAAGGAGATACAGACGAGTATCAAAAGTTTAAACACGGACGAGTGTTTGATTCAATACGGACGAGTATTGAAAGAAGATACAAGTGAGTATCAAAAGTTTAAACACGGACGAGTGTTTGAATCAATACGGACGAGTATTGAAAGAAGATACAGGCGAGTATCAAAAGGTTAAACACGGACGAGTGTTTGAATCAATACGGACGAGTATTGAAAGAAGATACAGGCGAGTATCAAAAGGTTAAACACGGACGAGTGTTTGATTCAATACGGACGAGTATTAAAAGAAGATACAGGCGAGTATCAAAAGGGTAAACACAGACGAGTGTTTGAATAACTGACCCGGGTGGGTGTTTAGGAAACTTGACACATACAAGTGCTTAGGAATGGACACGGACGAGTGTTTAGGAATGGACACGGGCGAGTGTTTAGGAATGGACACAGACGTGTGTTTAGGAATGGACACAGACGAGTGTTTAGGGAACTGACTACCAGACACGGGTTTAGAACGACAAAGTGTATTGGTTTTGTTGGGTATTGAAAAGGTGAAGGTCACTGATTGGGAATTTTGGGCATGATATCCTCCTGTAGGGACGTATTGTTGTCCTTGAATAATTCAGGTCTTTCATGTAAGGTACCTGGTCTGGCCTATGCTTTGTATGCATGTTTGAATTTCTTTTAACGCAAAGATCCACTCTGGTGGATCAGCTACGCGCTTTTGAGGATGCAATGTTATGTAATGATAACTATATGCAATGCGAAGAAATAAACTTCATGGGGATAAGAGAAGGTTTTCTGGGAACCACTGCTCATCACTAGGGATGTCAATATATATCGACGCTGGAAGTCTGCAGTACCAAAGATTGCTGGGGATACTGATAAGAATTTGCCCTGGGGAGCCCCTGATGCCAAAGATTGTCGATGACTCTACTGGAGATTGAATTGCCGACGAAACGAGTCTTCAGGTACGATGCTGGATTCTGAATCATAACGTTGGGAAGAGATAACCTGGCCAGACTTCCAAACATCCTGAACTGTTGAGGGGGAGATAGAAGTGAATATGCCGAAGAAAGGATACGTAACACCATGTGGATCCCTTTGAATACATGTCCCAAGTTTACGCACACTGGGGAATTATCTCTTGAATCACTTGGGGATAAGAGATGGGCATGGACACTTACGAGTGCCCCGGTTTCGCTTTGCGAATGCCCCGGTCTGGCTCTGCGAATGCCCCAGTTTGGCTATGCGAATGCCCCGGTTTGGCTCTGCGAATGCCTCGGTTTAGCTTTACTAGGGATGCTCTTGATTAACTCCACTGAGGATGCACTTGCGCGTGCTGAGTCAAAAGACGATCCTAGATTTTTTGAATTCACTTGGGGAATCGGACCTGAAGTTGTTTGTAGTAGATGGAGGCAGTTTTGTGCACTGGCTAGGTTAGGGTGACTGTTATGGTGCTTTTAGCTTGATCGTAGTCTTGCACACCGTAATTGACTTGAGCAACTAAGTATGGATGAGAAATGCCCCTGTCTGGAGGGTCTCTGAGAAGATCTATGTTGAATAGGAGATCAGAATATTCGTGCCATAATACGATATGAGGTGGCCTGCCCCAATGTCTTGAGTCACGAAATAAACTGCTCTTGATTACAGCTCTCTTGGAGATATTTGTCGAATCTTGACGTAACTGCCCCAGGTTGAATGAATTCTGAATAGATCTCTCGACGTGATAGCCTCTGATTGATCGAGCTTGAAGAGATTTATCGACGTGATGGCCTCTGATTAACAGCTTGAAGAGATTAATCGACGTGATAACCTCTGATTGGTAGCTTGAAGAGATTAATCGACGTGATAACCTCTGATTGGTAACTTTGAGGGAATGCCCCAGATTTGGCTGAGCTTGGAGAGATTGATTCTCGACTTGATTGCCCCAGATTGACAGGCTCTGCTAACTTCATCCATGAATGGTACTCAGACTGTGAAGTACCAAGATGATTTCTCTTGACAGAATCACCGGTCAACATGCTACTGGATAAGTCATTTCTCTTGTGGCAGCTGACTCTTGCTTCAACAGGGTATTCAAGCCTCTCTTCTCTGACAAGATTGAGCTCTTTACCGGTTGTTCATTGTGTAAACTTACTTGATGTTGATCAGTTGTTTTGTATGCAGAAGAATGTTTATTATGAGAATGATAATTCTAATACAACACATATGTAAGTCTTGAAGTTTGAAAAAACTTTGAATGAAATAACGTCACAACTCTGTTGTGAACGAGTCACTAGCTAGAGAGAAACATTTTCAAATTCCTTTTTATGAAAGATAATGCAAGCATATGATGCCAACACAGATATTCAAACATACCTCTTAGGAGTCAGTTAAACGCTATCTCGTTGTAGCAAGCTTTCAAATTGACCCATGCTTCAATTAGGACTTTTATGGGTTGTAACGTGGCCTGGTTCACGGTTTTTAGAAAAAAGGATTTAAGGCTCAAAATTATTTGGTGCCCACCCGTTCTCCATGATGTTCTCCATTCCTACATTCAGTTGACCCGATACAAGCGTTCATCTCTCTAGAAGGGTTTGCGATGGTTGAGGAACCACTGAGGTTTCTTGGACACGACAGTCACTAACTTCTTTTGCTTTTGGTGTTTGTTCACACAACTTTGTTCTTTGATGAGGATTTTCATTGGTAATCCTTTTCTCGCCTTTTAGGCTTTTCAATTTCTTTCTTGCTTTCCCTAAATTTTGCCTGGACAAATTCTTTTGAATTTCGATTTGGGAGTCCAGCGGGATGCCCCATCTTTTGCCTAAGCAACTTGTTTTCAAGTTTCGACTTAGCGGGGATTTTTGTTTCTTTCTTATTCGTATTTTTCATTTTGAACAAGTAGTTGATCTTTGCGTTGTTTTTGATTTGTCGGAAGTGATCGTGACTGCCTGAATCTTCAGTATCGTCATTTGTTGACCTCCTGATGTGTTAGAGATACCCATTGGGATATCGTTAGTTGACGCACGTTGCTGATAGATGAGGGTTAACCATTGTGGTTTTGACTTTTCTCAACCTTTTGATGGATAACCATTGTTGTATCCTTGGATGCACACTCTTGATGAGTTCTGAATGCTTAATCAGATTAGCTGAACACTACCCGCCCCAAGGTTAAAATGAGGGTTTTTTCTGAACAGAAAAGAAACTCCTACTTCGAAGGCTCAGAGGGGTTGACGAGGGTCTATCTCCCTTATATGTCCGGTGTTTAGGAATTGAAACAAGGCCTGTACATCGTCAGCAGGGTCTTACTCAAAAGCGTACCAACCAGAGATTTTTGCGTTTTAGATTGTCGTCATCCTCCTTTGAATCTTTACCTAAGCATAAGACTAGGAAATTTGGCATCAATATGCAAGTAAAATATTTAAAGAGTGATAACGAATGGATGAGTAAAAATGAAAGGAATACTTCAAGACAAGCATACTTATTGCATTAAGATTTTCGTTCAAAAATAGACAAGTTTCTATATACAAGAAATGTTTAAACAAACAAGCAAGAATGCAAATGAAAATGCAGTAAAAGAAACCAATGATTGCCATTGTTGAGGAGACTTGACTCCATATGAACTTGCTGATTCTGACGACTTTCTGTAGTCTTGAAGCTCGAGTGTGCGAGAGAATCCCCTTTCAGATTTGATGTGAACACAACAGTCTCTGAATTGATCCAGTCTTGGACTTGGTCTCTGGATGACATACCTTCTTCAATCGATTGGCCAGGTGCCCTAGTATAATATGCATCACCAAGCATATCATGTATTAAAGAAATAATAGACATCATCATCAAAGTTTCCATGACCTAGCTTATCTGAGTATTTAATCCATTATCTTCCTGCTTGAAGAAGTTTCTGACTATGAGCCAAAGCTTGCATGTACCACTCAGAGTTATTCCATAACTGATCTCTGAGCATGTGTGGAGAGAAATCAGGTTGAACCTTTGAAGAGAACCCCAGGTCTGAATAAGAATCCCCAATCTTCGGGTACCTGTCATGAATGCATGAATATACATGGGGTGTATGAATGAATGCCATGTCATGTTCTGTCATTTCCAAGGAATTTGCATGCTTTGATTTTGATTTTGCGCAACTAAGGGATGGAAGAGTTTAGCACAAGACTTGCAAATGTGATTCCTTGGAAATAATAGAACATGTATGTTAAGCATGTGATTAGCCATGTTATGTATGCAAAGGCATGAGATCAAAGAGGATCAGGGTTCCATCATTCCTGAATAATATTGTTGCACTGCTCTGAATCATGTGAGTGTCATTAGATCAAAAAGGTCTGACATAGCTTCCGCACATATAAGAACCAAGTACCCTGTGGATCTCCCATTGTACGGGGTCAAGGCTTCTGGAACATCGGATACTGTTGAGCATTTTCTGAATATGCTGGGGATACCAAGATTGAAGGCTTGAATGAACCTCCAGGTAAACAAGTCAGGAACTCCAAAAATAAATCTGAGAACCGTACGGTCACCAACAGGATATAGCATCTGCATAAAGTCATAACAGAAATCCAGAATATAGCCATCAGAACCAGTAGTCATTGTCTGAGCATAGTTACCATCTGAACACGAGTAACCATCTGCACATAGTCACCATCTGTACCTGTGATAGAAATTCCCTCCCCACTCACGGGTGAAAACTAGGTCAGGGTAAGATAATGGTAACTCGAAAATCACGGGTTTGCCTGAAAGTGCTATGGGCTTGCCCACAGACGTGGGTGCCGATAGTAATTCATTTGAACCTCATCCGAGCGTGGTATATGACATGACTGCACTAATCGGACCACGTCCTATAGCCGTCATGCCCCCACTCTATTCCTAGGTGTCCTAGTGCACTCTGGCCTGGGTACTGGGCCTTTTACCTCAAAAGTGACATCCCAACCCAAACAAGAAGCAAATCCTGTACAGCAGTAGTATATGGAAAATAGTAAAATAAAATGCATACGTATGCTCAAGAATGCGTGAATAAACTGAAAGCATGTAAAAATAAACACCCAAAGAAAAGAAAGCAAGATCTAGGAGCGACTCCGGAATGGACCAACATTTGGTCGACCTATTCCCCAGTGAAGTCGCCAGCTGAAACAACCGGCTGAAAATCATCTAACAATAAAGTCGCCATCGAACGTCTTTTATCCCACATGTAGGGAAAGGTAAACATCGAGAAAACCTGAGAAGGGAGAAGTCACGGTCTTGCGACCAAGAGATCGGGTAAGGGAGTCTGTTACGCGAGGGGAAGGTATTAGCACCCCACACGCCCGTAGTACTCTACGGTATCCACTCTTGTTATCTATCTTATGGGTGTGTTTAATCTATGCTTACTGTTCATTACTGCTAAGGGAAAATGCATGCAAAAGAAAGGAGAGAAGAATGTAGGGAAAATAAAATTGTGCTCGCCTGGGCCCTACCCTAATGCCTACGTATCCTTTTTGAGGAATCAGAGCTACCGTAGTTCGGCTCATATGTTTTTTTTTGTTTGTGTTTTTTTAATGGACAATGTTAATTCCGCCTTCTGCCGCAGCTCGACCTTTGTAGACTTATGCGTTGGCACATAAGTAAATTAATCATGTCCTTACCTGAAAAGGTTTTTTATAAAAGTGCTCGAGCGCACAAGATATTTGAATTGGTTCATATTTTGTTGTAGATGTTTTTTATGGACGAAGTTAATTCCGCCTTCTGCCGCAGCTCGACCTTTGGAGACTTATGCGTTGGCACAGAAGTAAATTAATCATGTCCTTACCTGAAAAGGGTTTCTTAGAGAAATGGTGCTCGAGCGCACAAAATGGTTTGAATTTGTTTTTTGTATTTTTGTTGTAGACGATGACTGATTGACCTCAAGAGAGAGATATTAGCCATTTTCCTACTTAGCCATGAAAGGAGTCTTTGAGAATTTGAATCACACCTAAACTTGATATGAAGAACGATAAGATCGAGAAGAGACCCGCTTATCATTTCCCATATTAAGCAAAAGCGTGATTCTCATTAGTAATTTTAAAGTGTTTTGAATTTTGAAAGAAAAGAAGTTTTAGTTTTAGATGCGTATGCGAAAGGAGAAGAAAAGTTAAAGGGGAATTAGCCTATTTCTAAACCTAATGTTATCGTGCATTGCTAGACCTAAAGTTAGAAATTTGAGGGATGCTACCTAATGTTAGCATGCATATGATTTGTGATAAAGTACGGAAATGAAGAATAAAATAGGGTTGCAGTGATACCGAACGGAGGAGGTCCGTTGCCCTTTCGAAGCCACGTAAGTGATAAGAAAAACTCTACAGAAGTTGCTCCGCATGAGTGATAAAAAATTAATCTCCAAGCATTTCCCATCGTGAAAGTTACATCAATATCCTGTCATAAAATCCTAGCTAAGGATGGCAACAAAAGCGATTACCAAGCATAGAAATAATAATTAAAAAAAGATTCTAATAAAATTTTAAAGAGAATTTAAAAATATTTCCTAAAATATTCTACTATTTTTTGTACCATTTTATTATCAATTGAGATAAAAAATTAAAATAGAATAAAAACTAAAATAATAAAAAAAGCAAAATTAGAAGAGTCAGGGGGTACAAGCTGAATTCAGGATGCTGTAGAAATCAAGTGTCAAGCCCAATAACAATTGGCTCATGAAGAGCTCTTTACTGGAAGAAAAAAACGAGCTTCAAAACACTGTTGGCCAAAGGAGATGGTTTATTCGGTCCAGTTAAGTCCAATTCCACCAACAACAATTTCCAGCATAATTATGTTTTAATAATAATAAAATATAAAAATTGAAAAAAACAAAAGAAAATAATGTGATTTCACTTTAGGGTTACACAGTTTGTGGCGATGGAATTCATCGAGGAAAAAAAAACTCCTTCTTCTCTTGCGGCGCCGCTAGCCCCTTCGGATATCACTTCTCCGTCTCCGATTCAAACGGCTCTTCGACGTTCATCATGAAATCATCTTCTACTGCTCATCTTCTCGACGTCTCATCACTTTCATTCGCGGATTCAGGATTTGCGATTCCGCTTCCTCGCGTTGCCTCATCTTTCTTAACTTCGCCGCCGTGCCGCCATCTCTTTGTGCTTCCGTGAACGCCATCTTCTCTTCTCCGTCTTCTTATGCGACCTTCTTCTGATAGCGGCGTGCGGCGACTTCCCTCAACTTCATCTCAAATCCCAAAGTGAAACCGACATAATCGGTGGAGGCCCTAGGTTCAGTAGCGAAACACGATATTGACGAGAAGAAGAGGAGATTGAAGAATCTTGAAACTTGCCTTCGTCAGTGATTGTTATTCTGAAGATGACGGTGAAAGAGTCGGGAGGAGCTTGAATCTTCAGGTACAATATACCTTCTTCAACCTCGTCGTTCATGATTTCGCCTTCTCTTACCCTTCTCTTCTATTCTTTTTTTTTTCATTTTGATTCGAATTTTCTGTGTATCTTATGATTGTTAGCGGTAAATTCGTAATTATAGTGGTGATGATGATGAAGTGCTGGGAATATTTGCAGAGAATTCCTAGAGAGGATGAAGATGTTGTGATGGTTGTTAATTGAAGGTTGACGATGAAGAAGGAAAGTGAAGATTGAAGGTGGAGGTTGTGGTGTGGGAGGTTCTGTCAGTATGATGAATCAAGGTAAGCCCCTTTTGTAAAAATGCTATGAGTTAGTTATATGGTTAGTGAATTCTGTTTTGGATTTGCGGTTAGAGTTTTTATGTGTAGGGCTGCTTTAGAAAATGGTTTAGGGAAAAAATTGTTAGAAGTTTTGGTTCCAGTTGAGTTCTGTTATATGCTGTTTGACAGTTAGATGCGGTTTTGAAAACTGTTAAAGGTTGGTTAAAGGCTGTTATGAATTGGTTTAGGTGGTTGGTTGGACTGTTAGTTGGTTAGGGAATTTGTTAGATGTTATGACAGTTTTTTGTTAAATTCTGTTGAAGTTAGTTACTAGTTCTGTTTGAAGTTTGTTGAGTTAATTCGGTTTTCTGTTTGAAGTTTTCTTGATTTTGTTACAGGTTATGGAGTGGTTATGGCAGGAATTTACTGGCTGGAGTAATGCTGAGGTGGTTAGTCGCGAATCTGGATGAGGCATGAAGATTGATTATGAAGAACACACGAATGGTTACGAAGATTAGAAAAATGTAAAGCTTAGAGCCTTAGGTTTTAGTATATGTAGATTATGAGTATTTTAATGTGAATTTTGATGTGTATTTAGTAATCTTGGATGTAAACGGCCTTTTGAAGTCTTCTCTTGTAATGTTCCAATGGCACCGCTTGTAAATTGCATGGTTATGACCTCGAATGAACGAGAATGAATTTGGATAACCCTTTGACAAATCATGCGTAATGCTTAGAACTTGTAAAGATCATATCATTGAATGAATGTGAACCCTTGAATTTTAATGATATAGCCCAAATATTCCAAGTAGTCTTCTCTTCCAAATTGTCTTTTATAACTCCAAGATCTCTTAATTTTGTGTTACATATATCTCCATGGTTGTGATATGAATTTAATAAGAGCCTCTTCCAAGAACAAACTTGTAGTGTCGAGTTTCTTTGCTTTTGAATGAAAACATGCCTAAACACCTTCAAACGAATGAACGAGCCTTGCATCTTTCTTAATCTTCATTTCAAAACCATAATTGAAGAAGCTTTAGATTTTGATCTTGATGTATTCTGAAATGAAGTCCCCCGAAGCATATTATACCCCTGTAGTTTAATGATAAAGAAGTCCAGAAAACAAAACCCTAGCTTCAAACAAATTATTAATGGAGAAATCAATCGAAACAAGCTTGTGCGAAGATGGGAGCCTTAAATCCATACACCAACCCTTATTCCTCGAAATCCATGATCTTATGCCAATTTATTGATTAATGATGCATGATGTGTTAGTTGACCTAATGGAAATTATATATGTGAGAAAAATGCAAAAATGCGTATGCCAGATAGGAAGTAAAAGGGTAGGACAAATTTGGGGTATTACACAAGCAATAAAAGACAGTGTGTTTGTAAAGAGTGATCATTCATAATGAGGAGTGAAGTGTCAAATGATGTGCAAAGGTCATGAGATAGAGGCTTGGGGCTCAGGATGTTAAAGTTAAGACAAGTAGGGAAATAATCAAGAATGAGATATAAAAGAGCTACGATGATACAAAACGGAGAAGGTCTGTTGCCTCTTAAAGTGCGTACGATAAGCTCAAAAGACTTATGGGCATTTCGCTGATGATCAACCAAATTAATAGTCAAGCGCACAAGGGTCGCATCAACGATCGATCGTAAAATCATGGCAAAATAGACAACAAAATGAGTAGTATCATGCAGAGCATGAATGGAATGTGTGATCGGTGGATCTGGAACTGACTGTTTAACGCTGGTTCGCGAAATGTCGCGGAAGCAAGAGTCGCCACCGTCTTTTATTTTCTCCAAATGGAAAGGACAAAAGCACAGAAAAATTCCTTATAGAGATTGCTCTCGGTTCGGGAGGTAGGTTATAGAAAAGGAAGGTGTTAGCACCCTTTCTATCCATGGTTATCCATGGGCTCTTAGATACTTGCTCATTTGTGTTTTCAAAAATGGTTTATTTGCTTTTCAACTGTGGGTTTAAAAAGTTTCTTTTGAAAAATTCCAGATCGACTCGTACGTCAGAGTGTTTGAAAAGTTTGCTTTGAAAGCTTTTGAAAATGTGTCAGTGTGAAAAGTCTTTTTGAGTTTGTTTTGAAGAGAGCAAGTATCCTTGAGAACCTACCTACCCTAAGGAATTCGTCTGTGTAAATGTCCTTTAAAGTAGTGCCATCCCACCATTGAGAGATAAGTAGCACCACCGTTGGAGGTGTTCGGGTCAATTCGAGTTTAGGGACATGGTGATCACCGGAGCAATGGGAAGACACCTTAGAAGCTACCCTCATGCCAGGTTCCCGGATCATGAGGACTTACTAAGACATCCTCTACTCGACGATCACCTTTCGAGGCAACAGTGAGGCGTACCCTAGGGGTGGTGTGTGCGATTCGTGTGTCATGTTTCAGTTATTTGTCTTGTCATGTTTATTGGTGTTCTACGCTTGATTTTAATTAAGACATTCATTCTTGCATGCTTGGTTAACAGTTAAATATTTTGCGAGGAAATAAATCTAAATTATTACAAATGGCGCGGGTCCACATCGCCAAAATAAACCGGACCCGATTTAGCGGAAAATAAATAATGCGATAAAATAAAAGTGCGAAAAGTAAATTACATGGCTTAGGGACAATTACATAATTATAATTAAACGACATAAGATAAATGCGCAAATTAAATAATTAAAACGAAACTAGGGCGTTGGACCCTTTTTGCAAATATTAATGGCTAATGAGAATTATAAATTAAATGATTAAAATTAATAAGAAAAATGAAAAAAATTAAATGAAAATGATTTTTTTTGTGTTTTTTAGATTCAATAAGGAAAAGAAGTCAATTAAATTAAGCGGCGAACCCTAATTCTAATATTTTTTAATTATTAAGAAAGAATTAAAATATGACCTAAATTAAACCTAATTCATTTATGTACAATTTAAATAGGACAATAAATAAATAAATAATTATTATTATTCTAAAAAAAAGGGGAAAAATATTAAAAGGAATAAAAAAATATCAATTAACCTAATTCTACATTTTTTTGATTTTTATTAAAAAGGATTTAAAGTTGAAAACCTAATTAAACTAAATAATCTACATTTTTATTTATTCATGAAAATAATTAATATATAAATATTTATTAATTTTTGGCCTTTTCTGATTTTTTAGTGTTTTTTATATTTTGTTAAAAAAAGAGAAAATTAATTAATTAAAGTGATAAAAATAAATAATACAACAATTAAAATAATAAAAAGAAAAGAAAAAAAAAAGCAAACCAGGGGGGGGTTCAGGCCCCAGATGGAGGTGTTGATTTGAAAAGCCTGGCCCAACAAGCCTTGGTTGCGCTGACTTTCCTGGATTTTGTATGGCATGTTGACCAGCCTATGGTATGTTCTTTGAATTTCAGCCTTTAATCTAATCATGTGGGACGCGTGGCTAATGGATGAGGAGGACGTATGGTGGTACCCTCATAATAGCGCTGCATAAGAATTATTCATGAAAAATAATATGAAACTTTTGCCAGACCTGGGACTTGAACCCAGGTCTTGAAGGTTACAAGCGTAGCACTTAACCACTGAGCCATCACGTTCACATTTAACATATAATATAACATAAATAATATAAAAAGAAAACGCTAACGCCTTTGGAAATTCGCGCGAAATTCAAACTATCCAATGGTTGATGGACACGATGCCTTCGTCTTCCTCACCCTGTAAAACAAAACTCAATGGGAACGGTTTTTACAGCGTTGCTAAAAGGTGCCTACTGAAAAATAACGATTAGAACCCTAGGCATCATAAATTGTTCGCGAGCATATGGATCTTCTCGTCTATGAGCACTGAGTTCAACCATGGTGGTTTGGAATTCTGATTTTTCCTCTACACAAAATCCCTAATTCGAGCTCCTGAAAACCCTAGAAAACGCATATGGTGGAATCGTGTATGATCAATAAAAATACAATTAAACACCACAGTTAGCTTTAGAATTTCACAAAGAATAAGAATCAACAAACAAAATTCATGAAAGATGCTTAGAATATGATATGCGATTTGGAAATTTTTGCTTCACAGCTTGAGGTCCTGGTACCGTTTCAAGGCGTTTGGCTTGTTGTTTTTGATTGAGAAACGTTTAGGGATACCTCAGGATGCTAATGGAATAAAAATTGGAGCTTGAATCACCCTAAAACCTTGATTTCAGTATTGGTGTTTTTTTGAGAATTTTTCAATATGCAAAAGCTTGTTTATGCGCAGCTTGCAGTCTTGGATGATTAGGGTTGTGATGCTGTGTATGTATAGAGCATGTTAGGTCAAAAAGATTGAACAAAATCTCATGCCATAATGGATTTCAATATTTGATTTGTTAAGAATCTTTTCCAATCTTTTTCTCATGTTTCTTGTACCAAATCTGATCAATTAGCATCAAATCCTTCCCTATTAGTATGTGCACGAGTTATAGAGTCCAAAGCATGCATAAAAAGATTTGTTTAGGTTAAGATTATATTTTTCATGAATTAAAATGATTTAAATGAATATAAATTAATATTAATTCAAATAAATAATTAAAAAATATGAAAATACTTCCCTTTGGGCCTAGTGGTCGTGCATAGGCTTGGCATGAAGAAACTTGGAAGAAAAATGGGCCCATTTGCATTTTTAGGCCTTTTGCATCAATGTTGACTTTTCAAAATTCCTAAAAATTTCCCAACTTCCACAAGGCATAACTTGGTCAATTTTTAAGCTTTTCACATGTTCTTGGACATTTTGGAAAGGTCTTTGAGTCCTTTAACCAATGCCTTTGGTCCCATGTCATTTTGATTTACCAATCTCAAGTTATGGCCTTTGACTTAAAGTCACTTTTTGTTGACTTTTGAAAATGACCTATAATGTTGAAATTGATAACTTTTTGTGAGAGCATTTCTTGGACTTGGAACATGAAGATGAATTGTAGGAAATGTCTTTCTCTTCAAAATGAGCTTTGGATGGAATTTTTCTGATAATCCATGTGAAAGTTATGCCCTGGTCAATTTCAGTTGACTTTTTCAACTGTCCAAATATAGCAACTTTTGCATCTTTGATGATTTCTGAGCCAAATCTTGAAAATCATGGTCAAGCATTGATCAAATGATGTTTGTGGCTTCAAAATGATATGTTGACCAAAAATTTGAACTTTTGACTGTCAAATGACCATTTTGCCCCTACAGTTGACTGTAGTGCAATCTAGGGTTTTGACTGTGCAATTTTGAGCTGAATGCCTTGAAACTTGACATGAGGATACTTGACCATCTTTGTAGGCATGTGAGACTTGATTGGGCCTTTGAAAAGTTCATTTGCTTGACCAGAACTCAAACCCTAGTTTTGACTGTATAAGAGACAGTTGAGCTGCACAACCCTGGGGGGATTTTGTGACCTTGACTTGGCAATTCTTGATGAATATGGGAGGGCAAATTTTGGGGTACAACAGTTGCCCCTGTTCAATCTTCTTAGACCTGAGGATGCAGATTGGCTGACGTGCCTTTCGTAATCCGAGGGTAGAAGATGATTGGACACTAGAGTGCCCAGAAATTTGCGCTCACATAGTAGCAGTGATGATGAGGGAATGGGCTTATAGATGCCATTTGGAGATTGCTGGATAGGATGATGGGCTTATAGATGCCATCTGGACGTTGATCGCGTAGGAGATTCCTTAGCGAGAACCTGCATACCTGCAAAACAGAAAAATGAGTACCTGACACGTCGCAGGAGCTGATTTTAGATGCTTGATATAGATATGTCCTGACTGGTTACAGGAGCTGAGTCTGGAGCTTCAAACGCTGATGAATGAACCAGGGATGGTTACTGCCTTAGCATGCATGGTAAGAGAATCCTGAATGATTTCAACCTCAACAACGCTCGTTGAGAAAATCTTGGTGAGAATCACCATCTTCGTAGTGTCAGGAAGAGAACCAAAGGACATTATAATCTCGAAGGGAGTCACCTCACTCACCGTTGGAGAGGGAACTATAGGAAATTATAATCTGAAAGGAAATATCACCTCACGCTCATGCCGGAGAGGGAAACATCTTGAAAGGGAATTACCACCTCACGCGCCGTTGGAGAGGGGACCATAAGAGAATATCACCTCACGCTCATGCCGGAGAGGGGAATATCTGAAGAAGGAATTACCACCTCACACGCCGCTGGAGAGGGGACCATAAGAGAACATCACCTCACGCTCATGTCGGAGAGGGGAATATCTGAAGAAGGAATTACCACCTCACACGCCGTTGGAGAGGGGACCATAAGAGAATATCACCTCACGCTCATGCCGGAGAGGGAAACATCTGAAGAAGGAATTACCACCTCACACGCCGTTGGAGAGGGGACCATAAGAGAATATCACCTCACGCTCATGCCGGAGAGGGAAACATCTGAAGAAGGAATTACCACCTCACACGCCGTTGGAGAGGGGACCATAAGAGAATATCACCTCACGCTCATGCCGGAGAGGGAAACATCTGAAGAAGGAATTACCACCTCACACGCCGTTGGAGAGGGGACCATAAGAGAATATCACCTCACGCTCATGCCGGAGAGGGAAACATCTGAAGAAGGAATTACCACCTCACACGCCGTTGGAGAGGGGACCATAAGAGAATATCACATCACGCTCATGCCGGAGAGGGAAACATCTGAAGAAGGAATTACCACCTCACACGCCGTTGGAGAGGGGACCATAAGAGAATATCACCTCACGCTCATGCCGGAGAGGGAAACATCTGAAGAAGGAATTACCACCTCACACGCCGTTGGAGAGGGGACCATAAGAGAATATCACCTCACGCTCATGCCGGAGAGGGAAACATCTGAAGAAGGAATTACCACCTCACACGCCGTTGGAGAGGGGACCATAAGAGAATATCACCTCACGCTCATGCCGGAGAGGGAAACATCTGAAGAAGGAATTACCACCTCACACGCCGTTGGAGAGGGGACCATAAGAGAATATCACCTCACGCTCATGCCGGAGAGGGAAACATCTGAAGAAGGAATTACCACCTCACACGCCGTTGGAGAGGGGACCATAAGAGAACTTCTACTGAGTCTTTATCAGAAAAATCTGTTTGGAGTCGATTTAACTGGACTAGAGAAGACTTTGAAATATGTTTGAGCATTTTAACTGCGTCTTTCCTGAAAGGTAAAGGTCAGTCATATGCAATGCATGATATGGATCAAGCAATGATGTTCTCAATATGGATACGATTTGTATGATATGATGCGTACATGCATGCTATAATGATGTATGTGATGATTCATGTATGTTTTTGTCTAGGAAAGTGAATCCTTGACGGGTGCCGGGAAGTCCTGTCTTGGGCTGATGTTAAGGAAGAGATTTTGCTTCCGCTGTGGATGATCGTTGCAAGAATGCCGGTAGGAGGAGATAACTCCGTTGAGGAATGAAATAATTCTGCGGGAGAAAAGATACTCTAGCGATCATGCTGGGGAGTGCTACTCTGTGGGGATAGCGATGCTTTGCTGAAATGTTGAAGATAACTCCGCTGGGGATACCGTTGATGAGTTATGCTGGGAGATTTGATGAATTCCGCTGAGGATATCCTTGTTGTGCTGGAAGTGTTGATAGACTTCGCTAGGGGTAGGAAGATATTTTGCTGAGGACGCTCTTTCCGTGGCTTTTGGCTGAGGATAACCCAGTTATATCCTGTTACGGAAATAACTCTTTAAATCAAGCCGGGACGACTCGTTCGTGCTCTGCGAGGGGATAAGCTTCCAGAATCTACTGGGGATGAGCTTATTGCTTGGGGATATGACTTCCAATTTTGCTGGAGAAGCTGGATTGGACTCTTCTGGGGGAAGTTTGATATGCTGGGGAAGTGACTCCGTTGAATATTGAGATACCGCCGGGGAACAATCTTTAGATCCAGACTGCCGGGGGTGCTTGTTAAGAATGCGTGCTGCTGGGGAATGTTTGAGATCTACGGGAGGATACTCAATTTCCTTGATGATTTGATAATTGCTTGGAGAGGAATGTATCTACTTGTTGAACCACTCTCTGGGGAATTAAGATACACTTGGCCGTGTTCTTTAGCTGAGCCTACCTTGGTACCTTGGAGGATAGAACAATTAGACTGCTCAGACAACTCTTTATTGCCCCTGTTTCTATGGGAGGAGGCCCCTGTGAAAATGTTTGATAGTTGTTGATGGACAAACTTTCTTCTGGTAGGCAGATGATAAGATGACGGGACATAGTCGTACACTTTTGATCCCTAACTTTTGCCTGGACCGCCCTTTCGGGTTTTCAGTCCACCGGGATACCCATTTTTGCCCAAGCCGCCTTTTCAGGTTTTCGACTTGCCGGGTGTGCAGATTTTTTTTCATTTCATCCCTTCATTTTGCCCGAACCCTTTTGGTTCGCCGGGAAGCCCTTATTTTTGCCTAGGTATGTCAACCTAGCGGGTCTTTGATTTTGCGTAGTATTTTTCGACTGTGTCTGTGCTCTTAAAATGTAGGGAGTTGCCCCTGTTAGAAGTATTTTGCCATGCCACCACAAGGGATTTGATCAGGCAAGATTCGTTGTTGGAATGCCCCAAGTGACTCAGGCGGAGATTTGCCCCAGGCTAGATGGCCTCTGAGAGATTCTCCGAATCTTGATTGGACTGCCCCGGATGATGGACAATAGTCATGCCGTGCCCCTTGATTGGAAGTGCTTTTGTTCACTAGGTATTTCTCGTGCGAATTTCCCTGCTGTTCAAACAAAAAGTCATATGCAAACAAAGTTATGTTAAAAATGCAAAGCTTATGTCTGTCTTGAAGATTTTGAAGATGCATTCTTTTTCATAAAACAAGTAAATGTTTGTAAAACGTAATGTCAACTCCGCATTTACCGTAGGCCTTCAGGAGTCAGGATACCTTTCGTAACAGTATGCTTTCGAACTACCCCATGCTTCAGCTAGGACTTTTAAGGGTTATAACGTGGCTTGGTTCACGGTTTAAGAAACAAAGGATAAAGGCTCAAATTATTTGTACCCACCCGCTCTTCGTGATGTTCTCCAAACCTAAACTCAGTTGATCATGCGTTAGACCTTGCTTGAGTCTTTGCTTTGATGTTCCAGTAATGGTTCAGATGTTGCTAGCTTATTTTGAATAGGCGGTCCTTCTTTATTTTTGTTGAGGGTTTGTGAGACCTCTTTTTTGATTTCGTTGTCCCTATTTTTGCCTGAACTGTTTCCTTTTTGGAATTACAGTCAGCGGGATGCCCCAGTTTCATAAGTCCCCTTTGTAGGTTTAGACTTTTTGGGCTTTTCATTTATGAAATTTTTTTGATAATGACTGCCTGTCCTTATGATTGTTCTGAACTATCACTGTCCTTTGTTTTGTAAAGACCTCTTTAGTGCCATTCGTTATGCACGTGGATCAACTGAGAGAACTACCCTGCCCCAGGTTATGATTAAGGGTTTTGAAAATAAAAACTCCTACTTCTTTGGCTCTGATGGGTTGACGAGGGATTATCATCCTTATAACTCCAGTGTTTAGGAATTGAAACAATGCCTGTACCTCATCAGCGGGGTTTGTTCAAAAGCATACTGTAATGATCGCGGTATCGTTTTCGTCATCCTCCCTCAAGAGGCTTAGAATTATTGATTGAGAGTTGACATCAGAAAAAATATGAAAATAATTTGCGTATAGTGAATACGAATATATTGCTTCAAAACAGCCGTATGCGATGCATTAATGAAATAACAATGTTTAACAATGAACAAATGTTTGAATGATCAAAAGGGAATTACAACTTGAAAAATCCTAATGAACAAAAATTTCTAGTTTGAGATAGCCATCTCAGATGGAGAATTCTCAGCGGAAGATTTTCATCTCGCCATCCGGCATGAACTCTATCACCCCTTCGTCAATCAAATCCTGAATTTTGTTCTTCAAGGTCCAACAGTCGTCTGTAGCATGCCCCGGGCTGTCTGAATGATAAGCGCAGTGGGTGTCGGGGTTATACCTCGAAGCTGTCCTGTTGGGATTCTTCGGAGGGTCCTTTAGAGCGATCAGATTGACCTCCAGCAAGCGCTTCAGTATAAAGGATGAGGGTATATCAGTCTCCGAGAAATGTCTTCCGGGCGCATTTCGTTTACGTTGACTACCCCGTTGAGGCTGGGCTCGTGACCCTGAAGCAAGCTGAGGAGATTTTCCTTTGTCCTCTTGCCCCGCATGTGGTTGAATGATGGCTGGAGCTTCCACCTTGGCTGCTTGCCCTACTGGATTATTTTGAAGCAGCTTGGTGACGAGAACCCGGAGCTCTTCTTGTTTTTGAGCTAAGTCCTGAATGAGGGTCATTTGGCCCACCAACTGCCCCATCATTTGGATCTTCATGGTTGCCAACTCAATTTGTAGTCCTTCCAGCTGATCGTTCCTGATGCCCCCTGCATTCCCTAAGGTCAAGTTCCTGGTGAGGAGAGTCTTTATTTCTTCTTGCCCCTGGGATAGGTTCAAGAACATTTCTCGCAGTTGGGCGTTCTGAGTACGGAGATCTTGGTTGTCTGGTTGGAAAGCCATTGCTGAAATAAACAGCGAAGATGGTGAGTGACCTGTCCAAGGGATACCTGCAATGCAATGAGATGTATGATATGCATGCAATGTTTTCAAGGACCTCGCGGGATAAACGAGAAATTTTGTTAGCATTTGGAACCGGTAGCTTGACTGAAGGCACTGCATATTGTTGAGAGTCCTTCTTCAAGGGTCAAAGGCTCACCATATCCAGTGGGTCATAGCCCCTGACAACCTTGGCTAGAGGAAAATAAATCCTCTTTGCCCCTTGCTGGGATAGTTGTTCATCATGACCTGCATCACAAGCCCTTGAGATCCTTGAAATGGGTTAGGATGTATGCAATGGTATGATGTCATGCTATGCATGGGGTGATGTAGGTAAACCCTGTTATGAGTCCTAGTTGAGGACTATAAACAGACCCTGCAAGAAATTCAGTATACTTTGTTATGAGTCCCAATTAAGGGCTATAAACAAAACCTGCAAGAGATCTAGTAGATCCTGTTATGAGTCCTAGTTAAGGACTATAAACAAGAACCTGTAAGTGGTTAGTACACCCTATTATAAGTCCCAATTAAGGACTATGAACAAAACCTGCAAGAAATTTAGTGCACCCTGTCATGAGTCCTAGTTAAGGACTATAAACAAGACCTGCAAGAAACAAGTGTCAGGTAACAAGTACGCAAGTAGGCAAGTACAAAGGCACACAAGTCACACAAGAGAAACCCTTAGAGTTTAGGCCAGCATGGGGTTTGGGTAGTACCCTCTTGAGGTTAGTGGGTTCAACCTGTCCTAATCAAAGTAACCGGGTTCTAAGGTTCCCAATATCACGGGATTGCTTTCATTGTTCATCGTTTCGATTTAGCCACTGAACTGGCGACCGAAATATTCCAGGAAAGCAACCCTCAATTGAGTGTAGTATCGAGTATCAACCAACCTCGGACTGCACCAAAGTCAGTTATCTCACTACCCTAAAGAGGCCAAGATAGTTCAATTAAGGTTCCTAAGGTCTGTTGATGCTTCATGACACTACGCGGAGGCCCCGTACTCTCCTTGACTGAACTCAAGGGTTACCGGTACACACCAAAGTGCCACATCAACGTAGCAGACTGTTTCAACCATGTCGGTATACCCCGCACAGTTCCCTCACAGCCTTGTTGCTACTTTCTAAGAAAGGTATCCCCCAGATCCGGGTTTAGGATCTATAGAACTCCCAAGCAACCCACAATTTAAAGCACACAAAGCAATACAATTGAAAACATAGTTATGAGCTAGCCCTAAGGTACACCTCACTTTATAAAGGGTCCCCAGCAGAGTCGCCAGTTCTGTGATCGGTGGATCTGGAACTGACTGTTTAACGCTGGTTCGCGAAATGTCGCGGAAGCAAGAGTCGCCACCGTCTTTTATTTTCTCCAAATGGAAAGGACAAAAGCACAGAAAAATTCCTTATAGAGATTGCTCTCGGTTCGGGAGGTAGGTTATAGAAAAGGAAGGTGTTAGCACCCTTTCTATCCATGGTTATCCATGGGCTCTTAGATACTTGCTCATTTGTGTTTTCAAAAATGGTTTATTTGCTTTTCAACTGTGGGTTTAAAAAGTTTCTTTTGAAAAATTCCAGATCGACTCGTACGTCAGAGTGTTTGAAAAGTTTGCTTTGAAAGCTTTTGAAAATGTGTCAGTGTGAAAAGTCTTTTTGAGTTTGTTTTGAAGAGAGCAAGTATCCTTGAGAACCTACCTACCCTAAGGAATTCGTCTGTGTAAATGTCCTTTAAAGTAGTGCCATCCCACCATTGAGAGATAAGTAGCACCACCGTTGGAGGTGTTCGGGTCAATTCGAGTTTAGGGACATGGTGATCACCGGAGCAATGGGAAGACACCTTAGAAGCTACCCTCATGCCAGGTTCCCGGATCATGAGGACTTACTAAGACATCCTCTACTCGACGATCACCTTTCGAGGCAACAGTGAGGCGTACCCTAGGGGTGGTGTGTGCGATTCGTGTGTCATGTTTCAGTTATTTGTCTTGTCATGTTTATTGGTGTTCTACGCTTGATTTTAATTAAGACATTCATTCTTGCATGCTTGGTTAACAGTTAAATATTTTGCGAGGAAATAAATCTAAATTATTACAAATGGCGCGGGTCCACATCGCCAAAATAAACCGGACCCGATTTAGCGGAAAATAAATAATGCGATAAAATAAAAGTGCGAAAAGTAAATTACATGGCTTAGGGACAATTACATAATTATAATTAAACGACATAAGATAAATGCGCAAATTAAATAATTAAAACGAAACTAGGGCGTTGGACCCTTTTTGCAAATATTAATGGCTAATGAGAATTATAAATTAAATGATTAAAATTAATAAGAAAAATGAAAAAAATTAAATGAAAATGATTTTTTTTGTGTTTTTTAGATTCAATAAGGAAAAGAAGTCAATTAAATTAAGCGGCGAACCCTAATTCTAATATTTTTTAATTATTAAGAAAGAATTAAAATATGACCTAAATTAAACCTAATTCATTTATGTACAATTTAAATAGGACAATAAATAAATAAATAATTATTATTATTCTAAAAAAAAGGGGAAAAATATTAAAAGGAATAAAAAAATATCAATTAACCTAATTCTACATTTTTTTGATTTTTATTAAAAAGGATTTAAAGTTGAAAACCTAATTAAACTAAATAATCTACATTTTTATTTATTCATGAAAATAATTAATATATAAATATTTATTAATTTTTGGCCTTTTCTGATTTTTTAGTGTTTTTTATATTTTGTTAAAAAAAGAGAAAATTAATTAATTAAAGTGATAAAAATAAATAATACAACAATTAAAATAATAAAAAGAAAAGAAAAAAAAAGCAAACCAGGGGGGGGTTCAGGCCCCAGATGGAGGTGTTGATTTGAAAAGCCTGGCCCAACAAGCCTTGGTTGCGCTGACTTTCCTGGATTTTGTATGGCATGTTGACCAGCCTATGGTATGTTCTTTGAATTTCAGCCTTTAATCTAATCATGTGGGACGCGTGGCTAATGGATGAGGAGGACGTATGGTGGTACCCTCATAATAGCGCTGCATAAGAATTATTCATGAAAAATAATATGAAACTTTTGCCAGACCTGGGACTTGAACCCAGGTCTTGAAGGTTACAAGCGTAGCACTTAACCACTGAGCCATCACGTTCACATTTAACATATAATATAACATAAATAATATAAAAAGAAAACGCTAACGCCTTTGGAAATTCGCGCGAAATTCAAACTATCCAATGGTTGATGGACACGATGCCTTCGTCTTCCTCACCCTGTAAAACAAAACTCAATGGGAACGGTTTTTACAGCGTTGCTAAAAGGTGCCTACTGAAAAATAACGATTAGAACCCTAGGCATCATAAATTGTTCGCGAGCATATGGATCTTCTCGTCTATGAGCACTGAGTTCAACCATGGTGGTTTGGAATTCTGATTTTTCCTCTACACAAAATCCCTAATTCGAGCTCCTGAAAACCCTAGAAAACGCATATGGTGGAATCGTGTATGATCAATAAAAATACAATTAAACACCACAGTTAGCTTTAGAATTTCACAAAGAATAAGAATCAACAAACAAAATTCATGAAAGATGCTTAGAATATGATATGCGATTTGGAAATTTTTGCTTCACAGCTTGAGGTCCTGGTACCGTTTCAAGGCGTTTGGCTTGTTGTTTTTGATTGAGAAACGTTTAGGGATACCTCAGGATGCTAATGGAATAAAAATTGGAGCTTGAATCACCCTAAAACCTTGATTTCAGTATTGGTGTTTTTTTGAGAATTTTTCAATATGCAAAAGCTTGTTTATGCGCAGCTTGCAGTCTTGGATGATTAGGGTTGTGATGCTGTGTATGTATAGAGCATGTTAGGTCAAAAAGATTGAACAAAATCTCATGCCATAATGGATTTCAATATTTGATTTGTTAAGAATCTTTTCCAATCTTTTTCTCATGTTTCTTGTACCAAATCTGATCAATTAGCATCAAATCCTTCCCTATTAGTATGTGCACGAGTTATAGAGTCCAAAGCATGCATAAAAAGATTTGTTTAGGTTAAGATTATATTTTTCATGAATTAAAATGATTTAAATGAATATAAATTAATATTAATTCAAATAAATAATTAAAAAATATGAAAATACTTCCCTTTGGGCCTAGTGGTCGTGCATAGGCTTGGCATGAAGAAACTTGGAAGAAAAATGGGCCCATTTGCATTTTTAGGCCTTTTGCATCAATGTTGACTTTTCAAAATTCCTAAAAATTTCCCAACTTCCACAAGGCATAACTTGGTCAATTTTTAAGCTTTTCACATGTTCTTGGACATTTTGGAAAGGTCTTTGAGTCCTTTAACCAATGCCTTTGGTCCCATGTCATTTTGATTTACCAATCTCAAGTTATGGCCTTTGACTTAAAGTCACTTTTTGTTGACTTTTGAAAATGACCTATAATGTTGAAATAGATAACTTTTTGTGAGAGCATTTCTTGGACTTGGAACATGAAGATGAATTGTAGGAAATGTCTTTCTCTTCAAAATGAGCTTTGGATGGAATTTTTCTGATAATCCATGTGAAAGTTATGCCCTGGTCAATTTCAGTTGACTTTTTCAGCTGTCCAAATATAGCAACTTTTGCATCTTTGATGATTTCTGAGCCAAATCTTGAAAATCATGGTCAAGCATTGATAAAATGATGTTTGTGGCTTCAAAATGATATGTTGACCAAAAATTTGAACTTTTGACTGTCAAATGACCATTTTGCCCCTACAGTTGACTGTAGTGCAATCTAGGGTTTTGACTGTGCAATTTTGAGCTGAATGCCTTGAAACTTGACATGAGGATACTTGACCATCTTTGTAGGCATGTGAGACTTGATTGGGCCTTTGAAAAGTTCATTTGCTTGACCAGAACTCAAACCCTAGTTTTGACTGTATAAGAGACAGTTGAGCTGCACAACCCTGGGGGGATTTTGTGACCTTGACTTGGCAATTCTTGATGAATATGGGAGGGCAAATTTTGGGGTACAACAGAATGCTCAGTGTATGAGAATTGAACCAGGTTATGATTAACCAAGGGGTGTACTTGATTAATCTCGTGAGAGTAGGTGCTCATACCCCCAACCATGAAACACTTTGTGCATGGAAACACTTGGTATATGGACCAAAGTGATTGACTCGGGTTATGATTAATCAAGAGCAAAACTTAATTAATCTCATAAGAATGGCCATGCCCAAACTCAACTATGAGACCCTTTAAGAAAAACTCAGTATGCAGACCAAGAGGAGAGAAGACTCCAATTATTGAGATAAGGAGATGACAATCAACTCAATGCACAAGATAAAAAATCAAACAAGCCTATACAAGGTGACCATATGCATGCTCCTAGAGAGTGGGACTAATGTCTTACTAGTATTCTAAACGACCAATTGAAACAATCGATCAAATAGTTGTCACCATAGGAAAGCCCAGAACTAAGCTATGAATGCGTGCGAGTGTGCATGTGTAGGTGGATACCTTCTCATTGATGATGAGCCAAAGAGGAGGCCATGTGTTTTAATTGAATGATATATGCATAATTAAGCAACAATTAAAACACACAAAGAAATAAAATCTAAGCTATTACAAACATATGGGAATGGGTGTACAAATTTACGAATGGGGGATGAATCGAATCGAAAGTTCGATTAAAAGTCTAAATAAACAAACAATACAACTCAATCGAATTAATTAAACAACTAATTAAACTGAATCATTTTTATAATAAAATTAATTAATCAAAATAATTAATAATATTGAATAACATTTTTAGTTTAATTGTTTTTTTTAAAAAGGTAATTAAATTTTGTATTTTATATTTTTATAATAATAATAACTTATAGACAAAAATATACAAAAAAGAAAAGAATAAAAATGGGTCTGGAATTAGTAACTGGAGGGGGTGCTGAATAGAAAAATAAGTCCAGGCCCAAGGAGATGGATCCGTCTGATTTAGTGTGTGGCAACTTTTGAAGGAGTATCGTGGATGCATAGGTAGCGAGCGTCCGATCTGATGTGGACGAATGACGATGATCTCACGAATGGAGGATTAAGGCGTATGATATGGACGATGGAGGTAACTGCATGGAATCAACAAAGATTAGCTACAAGGGCGGTGACAAGTGTCACCGCTGGATTAGTTAGTCAATTGAGATTAATTTAAAAAAATAAAATGAGAATTAGGGATGGATTTTAATTAAATGAGACTTTTGTCTCACTCCCCTTTCATAACTCTCTCGTTCCCTCTCTTTGTGTTAAACAAAAACAAGAAAACCAAAAATAAATATCACTAAAGCAAATCAACACGGTGGTTGTTTCGAAGGTCGACGGTGGTGATAATGAAGTTCACGATGGTGCTGATGAAAACTCACGGCGGCAATGCGGTGACTTGCTCTGATTTTGATTTTTTTTATATATTCTTGCTCGCCTCCTCCTTCTGATTTCTAATATGCAACTTGATTTTTCTGATGTTGGCTGGTTAAACGTAGATCTGAAAAGGAAGAGTCGAAACCCTAGGTGTTTGATCCATGATTTTCTTGCAACGACGACGATGATGATGCGGAGAAGGCGTCGTTTCTGAGGATACTTTGGTGAGATCTTTCTGTTTTTCACTCTTCTTCTCTCGATCTGGAGCTTGTGATTTCACACTTCTTTTCCTTTTCTTCTTTCAAGTTCTGAAGGGTTTAGTGTAGGAAAATGATGATGAATTAGGTTTACTTGTTAGCTTGATATCTTGCTAATGTTGCTGTATCTGTGAGCGATTTTTTGCTTTTCTGAAGGTTTTGTGTGTATGATTTTTATATAGTTCTGAAGGGTTGTTTGAGGGATATGATGAACTTGTTTTAGGGTTTGTTCCGTTTCTGGTTTTTTCTGCACAGTTTTCTGAAGGGTTTTTAAAAAAGGGAAGATGATGATATTGTTAGTTTTTTTTGTTTTGTGGTTGCTGCCGTTTCGATGTGCTTCTTCGAACAATATCCTCTTTCTCTCCTCTTATGCTATATCTTTTTTGTCCCTATTATAATGAAAAGAAGGGGTTTTAGGGGAAAAGATAGCATGAATTTGAACTGTTTCAGTATGTTGTTTTAATGCATTCTTGATGAAGTTTTTTGTTTGCTATTCTTGTGTAAGGTTTTGCAGCATTGGACTGTTATGTTTGGCATTTTGACAGGTTTTGGGTTGTTGTGTTTGGTTTTGCAGTGAAGCAGACTGTTTGCAGCAGGGCTGAGCTATTAACAATGTTTTGTTATTGATTTTGTTACTGCAGTAACTTGTCTCTTAAGTTATCTTATTGTGAACCAAACCAGTTTTGTGATTTGCAATAAGAACACTCTTGGGCCAATGATAGAATCTGATTTTGAAAGATAATGAGGCCTTTGTTGGACTTTGGCACATGATTTAATTCAAATCCCTTGTTTCCGATTCCTTCATAAACCCTAATGATGATATTAGAAGAAAACTTTGCTCGAAAGCTTCTTGTTTATGTTTTAATGATAATTGAATTAACTAATTTCCTCTCTTTTGGTTTCATGTGATGGTTGTTGATTGGAAGGTGAAGAAGACAAGGAAAGGTTGAAGAAGGGATTGTGGCTAGCATGAAGCTTGGAAAGAATCTTGAAGAATTTTATGTTTTGGCCCACACAAGCTCATGGAATAGATTTAGGATTTAGATTTTTTTTTGTATTGTAAAGAAAACTTGAGTGTACTTATAAACGATGAATGATGTAAAGTTTCTTGAAATTAGTGGATGAATTACGATGAATTAGTAATGAAGTTTGAAGGTTTTTTCCAAGGAATCTTGAAATTTATTTTGTAAAGAACCTTGGATCAAAATGAATGAAATTTGAAATATCACTTGAATTTGACATTGAACTTGAATGATGATGTATTTGTGAACTTTTGACAACCATTGAATGAATAAATTTGGATAATGATGTGTTTGAATCATGGCATGATAATTCTTGAATCTTGAATGAGTTTTTAATGATCTTTGAAATTTGATTGAAATACTTTGGTGATGAAATGCTTGATACCGTCCAGTTTTGAAAAGAACATTGAATCAAGATGAACTTTGAATAATTTGGATGATGATGAATGAATAAAACTTGGATGAATCTCAAACCAAACACTCAAATGAATCCAAATTCAAAACTATCTTCAAATTTAAGTCTAAATCCTCTTGCATTAGAAACAACAAGTACTTGATGGAGTAAGAATGCCTTGATTACAATGAACCCACAACTCCAAATTTTGCATCGTGATTCAATTTAATTCACAAGTCCTTTGTATTATTCTTTACTTGATGATTTTAATCAATGACTTGAAAAATCCTTGAGAAACGATACTTGAAACAAAGACCTCCCAAGATGAAAACCCTAATCCTCAATTGAAATATGATGAAACTTAAACACCACTAGTTAAAACCTTGATGCACTTGATCTTTATGAAATCTTTGATGGAAGATGAAAAAATAATTTCACAGTAACCATGGATCCAAAACCCTAGTCTCTTGAGAAACAATAGGGAAATAAACCCTAATTCAGGCTCTGATGAATTTGGATGGAGAATAGCCTAATAGCTTGAAGAGAAGGAATCCATGATGACCATACTTCAAAACTTGATTCCACTGCCCACTGCCCAAGGAGGAACCAAGGAAATCAACTGTAGAATGTAGAAGCCTCAAACCAAGATTAAGCCCTATTTAGCATAACCACTGATGCTCTGAACCACCGCCTTATATGTGTGAATGTCAAGATGAAAATGATGTAAATGAAATTCAAAGCCTAAGCCAGATAAAAGTGAAAAGGTAGGACATATTTGAGGTATGACAGTTTCCCATATTTAATCGTCTTAAACCTGAAAGTGAGATTGGCGCCAGCCTTTCAATCATTTAAGGTAGAAGAAGATTAAATACCAAGACCTGAAATTTATCCTAGAGAGACAGTGTAAGTGTTATTATTTGTGATGTCTGCTGGGGATAGAGAATTTGTTTTCTGGTGAATTGGTTATGATGGTTAAATGTGGTTGAGTAATGATAACTCGTAATGGGGTAACGGTGCCAATACAAGGTTCTCAGGGAAGTGGGTGTTAAAGTGATTGAAAAAATATGGATGATGATGTCCTGGTGCCTGAAAGTAGGATCAATGATAGCATGATAACTTAAGGACAAAGGGTAGAATCGACGACAACAGAGAATCTATCGTGTAGGATTCGTGAAAGGCAACGGGTAAAATCAATGACAGCGGAGGATCTATCATGTAGGATTCACGATTCAAAAAGAAAGGTAAAGACAACTGGTACAATCGACGATAATTGAGAATCTATCGTGTAGGATTCACGACCCAAAAAGAAAGGTAAAGACAACAGGTAAAATCAACGATAGCATAGAATCTATCGTGTAGGATTCACGACCCAAAAAATAAAGGTAAAGACGACACATAAAATCGACGACAACAGGGAATCTATCATGTAGGATTCATGACCCAAAAAGAAAGGTAAAGACAATGGGTAAAATCGACAACAACGGAGAATATATCGTTTAGGATTCATGACCCAAAAAGAAAGGTAATTAAGAGGGGAGGTATCAGGACAACCCGCGACCCACACAAGACAACAAGAGAGGGTAGGATCTCAGGACGATCTGCGACCCAAGAAAAGATATCGTGAGGGCAAGATCTATGGATGACCTACTACCCAGGAAAAGATAACACGAGGGTAAGATCTATGGACGACCTACGACCCAAGACAAGATGACATGAGGGTAAGATCTATGGACAACTTGCGACCCAAGAAAAGATACCGTGAGAGTAAGATCTATGGACGACCTACGACCCAAGAAAAGATAACATGAGGGTAAGATCTATGGATGACCTACGACCCAAGACAAGATAACATGAGGGTAAGATCTATGAACGACCTACGACCCAAGAAAAGATACCGTGAGGGTAAGATCTATGGACGAACTACGACCCAAGAAAATATAACATGAGGGTCAAATCTATGGACGACCTACGAACCAAGAAAAGATAACATGAGGGTAAGATCTATGGACAACCTATGACCCAAGAAAAGATAACATGAGGGTAAGATCTATGGAGACCTACGACCCAAGAAAAGATAACATGAGGATAAGATCTATGGACGACCTACGATCTAAGAAAAGATAACACGAGGGTAAGATCTATGGACGACCTACGACCCAAGAAAATATAACATGAGGGTTAGATCTACAGACGACCTACGACCCAAGAAAAGATTGAAAAAGGCTATTGAGATTTGGGAGTACAATGCACTGGTGCCGTGGATATTTTGGTTTATAGTGCAATGACGGATGTCAACTGGGAATTGTGAGTATGAAATTCTCTATGGGGATGTTTTACTGTTTAAGGATTGATTTGGGATTTCGTGCAAGGTACCAAATCTAGCTTATGCTTCATATGCATTTTGAAGTGTATGGTGTAATGATCCATTTCAATGGATATGCTACGCGCTTGAGGATACAATGCAATATGCAGTGATGATTAATATATGAAGGGTGCGAAATATTAGGCTTATCGAGGTCCGCTGCCCATTGTCTTGAGATACCAATACAAATTGGTGCTTGAAAACTCGAGAATTGAGTTATAGCCTTGTTGGGGATTGAATTGCAGTCTTGCTAGGGAGGATTAGCTTGATCTGACTTTCCCTACATCTTGTACTTCTTGTGGATGGCTAGGTAGAGACATGGATCTCTTCAAATGCCCCAAGTTTTCTCTATGTCGGAGAAGAAATGGCTTGGTCTGAATCTCCTTACACCATGAACTACTTGGGGACTAGGAAATGGGCATGGTTATCTTCAGATGCCCCGAGTTTACTTCATTGCTAGGGATTTACGTGCTTAAACATTTGTAGGGAATGAGGATGATTCCGAGGATTTTAACTGAGTCAAAGTGACTGTCATGATGCTTTTAGCCTGGTCGCATTTGTACGGATGACAGGAATTCGCTTGAGCAAATTCACAAGTGGGGATGAGGAATGCCCCCGTCTGTAATGATCTCTAAAAGGACATTCTTTGAGTGGAAGTTTGGAAGATTCGTGTCATAATACAACACAAGGTGGCATGCCCCAATATCTTAGGCCACGAAATAGACTTCCTCTGATAATGGATTCTTGGAGAGATTTTTCGAATCTCGACGTAACTTCCCCATGTTGAATGAATTCCGAATAGTTTATTTGAGGAGGCGCTCTTTGTAGTTTTGACACCTGTCTCCGCAAGAGGATTTGATCCATTATCAGACCATTTGGAGTGAATATGATAGCTTTGGCATCAAGAAGGTCTTGAATGCTATTTTTTAATGCGCTACAATTCTCAATTGTGTGGCCCGGAGCCCCTGAATGGAATTCGCAACAAGCACTGGCATCATAACCCCTAGGGAGAGGGTTTGGAGGAGGACCAAGCTGTCTCATCTGGACTAACTGGCCTTTTAACAAATGAGGGAGGAGTTAAGCATAAGGCATAAGTATATGATCCATCATTCTTTTAGGACCTTTCTTCATCTTTTGTCCTCGTTTCCCCTGGGGTTGTTGATTCAGCCAAAAAGGTGCATATCGTGTTTGCTGAACATACAACTATCTCTGTATGCACTACTGTTGATGAGGGATTGACTGATGCTTAGCCACCCTAGGTTGTTGAGCTGAAATTGTAGCGTATGCTTTAGGAATATATCGATTAGGTTAAACAACTGATGCTTGATGGTGCAGAGCTTAATCTCGATAATAGACTGGGGTCTTCCCTTTGTTGATAGTAACATTAGTATCTCCTTTTTTCTTCTTGAGAAGGCCAAAGCAAGGTTTCTTGTTACTTCCACAGATAGCGCTAGATATACCCTGAATTTTTCCTGACTTGAAGCCATCTTTAATACATTCCCCAATGGTAACCAAGTCAGAAAAGGAAGTTGAAATACTACCAAGTATGTGTTGGAGATATGGGTCTTGTAAGGTGCCCATGAACAAATAAATCAATTCACAATCCAAGAGAGGAGGTTGAATCCTTGCAGCTAATCCATGCCACCTTTGGGCGTACTCTTTAAAAGACTCTTCAGATTTCTGTGTTATCCCTTGAAGCTGAGTGCAACTAGGAGCCATGGAGTTATTATAATGGTAATGTTTCAAAAAGGCGTTAGCAAGCTCTCCCCAAGTACTGACATGAGTTCTCTCTAATTTCATATACCAGTCCAACGGTGCCTCTGTCAAGCTGTCTCGGAAGAAATGAATGAGCAACGGTTCATTTTCGGCATAAGCCGCTATCTTGCGATAGTAAGAACAAAGATGAGTCTCCGGGAAGGAGGTGCCTTTATACTTGTCAAAATTAGGAACTTTGAATTTGGGAGTGTGATACGGTGGCAGAATCAACTGTTAATACTAGTTTACGTTTTTTGTTCGCAAATGTTATGGTAAGCAAGATTCGCCATCGACTTTTTTTTATCCAACAAGGAAAGGGTGAAAAGAACATAAAAAGACATTTTTTCATGATTTCTAAGTAAGGGGGGTAGATTATGGAGAGGGAAGGTGTTAACACCCTTTCCATCCATGGTTTTCCATGGGCTCTTGGGTACTTGCTCATTTTTTGAAATTGCTTGTGTTTGTGTGTTTTGAAAAGCTTTGAAAAATTCCTTAGTGCGGTGATTCACTTTATGGTAACTCTTGTATCAGTCCTCAAGAGTGTGATAAAGTATTTTTCGAAAACTTTGTTTTGAAAAGTATTCAAAAGTGTAAAAAGGATTGTTTGAGCAAGTACCTAACAGTTATATACCTACTCGGAAAAATCTGTTCTTTTCCTCCTATCCTTTAGATCGTGTTATTCTACTAATGGTGAGTAGGTAACCCTAGTCGTTGGATGTTGAGGGACTATCGAAAGGGACATAATGGTCATTGAAGGCAACATGTAAGGATACCTTAGCATTTCGAATGGACTATCATCATAAGATCATTTCTCGTAGGCAACTCGAGGGACATTTATGGACTATGATCTTTATGATGATTTTAAACTGAGGGTCTTTGCTAAGAGTATCCCTACGTTCGAGGGACATGACCACTGTTTCCGAGGCAACCAAGTGGGGGTATACCCTAAGGGTGCATGTGTGCAATAGTGTGCTTCTTTCAGGTATTTTTATTTTTGATATTAGTGATATAAGATTGATTGATTATGCATACACGCCTAGGTTGCTAGCAATTATATACAGGAATATAAAATATAAAAGCAAGAAATAGAGGCCCTAAGCTATTACAAGGCTTTGGTGTAGATACATAAGGAATTGACTGAAAATAAAATGCGGAAATAAAACCCTAATTAAGCTATTACAAACCGGGCGCAGTTACATCAATAGTAAAAATTAATCGTACGACAAAAATAAATACGCGTGAGAATAAAAAATTGAAATAAGTTTGAAACCCTAAAAAACCCTAACTTAATCATTGAAAATATTTTTTGGATTTTTTGTGAAAAAAAGGTTTGAAGTTTGACCTAATTTTTCTAATTAATTTTAATTAATGAAACAAATTAAAGTTGACGAAATTAATTAATTTACAAAAATTAATTTATTGAAACAAAAGTTAAATCCTATTTTTTGTGATGTTGATTTTATGGTTTTATGAAAAAATTGATTTAAACAAAATAAATAAACTAATTTAAATAAAACAAAATTAGAATGGAAAATAGAGTAAGCCTGAGGGGTGTAAACCTAAGTTGGAGGGTGCATGCTGAATTTCTGTTCAAAGCCCAATCCAGTTGGCCCAAGGCAACGTGAGATCCAGTGTGATTGTTCCAGGAGTGTCTATCATGGGGAGCTTCATTGGAAGCATTAGATCTGGGTGCTGATTAATCCAAGGATGAGGATCTGGAGGCCTTTGGTGTGCACGCTTGGAAGGATAGCATGGGATCTGCAAAGGATTGTTAAGAAAAATAACATGTAGGAGGCAGGAATCGAACCCCTGACCTCATACACACGCGCGCTTTGAAAACATTTCCCTTTTCCACTGAGCTAATTGTTCAATCATTAATATAAACAAACAACATATATTATATGTGATGAAAAGGCAGTGTAATAAATAGAACACGCAAAATTCAAATGGGCCACTCAGGTTTGGACACGCCATCATCTTCTTCGTTGGGACCGTCGTTTTAGCCTAAAGGTTTTAACTACAGACAACGATGTAGCTACAAACCTGCAATTCTCAAAAATCAACACCAGAAAATATAAATTCAAACCAAATATACATATCAATTGGGTTTGGTCTCGTGAGTACAATGGTACTCATCTTTTGCCCTGATTTTGCCTGAAACAAAAGAACCTAAATAGAACCTTGAAACCCTAACCATGGTATTCAATCAAATATGAATTGAAAAACATAATTAATTATGCAGATATGTTCTAAATGATCATATAAACATGACTGTATATTTAAGAATAATTTATCATGCGTATATTTCAAAAACTAATTTCAAGAACCAGAGCAAACTATGATACCTGTGTTGACTGTTTCTGGATGTGTTGATGCATGAGAGTGGTCCAGATAGCTTCTAAATATGCATGGGAATGAATTTCAGTCTTTGAAGCGCCTTGACTCTCCCTCTAGAGCAAAACTCGATCACCACTTTTTGTCAAAATTCTGAGCAGTCTTCTGGATCTCTACACGGCCAATTCCTCCTCTTATGATCAGGGTTTGTTATGCATATATAGTAGAATGAATTAGGTTAAAAAAATTGAACTAAATCTTTAAGATTGAGTGAGAAAAGATTTGATTTGTCTTGTATTTTTTGTTTCTAAAATAGGCCAAATCTTTGTGTTTTTTGCCACGCGTTTTCTTTGATTTGCCAGCCTGTTTTACTTTTCACTTGATGAGAAAATATTCTTTCGATTATGGGATTTCTGGCTTGTTTTGGAACAAATCCTATCTTCATTCCTTCGAATCTACCTTCCATGCAAGCCTTGAACTTCAATTCAAACTAATCAGGACTTTCCTTATTAGAACCTTGTTCTCGTTAATGGTTCTGAGTAGAACTGTTCCAGCTTCAATACTAAGACTCCTTCAATTGGACCACCCTTTGCTTCGATTTCTCGTCCTTTTGAAGAGAATTCCTTGGTCTAATCAGCTCTAATGGAATTATGAACAAACAATACAAGAATCTGGCCTGGACATATTTTCCGATTGCCCTCTTGATGGCCTCTTTTGAATGGCCTGGAAGGAATTCTTCGAATGGCCTTTGTCAAAATACCAATCAAAGGGCTTTGACACAATGCTAAATAAAAGGCTCCATTTCCAGGCCAATCGGATGGCTTTGACACAATGCTAAATCGAAGGCTCCCTTGCCATGCCAACCGAAAGGCTTTGACAAAATATCTATCGAAAGGCTTATCATGAGGCCAATCGAAAGGGCTTTTGCAGATGTCAATCAAAGAACGCTATGTAGATGTCAGTCGAAGAGCATTTTAGAGATGCCAATCGAAAGGAACTTTGGAGATGCCAATCGAAAGACACTTAGTAGGTGAAACTCGAAGAGCCTTGTTAACAGGCCAATCGAAGGAAACTTAGAAACAGGCCAATCGAAGGAAACTTAGAAACAGGCCAATCGAAGGAAACTTAGAAACAGGCCAATCGAAAGAAACTTAGAAACATCATTTGAAAAATTTCCTTGTCTTTAGGCAAAGGTCTGTAACCACATATGCAACAGGAAAATCTTGGAAAAATATGAGAGGGCAAATTTTGGGGTACAACAGCTTCCTCTGTTCAATCTTCTTAAACCTGAGGATGTAGATTGGCTGGTCTGCCTTTCGTGATCAGAAGGTGGAAGATGATTGAACACTAAAGTGCCCAGAAATTTGCACTCGTCTGAGATGATACTTGTCTGTATATATAGTATTGGGAATGGGATTATAGATGCCATTTGGAAAAGATGACGAAAGATTGTCGAAGATGGGCTTAAAGATGCCATCAGAATATGACGGAGAGTCGTCGGAGATGGGCTTAAATATTCCATCCAGAACAATGATGATTTCATAAGATATCCCTTTGTGGGAATTCCTGCTCTTGCTGTTAGAGAGGACTCCGCTGAGGAGTGTTGGTCTCTATTTTGAAACATGGAGTTTTAGGAGCTTCAGTTGTCCGTTACTCTACTGGGGAGTCATCACTTGATTGAATAGACGAAAGTGAACTGCTATCTGGTCGGGATCCAGGCTCTATAGTGGCTTACTGAGGATAATAAGGCTAACTGTTATCTGGTCGTGCTCCAGGCTTCATAGCAACTTACTGAGGATAATAAGGCTAACTGTTATCTGGTCGTGCTCTAAGCTTCACAATGACTTACTAGGGAGATGAGATTAAACTGTTATCTGGTCAGGATCCAGGCTTCATAGTGTCTTGAATTGTTGATTGACTATTATCTGGTCAATTTCCGGGCTTCATAGCTTCTTTAACTGGAATAGAAATCTTAGTATCGATTTGACTGGACCAGAGAAAGGTCTTGGATTGTTTTCAACTGGGATAGAAATCTTAGTATCAATTTGACTAAACCAGAGAAAGGTCTCAGATTAACTTTGACTGGCATAGTAATCAGGAGAATCTTAGTATCGATTCAAATGATCCAGACGAAAGTCTTGGAATATCTTCCACTGGTATAGTAATCTGAGAGATCTTAGTGTCGACCTGTCTGACCCAGGGAAAATCTTGGGTTAACTTTGACTGGCATAGTAATCAGGAGAATCTTAGTAGCGATTCAACTGACCCAGACGAAAGTCTTGGAGTATCTTCAACTGGAATAGTAATCAGAGAGACCTTAGTGTCGACCTGTCTGACCCAGGGAAAATCTCGGGTTAACTTTGACTGGCATAGTAATAAGGAGAATCTTAGTAGCGATTCAACTGACCCAGACGAAAGTCTTGGAGTATATTCAACTGGAATAGTAATCAGAGAGACCTTAGTGTCGACCTGTCAGACCCAGGGAAAATCTTGGGTTAACTTTGACTGGCATAGTAATCAGGAGAATCTTAGTAGCGATTCAACTAACCCAGACGAAAGTCTTGGAATATCTTCCACTGGAATGGTAATCAGAGAGACCTTAGTGTCGATCTGACTGATCCAGAGAAGATCTTGTAAGGACATCCTTCTGAGGAAAATCCTGAAATAGCCCTTGATTGGACGTAGCTTGTTGCTTTGATCTTTTCCCTGAAAGGTAAAGAGTTAGTCGTATGCAATGTCATGATGTATGAAATGCATTGTGATGATGTTCTCAAAATAAATGAGATTGTGTTGTATGCGATATGTATGTGCATGCCATGATGTATGAATATGGGATGCTATTGCGGTATTTGTTAGTCGGGGAAAATAAATCCAGGACTGTTGCTGAAAAGTATTGGCAAGTTGAATTCTTCATTTCCGCTGGGGATAGTGAATGGAGATGACTATGCTAGGGATTTACTCCTTTCTGTTTGTGAATATCCTGCCGGGGAGGGACTCTGCCTGACAATAACTCAGCGGGGAAATAACCCTGTTTGCGAGAGGAGATACTTTGTTGGAAGATTTTGCCGATTCAGATAAATAAACTTCGCTGAGGGATGAACTTCCATAGCTGGAGAACTAAACTCTGTTGGGGATTGAGCTTTCGCATTCAGAGAAATAAACTGTGCCCGGGAGAAAGCTTTATAAACCGTTTGCGATTATAAAACTTGGCTGGGGGATATAGATATCGGTTCTTTGAAGGAATTTTGCTGGGGAAAGTAACTCCTGCTTGGGGAAGCAGGGATCAAAACTTTTGGTTGCCTCTACTCTGTGGGGGACATAGACGTCACTGGAACGCATGTTGAGGACGTAGAAGTGACTTCGCATCAAGACGCTTCTGCCCCTGTACCTGTTGGAGAAAGTACTTGCGGAGGCTTTGTGGATGGATCTATGTGTTGAAATAAGTGTCAGAATGACATCTGTCTCTGGATCGTACCTGAACCGTTTCTAGAAGATAATCTGAATAAGTATCAGGATGATATCCGTCTCTGGATCGTACCTTAACTGTTGCTAGAAGATAGTCTGGACTAAGTATCAGGATGACATCCATTTTGGATCGTACCTGAACTGTTGCTAGAAGATGATCTGAATAAGTATCAGGATGATATCCGTATCTGGATCGTACCTGAACTATTGCTAGAAGATAGTCTGGACTAAGTGTCAGGATGACATCCGTCATTAGATCATACCTGAACCGTTTCTAGATGAGAATCTGGAGTAAGTGTCAGGATGACATCCATATTTGGATCGTACCTGAACCGTTTCTAGATGAGAATCTGGAGTAAGTGTCAGGATGACATCCGTTCTTTGGATCGTACCTGAACCGTTTCTAGATGAGAATCTGGAGTAAGTGTCAGGATTACATCCATTCTTGGATCGTACCTGAACTATTTCTAGATGAGAATCTGGAGTAAGTGTCAGGATGACATCCGCCTTTGGATCGTACCTGAACCGTTTCTAGACGAGAATCTGGAGTAAGTGTCAGGATGGTGTCCGTTCTTTGGATCGTACCTGAATCGTTTCTAGATGAGAATCTGGAGTAAGTGTCAGGATCACATCCATTCTTGGATTGTACCTGAACTGTTTCTTGATGAGAATCTGGAGTAAGTGTCAGGATGACATCCGCCTTTGGATCATACCTGAACCATTTCTAGATGATGATCTGCTTTATTTAGAATGTTTCTGTTGGGGAAGGGAAACTATGTAATCCGCTTGGGGAATCCCCAAAAGCTTGGCGACTTCATTGGGGAATTTACATTGGAGCTGTAATTTGGAGATTTTGCTCTGCCGAGGGTATGATAACACCTGACATAAATAGGATGCATGCTAAGAACATGGCAATAACCTTGTAGTAGAATGCCCCTGTCTCGATACCTGTTGTAGAAAATATCAACCGAGGATTTTGTAGATGGTTTAACTATTATCTCAACTCCTAGAGTCCTTGGTGGATGCAGATCAAAGTAATAAACCTTCTACTGATTAGACAAGTGACGAGATGACGAGACGTAGTCGTACGCTTTAATCCCTAACTTTTTCCTGGACTGTCTTTTCAGATTTTCAGTCCACCGGGATACCCTTTTTTGCTCAAGCCGCCTTTTCAGCTTTTCGATTTGCCGGGTGTACATATTTTTTGTTTTTACCCCTAATTTATGCCTGAACCCTTTTGGTTCGCTGGGATGCCCTTATTTTTGCCTAGGCCAGTCAACCTAGCAGGTCTTTGTTCACGCGTAGTGTTTTCCGACTATGTCCATGTTCACCGGGTATGGAGAATTGTCAATGTCCATAGTAGTAAGTGTTGCCATACTGCCATAAGATGTTTGTTTGATTGTACAAGATTCGTTGTTGGAATTCATGCCCAATGTCCCAAGTGATTCAGATGGAGATCTGCCCCTGGCTATTTGGCATTTTTGAGAGATTCCTTAAATCTTGACTTGACTGCCCCAGATGATGGACAATGATCCTGCCGTGCCCCTTGGATGGAAGTGTTTTTCCACTTGAGGTGATCCTTTTTGTTTGAGAAGGTTTTTGTTCACTAGATATTCGTCATCCGAATTTCTCTGTTGTTGAACAAATAGTCATATGAAAACAATGGTATTTTAAGAATGCAAAGCTTATATCTATCTTGAAGTTTGAAATTCATTTTTTAGTAAAACAAACAGATTTTGTAAAAGTGTGATGTCAGCTCAGGATTTATAGCGAACCCTATAGGAGTCAGGATACCTTTTGTAACAGTATGCTTTCGAACTAACCCATGCTTCAGCTAGGACTTTTAAGGGTTATAACGTGGTCTGGTTCACGATTTAAGAAACAAAAAATAAAGGCTCAAAATTTATTTGTACCCACCCGTTCTTCGTGATGTTCTTCAGTCCTATGCTCAGCTAATTGTGCGTTTAGCTCCCAATTGAGTCTGGCATCTTGTCCTTGATGTTCCGATGATGGTTCGGATACCGAAAGGTTATTTGGAAGAGGCAGTCACTTTGCAATCTTTTTTTTTGTCGAGGATTTTTAGGACCTCTTTCTTTTTGATTTTACTATCCCTGTCTTTTCCTGAACTATTTCTTTTGTGATTACAGTCAGCGAGATGCCTCAGTTTTTTTCTTAAGTCTCCTTCATAGGTTTTGACTTAGCGGGCTTTTCTTTTGAAAAATAATGACTGCCTGCTTTGATGATTATGTGGACCCATCACCATCTTTTGGAGAGCATCTTCTACACTATTTGTCGTGCATGAAGGGGAAAGTTTGCGATTGAATGCACGTCTGAATTAACTGAGAAAACTACCCTGCCCCAGGTTATGATTAAAGGGTTTTAATTTGTGTGAAAAGAAAAACTCCTACTTCTTTGGCTCAAAGGGGTTAACTAGGGATTATCTTCCTTATAAATCCACTATTTAGGATTTGAAACAATGCCTGTACATCGTTAGTGGGGTGTGTTCAAAAGCATACTGTAGCGATTGTGGTATCGTTTTCGTTATCCTCCCTCTAAAGGCTTACAACTTTTAATCAAGAGTCGAATATCACAAAAAGGAAGTAAGAATGTAGTTTTGAAATAGTGAATACAAATGAATTGATTCAAGACAAACATATGCAATGCATTGATGAAATAACAAAGTTTGATGTGAATAAATGTTCGAACAATCAAAAGAAAATTACAAATTGGAAATTCTAATGAATGAAAAGCTTACTTGTCAGAACTTGTAACTTCGGATAACGTGCCTTGGAGGGATGGAAGAAGAACTCAGCCTGACCATCTTATGTAAACTCCAGTACTCCTTCATCGATCAGGTTTTGAATTTTTTATTTCAACGTCCAACAGCTATCAGTGTCATGCCCCAGACTGTTGGAGTGATATGCACATATTGCTTCAGGATTGTAAGTAGGAGCAGATGTATTAGGATTCCGAGGAGGATCCTTCAATTTGACCAAATTCAACTTCAACATGTGTTGCAAGACTTGCGACAACGACATGTTGAGTTTGGTAAACTGCCTCTTGGGTGTATCCGGCTTACTCTGATTAACACATTATTTTTGGCGAGGTTGTTGTTGGACCCGTGAGGTAGTAGAAATTTGGAAAGGTCCACTATTCACCAAACCAACCTCTTGTCTTCTTGGAGGTTGATCAATGACTTGGTCCCCAGCCTCGGCTGCTTGCTTTATATGGTTGTATTCAATTTGATATGTATGATATGCAAATGTTTTCAAGGATCTCGCAGGGTAAACAAGAAAAATGTATGATATGCCTCAACATGTATGATATGCAAATGTTTTCAAGGATCTCGCAGGGTAAACAAGAAAAATGTTAGGCGTTGAACTTTATAGCCGTAATTGAAGCACTTTATATCTTTGAAGGTCCTTCTACAAGAGTCAAGCTCACCATATCAAATGGGTCATAGCCCCTGGCTCAAGTCATTGAGTTTTGATCTTTTGACGACATTAGCTAGAGGAAAATAAATCCCCTTGCCCCTTGCTAGACGTCTGATTTATCATAACCTGCATCACAAACCCTTGAGATCCTTGAAATGGTTAAGGAAATGTTGTGGCATGATGTTATGATGTGTATGCTATGCGTTAAGCAAAAATGTAAGGTAATAAACCAAATTATTGGATTTATACAAACACGGTCCTGCAAGGAATACAAACAAAGCCCTGCAATGAGTTCAAATTGTTAGGAAAAGAAAGCAAACAAGTCACACAAGTAGCCTTAGGTTTAAGCTTGCATGGAGTTTGTCGGTAAGTACCCTCTTGAAGTTTAGTTGGTTTTAAACAAATAGTAACTGGGTCCTAAGGAGTCTCAATATCACTGACCTTCCCTTCAGAAATTGTTTCAGCTCCGCACCGAAGTATTGCAGCCAAAAAATCCTGAAAGTCCATCCTCAATGAGTGTAGTATCGAGTATCAATCGATTCCCAGCTTTACACTGAGGCCAACTATCTCGCTACTTTTTAATGGCCAAGTTTGTTCAACTAAGGTTCTAAGGTTTGTTAGTGCTTCACGACACCATGCGGCGGCCCCTATTCTCCTCGATTAAACACAAGGGATACCGATACCAACCAAAGTGTCACACCAACACAGCTATCACTTCAACCATATTGGTCTATGCCGTACAATCTCCATAATCTATTGATGTTTACCTAAAAAGATGCCCCAGATCCGGGTATAGGATCTTTACAAGAATACCCCAATAAACCCTCAAAGATAAAGCAGTCAAAGTAAACAAAGAAAGCAATTTTAAAATGATCTAGACCCTAAGGTAAACTCGAATTTATAATTATCCCCAACAGAGTCGCCAGTTCTGTGATACGGTGGCAGAACCGACTGTTAATACTAGTTTGCGTTTTTTGTTTGCAAATGTTACGGTAAGCAAGAGTCGCCACTAACTTTTCTTTTATCCAGCAAGGAAAAGGTGAAAAGAACAGAAAAATACCTTTTTTCGAGATTTATGAGTAAGGGGGGTAGATTATGGAGAGGGAAGGTGTTAGTGTTAGAACATAGTTTGATTCTACAACCCTTGATTAGAGTTTTGATGATAACAAAATACAAAGAATAAATAAATTCAAAGATATATACAAAGAACAATTATGCTTCTTAAAATTATGTTTTGTATATGCAGAAGTTCTGATGGAATCAGCATCAGATTGGAATCAACATCAGAAGATCAGCAATATGTGCTACACGCTGAAACTACCAGATTATATGCTGAAGCTTGATGACCAGAATCTGCACCTAAACAAGTACACTCTGACTCTAATCAAAGACATCTTTACCAAGTCATCAACACTCTGAAGCGTTATCAATAGTTACAACAAAGAAGACTCTGAAGCGTTATTAATTATTGAAGACAGAATTAAATGCTAACGACTTTCTTCAGACAAGATCTTCTTCAAAAGGAAAGTGTATTATTATCATTAAACTTGCTTTATGGATCACGTATCTTTGCCTTGCCTATATAAATAAGTCTGCTTGTGAAAAAAAGCATGTACGTACGCACACAACAATTTTCCAAGCCTTCCAAACCACGCATATTCAAAGCTTTAGCAAATTCATTTTATTCCAAGCTTAATTTGTGTAATTATCGCAGTTATGATAAACTGTTTTGTTAGAAAACAACAACACACTCTTGTTCAATTATTTGTAAATGATTTCCTTGAGATAAACCGGTTTGTGGTTATACTCAAGAAGACTTTAGAAGTTGTTAAATTAGCTGTTGTAATACTTTGAGATTAGTGGATTAAGACCTCGTTAGAGAGAGGCGAAATCACCTTGACGGGTGGACTGGAGTAGTTTGAGATCAAACGAACCAGGATAAAAATACTGTGTCTTAAGCTGTTTTGATTTAAGTTTTTCAATTCAACCCCCCCTTCTTGTGTTTTTCACACCTTCAATTGGTATCAGAGCGCCTGGTTCTGAGCTTAAACACTTAACCGTGTCAGTACAAGATCCGGCATCAGAAAAACACAAATGGCAGGACCAAGTCAAAACATCAGCAATGATAACAATGAAGAAAGGGACAAATTCAGTGGCAAACCTCCAGTCTTTGATGGAGAGAACTTTGACTACTGGAAAGACAGAATTGAGAGTTTCTTTCTGGCCCATGATGCTGATCTGTGGGACATGGTGACTGATGGATACATGCACCCAGTGGATGGACGTGGTCAGAAGATTGATAGGAAAATGATGTCTGATCAGCAAAAGCATGAGTTCAGAAATCATCACAAGGCCAGAACAATTCTTCTCAGCGCCATCTCATATTCAGAATATGAGAAAATATCAAACAGAGAAACAGCCAAAAATATGTTTGATTCTCTGAGAATGATGCATGAAGGAAACATTCAACTCAAAGAAACCAAAGCTCTTACGCTCATTCAGAAGTATGAGGCATTTAAGATGGAAGATAGTGAATCAATAGAAACTATGTTTTCAAGATTCCAAATTCTCGTTGCTGGTCTAAAAGTCTTGACAAAGGATATTCCACTGCTGATCACGTTAAGAAGATCATCAAAAGCCTGCCAAAACAGTGGAGGCCAATGGTCATAGCGCTTAAGCTAGCCAAGGATCTCAACAAAATCTCTCTGGAGGAACTTGTCAGCTCCCTCAGAAGTCACGAGATAGAGCTAGAAGCATATGAACCTCAAAACCAAGGTAAGCCATTAACTTTAAAATCTAACAGAAAATCTAACTCCAAAGTTTTGCAGGTTGTGGAAGAAACCTCTGATGGATCCTCATCAGAAGAAGATGAACCGTCTCTCCTCTCCAGAAGGGTGAACCAACTGTGGAAGCAGAGGCAAAGGAAGTTCAGGAATCCCAGAAGATCAGAAAATTAGAATGAATCTTCCTCCAGATACAGATGGTCAGAATCCTCCTCTGGACACAGAAGATCTGAAGGTTCTTCAGGATATAGAAAGCCAAACAACAAAAACATCATATGCTATGAATGTAACGAGCAAGGGCACTACAAAAGTGATTGCCCAAAGCTTCAGAAGGAGAAGCCCAAGAAGAAGTTTATCAAAGAAAAGAAGAAAAGCCTCATGGCTACATGGGATGATTCTAACACATCTGAAGCTGACTCAGAATCAGATGATGAAAGAGCAAACATAGCTCTCATGGCAAACGTATCTGAAGACAGTGAAGCTTCTGGTTCAGACTCAAAATTAGATACAGAAGAGGTATTCCCTGACTTTACTATAAACTTTACTAAGGCTGAACTAGCTGAAAGCCTTAATGAAATTTTGGAAAGGTATCAACAGATCAGAGTCAAATTCAGAAATCTGAAAAGGAATCTTGCTTCTGACTCTGATAAGACTAAGAGTCTCAGATTGGAGAATTCTGAGTTAAAAGATAAAATTTCAAAACTAGAAAACCAATTGCAAAACACTCAGAAGGAAACAATCCCTGAAACTCCCAGCAATACTGATGAGATCATCAAAAAGTATGATCACAACTTTCAGAAGTTTCTAGCTAAAAACATAGACAGAAGCAAAATGGCTTCAATGATCTATAGAGTTAGCAGAAATGGCAGAAAATGGATAGGATATCAAGGTAAGGTACCTACACCAAAAAATTCCATGGATTTAGTTATAAAACGTACTCCACTTGATTCACACTTTATATATGGGCACACACATGACATAAAATATACAAGTAGTGATTACTCTGTCAAACCAAAATTCAACCAGAGTTTTGGTAAAACTAACAAATCAGGACCCAAGAAAATGTGGGTACCTAAGGATAAAATAATACATGTGGCAGATATCTTTAGCAGCAAAGCAAAGACACCAATCATGGTACCTGGACTCTGGCTGCTCACGACACATGACGAGAAGAAGGCATATGTTCCAAAGCCTGGAACTTAAGCCTGGAGGCCACGTAGGCTTTGGAGGCAATCAGAGAGGAAAGATCATTGGCTCTGGAACAGTAGGTAATGGAAATCTTCCCTCTATAAGTAATGTTTTATTAGTTGATGGATTAATGCATAACCTGTTATCCATAAGTCAATTAAGTGATAACGATTATGATATAATCTTCAATCAAAATTCATGCAAAGCTGTTAGTCAGAAAGATGAGACTATCCTATTTAATGGAAAGAGGAAAAACAACATTTACAAAATCAAACTTTCTGAACTGAAAAGTCAGAATGTAAAATGTCTTCTGTCTGTTAACAACGAGCAAGGGATCTGGCATAGAAGATTGGGACATGTTCGTATGAGAAGAATATCTCAGATTAACAAGCTCAATCTGGTCAGAGGACTTCCTAACCTGAAGTTCAATTCAAATGCTCTGTGTGAAGCATGTCAGAAAGGCAAGTTTGCAAAACCTGCTTTCAAATCTAAAAATGTTGTTTCCACCTCTAAGCCATTAGAACTTCTGCACATTGACTTATTTGGACCAGTAAAAACTGCTTCAGTCAGTGGCAAGAAGTATGGGTTAGTAATCGTAGATGACTATAGCAGATGGACATGGGTAAAGTTCTTAAGGCACAAGGACGAGTCACACTCTGTGTTTGTTACCTTCTGCAACCAAGTTCAGAATGAAAAGGATCTTAGAATCGTAAAAGTCAGAAGTGATCATGGTGGAGAATTTGAAAATAAAGATTTTGAGTTGTTCTTTAATGAAAAAGGCATTTTGCATGATTTCTCTTGTCCTAAGAACTCCCCAGCAAAATGGAGTTGTAGAATGAAAGAACAGAACATTGCAAGAAATGGCCAGAACCATGATCAACGAGACTAACGTTGCTAAGATCTTCTGGGTAGAAGCAATAAACATAGCGTGTTACATTCAGAATAGAATCTCCATAAGACCTATTCTGGAAAAGACTCCATATGAATTGTGGAAGAACAGAAAGCCCAACATTTCTTATTTCCACCCATTTGGATGTACATGTTTTATTTTGAATACAAAAAATTATTTGAACAAGTTTGAATCTAAAGCACAAAAGTGTATTATGTTAGGATACTCTGAATGCTCAAGAGGGTACAGAGTATATAATACGGAAACACAGATTGTTGAGGAGTCAATTAGTGTTCGTTTTAATGATAAGCTTGACTCTCAAAAGTCAAAGCAGAATGAATTCCTTGCAGGTATGGAAGTTGAACTCACATGTGCTGAAGAAAAATCATCAGAAGCTCTCAACAAAGACACTCCCTCAACATCAAAAAGAGTTACTGCAAGCAACCCAGCACCCTCTGTTGATCAACTCCAGAAAAGACCATCCAGAAGCAGCATTGATCACCCAGAAGAAACAATCTTAGGAAGGAAGGAAGATCCAATCAGAATAAGATCTACCTTCAGAAACTCTGAAGAATCCCTCATGGGACTGGTTTCTCTGATTGAACCAACAACAATTGATGAAGCACTCATGGACAATGAATGGATTCTGGAAATGCAAGAGGAGCTAAATCAATTCACAAGAAATGACGTATGGGATATGGTTCCCAAACCAAAAGGATTCAACGTCATTGGTACAAAATGGGTGTTCAGAAACAAACTGAACGAACAAGGTGAAGTCATCAGAAACAAAGCACGGCTGGTAGCACAAGGTTATAGACAGCAAGAAGGGATATACTATACAGAAACCTTTGCTCCAGTCGCCATGTTAGAATCTATCAGACTTTTAATTTCATTTGCTATTAATAAAGGAATCACTCTGTATCAGATGGATGTCAAGAGTGCATTCTTAAATGGATATATAGAAGAAGAGGTATATGTGCACCAACCCCCTGGTTTTGAAAGTTCCAAAAATCCAGAATATGTTTTCAAACTAAAGAAGTCACTCTATGGTCTGAAACAAGCTCCCAGAGCTTGGTATGAAAGACTAAGTAACTTCCTGTTAGAAAAGGAATTCACCAGAGGGAAAGTGGACACAACCTTGTTCTGTAAGACAAATAAGAATGACATTTTAGTATGTCATATTTATGTTGATGACATCATATTTGGATCCACTAAACCCTCTCTGGGAAGAGAGTTTGCTAAATGTATGCAGGCAGAGTTTGAAATGAGCCTAATGGGGGAACTAAAATTCTTTATGGGCATTCAGATTAATCAAACTCCTGAAGGAACCTACATTCATCAGAGCAAATATGTCAGAGAACTTCTGAAGAAATTTGATCTCTCAGAATGTAAGCCATCAAGGATTCCAATGCATCCCACGTGCATTCTGGAAAAAGAAGAGGTAAGTAAAAAGGTAGAACATAAGGTCTACAGAGGTATGATTGGCTCCCTTATGTATTTGACGGCCTAAAGGCCTGTCATTCTATTCAGTGTTTGCATTTGTGCTAGATTCCAATCAGATCCTAAAGAATCTCACTTAACAGCAGTTAAGCGAATTTTCAAGTATCTGAAAGGTACTGCTAATCTGGGTTTATTTTATAGAAAATCAAATGATTACAGCCTAGTACGATACTGTGATGCTAATTTTGCTGGAGACAGAGTAGAACGTAAAAGCACTTCTGGAAGCTGCCAGTTTTTGGGAGAAAATCTGATCTCATGGTCCAGCAAAAGATAATCCACAATAGCTCTATCAACTGTAGAAACTGAATACATAGCAGCAGCTGGATGCAGCACACAAATGCTCTGGATGAAAAGTCAACTTGAGGACTTCAATATATTTGAGAGTAACATCCCTATCCTCTGTGACAATACTTCTGCTATTTGTCTCAGTAAAAATCCTATTTTGCATTATAGGGCTAAGCATATAGAAATAAAACATCATTTTATTAGGGACTATATTCAGAAAGGGATTCTAAATTTAAAATTCATTGACACAGACCATAAATGGGCTGATGTCTTTACAAAACCTCTTTCTGAAGATAGGTTCAACTTCATTCTGAAACATCTCAGCATGAAGCTTTGCCCAGAATAAACTGTTTTATTTATATATCTTAACCTTCTCAATTTTAGTTATTTTCTGTGAACTGCTGATCAACCTGCCTTCAGAATTTTAGAAGTACAGATTATATCAGAATCTATCCATGAAGATCTGAGTGTTTCATTTCAAGGATAGAAGTGTGCTGTTCACGTAAGCAAACCGTTGTCATCCATTCATCAGCTACCTTCTGAGGCTGAACACGCGTTTACTTTTCTGAAAGGTCAAAAGCGCTAATTGGGTGCATTGAGACACATGTCATGGGTAACCGTTCCAATATCTTTCTAAATCCCCTAAAATCAGCTGTCATTAATGCTTATAATCATTACAATTTATTTCTATCTCTTGCAGTTTATGTTTTCAAAATCTATTTAAATGCATTTTTCACTCTTCATACTCTTTCACTTTCACTTTCTCTACAATCTAATTGTTTTCAGTTTGCAATTTTTTTCAAATACCCTTTCATTTTCTTCTCAAATTTTCTGTGTGAACATGGCTTCCTCAAGCATCCCAAATTCCAGTACTCAGAGAACAGAGTCCACAAAATAATATGAAGAACCGTTCAGAACTCTCCTCACGCCCATTGAAAACTTAGAAGTGCTTTCAGAATTGATTGTGGATTTTGAAATTCTTCAAGAAAATGGGTTCAATCGTTCTGAAGAGGTAAAGGCTCAAGGATGGAACATGTATTTTGACCGTCTGCTAGGTCCAACGTTCCCAATCCTTGTGTAGGAATTTTAGATTCATGCTTCATCCTCCAACCATCAAGTCACTTCGCATGTAATGGGGAAGAAGATAGTCATAACTGAAGATCTTATTGCAAGACTGATAGGTTACAGTGGTGGTGGCGTAAGGTGTTTAGACATGGCTGAAAGATGTGCTGATGTCGCTTCAGTTGCTAGAGAAATTTTCACTTTGGGTCTTCCCTCCAGCAAGATAAGGGATCTGAAGGACCATCACATAATATGGGCTAAGATTATTCTAGGATGCATAAATCACAGGAAGCCAACCAGCTCTCCTGACTACATAAACATTGATCAGCAGTTTCTGATCTACTTCATCTCCCAAAAGACTAAGGTGAATCTGGCTCATTTGTTGTTCAATTATCTGAGGACGAGTGTTAAGGAGACTAGAGAAGAGGAGCGCACTAAAAGGGACTGGATACCCCTTGGAAGGCTCATATCAGATATTCTGACAGAGAATAGGCTGATAGAGCATCTAACAGAAGCACAAGAAATTAGCTCTTTAGAGACAACTGCTGGAAAGCCTTTGAATGCAAAGAATCTGAAAAAGATGAAGATTATTGAGAACATCAAGAAGGAACCCAGTGTTACTTCTTTTGCAACAATCACCATCAGAAGGATTCCTCTGGATGATTTCCCTATGTTCTCAGAAATTGATTCCAAGCCTGAGATTATAGTCAGATATCTGGATGCATGCAAGGCAGATGGTACTGCACCAGAGTTAAATATTCAGGACTTGCAACAGAAGGCTCCAGAAGTTGTGCTGAAGAAGAACAAGAAAAGGAAGGCATTAGCATAAGGATCATCCCAGCGGACTCCCAAAGCTGCTAAAAAGAGATGTAATCCTTCTACTGTTAATGTTTTAGAATCAATATCTTTATCAACATCTGAATCGATTCCTACCCAATCAGAAATTCCTACCCCACAAACATTTGATGATTTTGACATAGGGTTTGACCCCTTAGAAACTTTAACTCTTAGAGGAACTCACTCCCTACCTATCAATCTAAATACTGAAACAACTCAACCAGAACTTACAAAAGTTCTGTCCGATATTGAAACTTTTGACCAGAATATTTCTGCTCCCATACTAGAAAATCCAAACTCTGAAACCATCTCAGAAGCACCACAACCAGTTATTTCCCTCTCTCCACAACCAGAAATACCACTACCTCCATCTCTACAACCTGATATTCATCCACCATCTCCATAACCTGAACTATTTGAACCAGAAGTTCAAACTTCTGAGATCCAACCTTCTGAATCCTGTGAACCAGAACCTCATAACGATCAATCCAACCAAACTGTTGATTCTGATACCATTCCCATTCCTGGAATCACTGAACCTCTGGCCATCCGTATGCCCCTGACCATTCTGGATATTCCCCAAATTCCCTCTTCACTAGAATCAACTCCACCAAATTCCCCAACTAGTCCAATAATTATACCAGACTCTCCCACTCCCTCACCAAAGAACAATCCAGATGACAGCGCCAAAACTGTCATTGATTTAATTGTTTTTGAATGTCTTGCTGCCTTAACCCACAAAACAGCCATTCCAAAACCAAAACCATCTGAACCCACACCAGATGTTGGTACTAGTTTATTGATGTTTGAAACAGAAATGCAGAAGTGGATAACTTCCCTGAAGCAAGCTAGACTTGAGATGATTAATCTTGCTGCTTCAGATTATCTTTGGACAAGTTTCAGAAAATGGATAAGTTCTGAAACTCACAAGATGCAAGAACATAGCTACGGACAAGTTCAACAGAACTTCAGTAATTTGCTAAAGGTAATTGAAGATCAAGTTCTGAGCCAACTGCTCAAGGAAGAAGTTCTCCCTCTGGATAATGCTCCCTGGTCAGAACATCGTCCAGCAGACAAAGTTCAACCAGATTCAGAAGATCTCATTCTGACTGATACTCCAGAGAAAATGATTCCTGCAGAAGAACTGGTTCAAAAAGATTACGTTGCAAAATGCTCTGAGAAGCATCCAATTACTGAAGATTCTCAAGCTTCCTCCTATGAAAGGCAGACTCTAGAAGAACTGAAGAGAGCAGATATTATTATGCAGGAAAGGATGGATAAACAGGATGACAAAATTTCGGAAATCAAGAGCATGTTAACCAAACAAGAGGAAACGAACACCCAAATCAAGGGCTTGTTGGAAGCTTTGTTCATGCGTCTTCCTCCTCCATCTTAGATTTTCTTTGTTTTTAAAAATCTGTTTATCTGTAATATTTTCTACATTGCTACTGTTCTGAACTTCTTATCGTTGCTTCTAATTTTAATATAAATCCTTTTTGGTTTTGATTATATGTTATTTTTGATAACTGACAAAAAGGGGGAGAAAGAACAAGATATTTTTAATAACGGATTACTGAGACATAAGTCTCAAACATTCTGATCTACTTAAATTATTTCTTATGAAAAGCTTGAACAGGTACAAAACTCTGATGAAAGACGTAGCCAAATTATGATGCTCAAGGACTCAAAGAATTTAAGGGAAGTAATAAACTCAGGGGGATTTTTTCTTCTTAAATTCTATACTCTTTATTCTTTATTTTTAATTGAAAAATCTGGTTTTTGTCATCATCAAAAAGGGGGAGATTGTTAGAACATAGTTTGATTCTACAACCCTTGATTAGAGTTTTGATGATAACAAAATACAAAGAATAAATAAATTCAAAGACATATACAAAGAACAAATATGCTTCTTAAAATTATGTTTTGTATATGCAAAAGTTTTGATGGAATCAGCATCAGATTGGAATCAGCATCAGAAGATCAGCAATATGTGCTACACGCTGAAGCTACCAGATTATACGCTGAAGCTTGATGACCAGAATCTGCGCCTAAACAAGTACACTCTGACTCTGATCAAAGACATCTTTACCAAGTCATCAACACTCTGAAGCGTTATCAGCAGTTACAGCAAAGAAGACTCTGAAGCGTTATTAATTATTCAAGACAGAATTAAATGCTAACAGCTTTCTTCAGACAAGATCTTCTTCAAAAGGAAAGTGTATTATTATCATTAAACTTGCTTTATGGACAACGTATCTTTGCCTTGCCTATATAAACAAGTCTGCTTGTGAAAAGAAGCACGTACGTACGCACACAACAATTTGCCAAGCCTTCCAAACCACGCATATTCAAAGCTTTAGCAAATTCATTTTATTCCAAGCTTAATTTGTGTAATTATCACAGTTGTGATAAACTGTTTTGTTAGAAAACAACAACACACTCTTGTTCAATTATTTGTAAAAGATTTCCTTGAGATAAACCGATTTGTGGTTATACTCAAGAAGACTTTAACAATTGTTAAAGTAGCTGTTGTAATCCTTTGAGATTAGTGGATTAAGACCTCGTTGGAGAGAGGCGAAATCACCTTGACGGGTGGACTGGAGTAGTTTGAGATCAAACGAACCAGGATAAAAATACTGTGTCTTAAGCTGTTTTGATTTAAGTTTTTCAATTTAACCCCCCCTTCTTGTGTTTTTCACATTTTCAGTTAGCACCCTTTCCATCCATGGTTTTCCATGGGCTCTTAGGTACTTGCTCATTTTTTGAAATTTCTTGTGTTTATGTGGTTTGAAAAGCTTTGAAAAAGGCCTTAGTGCGGTGATTCACTTTATGGTAAATCTTGTATCAGTCCTCAAGAGTGTGATAAAGTGTTTTTTGGAAACTTTGTTTTGAAAAGTATTTGAAAGTGTAAAAAGGATTGTTTGAGCATGTACCTAACAGTTATCTACCTAATCGAAAAAAATCTGTTCTTTTCCTCCTATCCTTTAGACCGTGTTATCCTACTATTACTGAGTAGGTAACCCTAGTCGTAGGATGTTGAAGGACTATCGAAAGGCACATAATGGTCATTGAAGGCAACATGTAAGGATACCTTAGCATTTCAAAGGGACTATCATCATAAGATCATTTCTCGTAGGCAACTCGAGGGACATTTAGGGACTATGATCTTTATGATGACTTTAAACTGAGGGTCTTTGCTAAGAATTATCCCTATGTTTGAGGGACATGACCACTGTTTCCGAGGCAACTAAGTGGGGTATACCCTAAGGGTGCATGTGTGCAATAGTGTGCTTCTTTCAGGTATTTTTATCTTTGATATTAGTGATCTAAGATTGATTAATTATGCATACACACCTAGGTTGCTAGCAATTATATACAAGCATATAAAATATAAAAGCAAGAAATAGAGGCCCTAAGCTATTACAAGGTTTTGGTGTAGATACATAAGGAATTGACTGAAAATAAAATGCGGAAATAAAACCCTAATTGAGCTATTACAAATCGGGGGCAGTTGCATCAATAGTAAAAATTAATCGTACGGAAAAAATAAATACGCGTGAGAATAAAAAATTGAAATAAGTTTGAAACCCTAAAAAATCCTAACTTGAACATTGAAAATATTTTTGGGATTTTTTGTGAAAAAAAGATTTGAAGTTTGACCTAATTTTTCTAATTAATTTTAATTAATGAAACAAATTAAAGTTGACGAAATTAATTAATTTACAAAAATTAATTTATTGAAAAAAAGCTAAATCCTATTTTTTGTGATGTTGATTTTATGGTTTTATGAAAAAAATTGATTTAAACAAAATAAATAAACTAATTTAAATAAAAAAATTAGAAGGGAAAATAGAGTAAGTCTGAGGGGTGTAAACCCAAGTTGGAGGGTGCATGCTGAATTTCTGTTCAAAGCCCAATCCAGTTGGCCCAAGGCAATGTGAGATCCAGTGTGATTGTGCCAGAAGTGTCCACCATGGGGAGCTTCATTGGAAGCATTAGATCTGGGCGCTGATTAATCCAAGGACGAGGATCTGGAGGCCTATGGTGTGTGCACTTGGAAGGATAGCATGGGATCTGCAAAGGATTGTTAAGAAAAATAACATGTAGGAGGCAGGAACCGAACCCCTGACCTCCTACACACGCGCGCTTTGAAAAACTTTCCCTTTGCCATTGAGCCAATTGTTCAATCGTTAATATAAACAAATAACATATATTTTATGTGATGAAAAGTCAGTGTAATAAATAGAACGCTCAAAATTCAAATGGGCCACTCAGGTTTGGACACGCCATCATCTTCCTTGTTGGGACCATCGTTTTAGCCTAAAGGTTTTACCTACAGACAACGCTGTAGGTACAAACCTGCAATTCTCAAAAATCAACACCAGACAATATAAATTCAAACCAAATATATAGATCAATTGGGTTTGGTCTCGTGAGTACAATGGTACTCATCTTTTGCCCTAATTTTTCCTGAAACGAAAGATCCTAAATAGAACCTTGAAACCCTAACCATGGTATTCAATCAAATATGCATCAAAACACATAATTAATTATGAAGATATGTTCTAAATGATCATATAAACATGACTGTATATTTAAAAATCATTTATCATGCACATATTTCAAAAACCAATTTCAAGAACCACAGCAAACCGTGATACCTGTGTTGACTATTTCTGGATGTGTTGATGCGTGAGAGTTGTCCAGATAGCTTCCAAATACGTCTGGGAATGGATTGCAGTCTTTGAAGCGTCTTGACTCTCCCTCTAGAACAAAACTCGATCACCACTTTTTGTCAAAATTCTGAGCAGTCTTCTGGATCTCTACACGGCCAATTCCTCCTCTTATGATCAGGGTTTGTTATGCATATATAGTAGAATGAATTAGGTTAACAAAATTGAACTGAATCTTGAATATTGAGTGAGAAAAGATTTGATTTGTCTTGTATTTTTTGTTTCTATAATGGGCCAAATCTTTGTGTTTTTTGCCACGCGTTTTCTTTGATTTGCCAGCTTGTTTTACTCTTCACTTGATGAGAAAATCTTCTTTCGATTATGGGCTTTTTGGCTTGTTTTGGAAAAAAATCCTATCTTCATTCCTTCAAATCTTCCTTCCGTGCCAGCCTTGAACTTCAATTCGAACTAATCAGGACTTTCCTTATTAGAACCTTGTTCTCCTTAATGGTTTTGAGTAGAACTGTGCCAACTTCAATAATAAGACTCCTTCGATTGGACCACCCTTTGCTTCGATTTCCCGTCCTTTTGAAGAGAAGTCCTTGGTCGAATCAACTCTTATGGAATTGTGAACAAACAATACAAGAATCTGGCCTGGACATATTTTCCAATTGCCCTCTTGATGGCCTCTTTCGAATGGCCTGGAAGGAGTTCTTCTAATGGCCTTTGTCCAAATACCAATCAAAGGGCTTTGGCACAATGCTAAATCGAAGGCTCCCTTGCCATGCCAATCGAAATGCTTTAACACAATGCTAAATTGAAGGCTCTCTTGCCATGCCAACCGAAAGGCTTTGACATAATGCCTATCGAAAGGCTTGTCATGAGGCCAATTGAAAGGCCTTTTGTAGATGTCAATCGAAGGAATCTATGTAGATGTCAGTAGAAGAGAATTTTGGAGATGCCAATCGAAAGGAACTTTGGAGATGCCAATCAAAAGGCACTTAGTAGGTGCCACTCGAAGAGCCTCGTTAACAGGCCAATTGAAGGAAACTTAGAAACAGGCCAATCGAAGGAACTTAGAAACAAGCCAATCGAAAGAAACTTAGAAACATCATTTGAAAAATTTCCTTGTCTTTAGGCAAAGGTCTGTAACTACCTATGTGTGATCGGTGGAAATAGAACTGACTGTTTTTTAGCTGGTTCGCGAAATGTCGCGAAAGCAAGAGTCGCCACCGTCTTTTATGTTCTCCAACATGGAAAGGACAAAAGCACAACAAAATTCCTTATGAGAATGTTTCTCGGTTCGGGAGGTAGATTTATAGAAAGGGAAGGTCTTAGCACCCTTTCTATCCGTGGTTATCCACGGGCTCTTAGGTACTTGCTCTTATGTTTTCAAAATTGTTTTCTTTTCAAGTGTGGGTGTGTTTTGAAAAAGTTCGTTTGAAAACTTCTAGGTAACTCTTGTATCAGTCCTCAAGAGTGTATGAAGTATTGTTTGAAAACTTTTTGAAAGTGTAAGGTATGAAAAAGTTGTTTTTATTTTGTTTTTGAAAAGAGCAAGTACCCATGAGTCATCTACCTACCCTAAGGAAATTAAGCTGTGTAAGAGTCCTTTAGATAGTGCTATCCCACCATTGAGAGGTAGGTAGCGCCATCGTTGGAGTTGTTCGGGTCAATTCGATTATCGGGACAATGTGGTCACCGAAGCAATGGTAGGACACCTTAGAAGCTACCCTTATGCCATTGATCCTTTTTAATTCCGAGGCAACCGTTTCGAGGCAACTGGATCATATCATGGACATAAGGACTTACTAAAACGTCCTATACTCGACGACCACATTTCGAAGGTAAGGCAACAGTGAGGCATACCCTAGAAGTGGTGTGTGTATTTGTGTGTTGTATTCAGTTAATGTTTGTCTTGTTAATTAGTGAGCTACGAGTTGTTTTTATTTACATACATTCTTTCATGCAAGTTAACAGTTAAGGGGTGCGGAAAGTAAATTGCGGAAAAATAAATCCTACGCTATTACAAGGCGCGGGTCTATACATCGCCAAAAATTACAAAGACCCGTTTTTTAGTAAATGAGTACGGAAAGTAAATAAAAAACAGTAAAGTCCTAATTACTATTACATGTCCGGAGCAATTACATAATGATAAACTGTGCGCGAATTAAATCGGAATATTCTAAGGGTGTTGACCCTTTTTAGAAAAGAAAATTGATTTTTTGGTCTTTTTTATGATTAAATGAAATTAAAAACTAATTAATGACTAATTGATTATTTTAATTAAAAGAAAATATTTTGTTTTTTATGTTTTTATGAAATAAAATAAAAATGAAAGAAACAAAATTAAAAGTTAATCCTAAATCTAAGTTATTTTAATTATTTAAGAAAAAGGAATTACAATTGCCTAATTAAACTATTTTGGTTAATATTTATTTACAGAATAAAATAATAATAATAATAATGATGATTCTATTTTTTTGGTTTTTTTATGAAAATGTGTTAATTAAGTTAATTTGTTAATAATAATAAAATAAAAAAGGTTAGAAATTAAAATTATAGAAAAACAAAACAAAATAAAAAAAAATGAAGTAAAACCAAAAGGGGGGTGTGGGCTGAAATTTGGAGGTGTTGAATTGAGAATTGTGGCCCATTTATCCTCAGCTCGTTTGACTTTTTTGGTTTGCCTAGGGCGCGCTGACTTCAGAATATGGTGTTCTATGCTTTTGGCCATTGGATCTGCCTCCAATGACACTTGGCTGCGCTGGGATGTGAGACTTATGATGCACCTCATATTGGAATCTGCACAGGAAAATGTTGAAGAAAATAATATGGAGATTATAGGGGACCTGGGAAGAACTTACAGCGCGGTATGAGCCTCAGGACCTGGCAAAGGTTGCTTTAGCCACGTGCTTGTTTTGATCTGAAGATGCTCGCAACTCTCACTTTTTGAATAATTTTTGGTTTTGCTCTTGGCCGTTTCTGCACACACTATTTTTTTGAATGAGGTTGGGAAGGCTTGTATATATAGTGTGTAATGTGTATCAAACAATATTATGGTCATTGAAGCCTTGCATTCATGTTTGAGATTTCCTCCATAACCAACTTTGAATCATTTTCCATATTTGTGAAATTTTGAATTTTTATGCCCATAATAGGCCATGCACGAATTTGGAATGTGTTTTAAGGTGTATCAAAGCTAATCAACACAAAATATATCCCTCCATTAATTTCTTGGATTTTTATTTGAATTTTAAAGATTTAAAATGAATTAAATCAAATAAAATTAAATAAAAATGAAAAAATTAATTTTAAATCTTGAAATAAATTGTGGGACACGTGGGGGGCATGGCCAAGCTGAATCAAGTGGAAAAAGTGGGCCCCTTTTGTCAAAAATGAAGTTTCAAGGATAATTGACTTTGGCCATTTCACAAAAATTTCCCAACTTCTCCAATGTATATCTTGCTCAATTTTGAAGCTATGAACATGTTCTTGGACATTTTGGAAAGTTATTGAAGTCCTCTAACCAATGTCATTTGTCCCATGTCATTTTGATTTACCAATCTCAAGTTATGGTCATTGACTTAAAGTCCCTTTTGTTGACTTTTGAAAATGACCTATAATGTTGAAATTGATAACTTTTTGTGAGAGCATTTCTTGGACTTGGAATGTGAAGATGAGTTGTAGGAAATGTCCTCCCCTTCAAGATGAGCATTGGATGGGATTTTTCTGATGAACCATGAAAAAGTTATGCCTTGGTCAAGTTACAGTTGACTTTTCAGCTGTCCAAAAATAGAAACTTTTGACACCTTGATGATTTTTGAGCCATTCTTGTGAAATCATGATCAAGACTTGATCAAATGATGATTGTGGCTTCAAAATAAGATGTTGACCAAAATTTTTGACTTTTGACTGCCAAATGACCATTTTGCCTCTACAGTTGACTGTTGAGCAAATGGGACTTTTGACTGTGCAACTTGACCTTGTGAGCCTTGAAACTTGACATGTATGTGATTGACAATGTGTATGAGCATATGGGACTTGATTGAGCCCTTGAAAACCTCAACTTCCTTGTAGGAACCAAAACCCTAATTTGACTGTGTTAGGAGGATGGTTGACTGTGTAGCCCTTGAGTAGACTTTGAACCATTTGAGGTGATGCTTGTCAAAACTTTGAAGAATATGGGAGGGCAAATTTTGGGGTACAACAGTTGCCCCTGTTCAATCTTCTTAGACCTGAGGATGTAGATTGGCTAGTGTGCCTTTCGTAATCCGAGGGTAGAAGATGATTGAACACTAGAGTGCCCAGAAATTTGCACTCACATAGTAGAGTATCGGCAGTGTGATGTCGGGAACGGGCTTACAGATGCCGTTTGGAGAGATGATGGATGGGAGGATGGGCTTAAAGATGCCATCTGAAGGTGTGACAGAACCTTGTCGGGAATGGGCTTATAGATGCCATTTGGAAAGATGGTGGATAGGTGAATCTGAATAAGAAATAGAATAGCTTCCGCGTCTGGAGCATATCTAGTCTGTGTCTAATTGCTGACGTCTGAATAAATGGTAGAATGACCGTCGTGTCTGGGGTATATCCATACTGCATGAGTAACAGAATGTCATCCAAATCTGGATTGTATCTGGACTAAACAATAGAATAGCATCCGGGATGGAGCATCTCTAAGTTGTCTTTAGAAGTTTGAATCTGAATAAGCAATAGAACAGCGTCCAGATCCGGAGCATCTCTAGGATATATCTGAAAGGAAATCTGAATAAGTATCAGAACGTCGCCATGCCTGGGTCACATCTGAACTATCTCTAGAAGGAGTCTTGAATAAGCAAAAGAACAACATCCATATCTGTAGCATTTCCAAGCTATCTCTGAAAGGAAATCTGGAATGAGTATCAGAATGTCACCATGCCTGGGTCACATTTGAACTATCTCTAGAAGGAGTCTTGAATAAGCAAAAGAACAGCATCCATATATGGAGCATTTCCAAGCTATCTCTGAAAGGAAATCTGGAATGAGTATCAGAACGTCGCCATGCCTGGGTCACATCTGAACTATATCTAGAAGGAATTTTGAATAAGCAAAAGAACAGCATCCATATCTGGAGCATTTCCAAGCTATCTCTGAAAGGAAATCTGGAATGAGTATCAGAACGTCGCCATGCCTGGGTCACATCTGAACTATATCTAGAAGGAGTCTTTAAATAAGCAAAAGAACAGCATCCATATCTGGAGCATCTCTAGGCTATATCTGAAAGGGAATCTGAATAAGTATCAGAACATCGCCATGCATGGGTCACGTCTGAACTATCTCTAGAAGGAGTCTTGAATAAGCAAAAGAACAACATCCATATCTGGAGCATTTCCAAGCTATCTCTGAAAGGAAATCTGGAATGAGTATCAGAATGTCACCATGCCTGGGTCACATATGAACCATATCTAGAAGGAGTCTTGAATAAGCAAAAGAACATCATCCATATCTGGAGCATTTCCAAGCTATCTCTGAAAGGAAATCTGGAATGAGTATCAGAACATCGCCATGCCTGGGTCACATCTGAACCATATCTAGAAGGAGTCTCTGAATAAACAATAGAACAACCTCCGTGCCTGGAGCATCTCTAAGTTATATCTGAGACGAAATCTGGCATAAGTATCAGAACATCGCCATGCCTGGGTCACATCTGAACCATATCTAGAAAGGTGATCTCTGAATAAACAACAGAACAACCTCCGTGCCCGGAGCATATCTAAGTTATATCTGAGAAGAAATCTGGAATAAGTATCAGAACGTCGCCATGCCTGGGTCACATCTGAACCATATCTAGGAAGGTGATCTCTGAATAAACAATAGAACAGCCTCCATGCCCGGAGCATCTCTAAGTTATATCTGAGAAGAAATCTGGAATAAGTATCAGAACGTCGCCATGCCTGGGTCACATCTGAACCATATCTAGAAAGGTGATCTCTGAATAAACAACAGAACAGCCTCCGTGCCCGGAGCATCTCTAAGTTATATCTGAGAAGAAATCTGGAATAAGTGTCAGAATGTCGCCATGCCTGGGTCACATCTGATCCATATCTAGAAAGGAATTTTGAATAAGCAAAAGAACAACATCCGTATCTGGAGCATTTCCAAGCTATTTCTTTAATCTTTTTAACGTAGACATGCCCTGGCCGGATACAGGTATCGAATCCACAATCAATCGCTCACAGACATGCCCTGGCTAGATACAGGAATCGAATCTGGGATTGCGATAGTTGATAGTAATCATCTTTGTATTGACCTTTCCTGAAAAAGGCAAAACATTAGTTATATGCAATGTCATGGTGCATGGAATGCGCGGTGTCATGACGTTTATAACCAATGGGATTGTAGAATGTGATGTTTATATCATGTATGAAAATTTGATGTTTGCGAATGTATTTTTGTCTAGGAAAATAAATCCTTGACGAATGCCGGGAGCTTATCCTGGGCTGATGTTTGAAGAGTAGAGAATTCTTCGTTTCCGCTGGGGATAATGATTGCAAGAATAAACCTGTAGGAGGAGATGCCTCCATTGGGGAATAAGCTTGGAGAGATTACTCTGCGGGGAAAACTACTCTAGCGATCTTGCTGGGGAAAATACTCTGTGGGAAGAGAGGTACTTCGCTGAGATGTTGTATGAGAACTCCGCTGGGGATACCATTGTTGGGTTACGTTTGGGAGGTTTGAGGAACTCCGCTGGGGATAGGAAGACTTCGCTGAGGACGATCTTTCCGTGGCAATTAGCTGAGGATAACCCAGTTATAAGCTCTGGCGAGGAATAACCTTCTGAATAAAGACGGGGAGAGATATGCTCTGCAAAGGATAAGCTTCCAGAATCTACTGGGGATAAGCTTCCTACTGGGGAGATGATTTAACTCTCCTGGGGAGACTTTGGACTGTACTGGGAAGGGCTCCGCTGGATGTCTAGATTTCGCCGGGGAACAATCTTAGATCAAGACTGCCGAGGATGCTTGTTGAGGGATAGCTGTACTCCGCTGGGGAACGTTGAGATCTTATGGGGATACCCACCTTCTTAAGGCTGACCAGTAAGCTAACTCTGCTTGGGGAGAGTGTTGCTGACTTGCTGGAGGTATTGTGCCTTCTCTGCTCGGGGGGAGTATGGCTGAACCTTGTCTCATTCTCTGGGGAATTAAGGTATCTTGGTTACATTCTTCAGCCGAACTTACCTTGGTACCTTGATGGTAGAGCAACTAGATCGCTTAGACAACTCATTATTGCCCCTGTTTCTGTGGGAGAAGATACCTGTGGAGGCATTTGATGACTGCCGGTTGACAAATCTTCTTCTGGTAGGCAAGTGACGAGATGACGGAACATAGTCGTACGCTTTTGATCCCTAACTTTTTCCTGGACCGCCCTTTCGGGTTTTCAGTCCACTGGGATACCCTTTTTTGCCCAAGCCGCCTTTTCAGGTTTTCGACTTGCCGGGTGTACAGATTTTTTTTCATTTCATCCCTTATTTTTGCACGAACCCTTTTGGTTTGCCGGGAAGCCCTTATTTTTGCCTAGGTGTGTTAACCTAGCGGGTCTTTGATTATGCGCAGTATTTTTTCGACTATGTCCGTGCTCTCAGGATGTAGGGAGTTGTCACTGTTAGTAGTGTCGTGTCACCGTACCACTAGAAGATGCCTGATCAGGCAAGATTCGTTGTCGGAATGCCCCAGGTGATCCAGATGGAGATTTGCCCCAAGATGGTTGGCCTTTTGAGAGATTCTCCGAATCTTAACTGGACTGCCCCAGATGATGGACACTGATCATGCCATGCCACTTGATTGGAAGTGTTTCTTCCACTGGAGGTGACTCTTTTGTTGAGAAGACTTTTGTTCATAAGATATTCGTCGTGCGAATTTCTCTGCTGTTCAAATAACTAGTCATATGTAAACAATGTTATTTTGAGAATGCAAAAGCTTATGTCTGTCTTGAAATTTTGAAAATGCATTTTTCATAAAAAATAAGTGAATTTTGTAAATTGTGATGTCAACTCGTTATTTTACCGCAAACCTTAAGGAGTCGGGATACTTTTGGTAACAGTATGCTTTCGAACTAACCCATGCTTCAGCTAGGACTTTTGAGGGTTATAACGTGGCCTGGTTCACGGTTTAAGAAACAAAGGATAAAGGCTCAAATTTTATTTGTACCCACCCGCTCTTCGTGATGTTCTTCCAACCTAAACTCAGCTAATCGTGCGTTAGACCTTATTGAGTCTTTGCTTTGATATAGTGATGGTTCGGATACTGACAGTTTATTTTGACCAGGCAGTCATTTCTTTGTTGAGGGTTTGTATGACCTCTTTCTTTTTTGATTTTATGATCCCTATTTTTTGCCTGTACTGTTTCTTTTATGGAATTACGGTCAGTGGGATGCCCCAGTTTTGCAAGTCTCCTTCATAGGTTTTGACTTAATGGGTGTTTATTTTGAGGGATAATGACTACCTATCTTTATGACTATTCGGAACCATCACTGTCTTTTGTTTTGTGAGGACCTCAGAGTTTTGGGAGGGTAGATCTTGAGTTCCTCAGTGAAGTCGCCAGAGTTACTTCCCATCAAGCTGAAGATTCTCAATCTGGTCTCCCCAGCAGGAGTCTACTAATTTGGAACTCCCCAGTAGAGGTCATCAGGAATTCTCTTCCCCAGCAGCAGCCAAGGATTTATTTTCCCCGGCAGCAGTCAAGATGCTTTTATCTTCAGCCATCTCGGATTCATTTACCCTCAGCAAGATTAGCTCATCAGCTTACATGCGCATTCATCACATTCATGTCATAAATATTGATGTCACGTACATTGTATCATGCATCATAACATTGCATACAACTAACCCTTTGCCTTTTCAGGTAAGATCAGTCGACAGACACAGATCAACTCTCAAGATTCATCCAGAAATAGTTCAGATGTGACCCGGACACGGCGACATTCTGATACTTATTCCAGATTCATTCAGACGCATCATCAGGAAACCCTACACTGGTTCCTCTTCAACTTCTCAACTTCTGAGAATAGTTTACGAATTCTTCCCTACAACGGATGTCAATCTACCAACTTGTTCAGACTCTTCCCAACTCCTGAAAATAGTTTACGGATTCTCCGAAACGTGGACGTCAATCTGTTGCTTGTTCGGACCCCAATTCAGAGATGTTCCGAAACATGGAGGCCCTTCTGACACTTGTCCACTCACTTTTGACATACAGATCAACATGTCCAGATGGCATCTATAAGCCCATCCTCCTACCAGCATTCTCAGATGGCATCTATAAGCCCATCCCTCGACAAGATTCTATCGCACCAAATGGCATCTTTAAGCCCATCACCAAATGGCATCTTTAAGCCCATTCACCTCCACCATCATATCGCCGAGTGCAAATTTTCTGGGCACTTTAGTGTCCAATCTTCTTTTACCTTCAAGTCGCGAAAGGCAAACTTGCCAATCAAACTCTTCAGGTCCAAGAAGATTGAACAGGGGCAACTGTTGTACCCCAAAATTTGCCCTCGCATTTTTCTCAAGAAATCTCAGCTTCAGGCATTTCCTGACTTTTTCAAACTGGCTCAAAAAACGGACAAACGGACTTTTCTTGACAGTCAAGCAAAATTAGGGTTTTTATTGATTTTTAGGGCTCTGGATTGTTTCACGCAATTGGCTTAGGGTGTGGTTGATTCTGGCGCATTTTGATCAGACGAACGTTATTTGGCATTTAATCAGGAATTAAGGTTTTATGGGCATATTCTCAGAAAGATTAAAATTCCACAGCACTTTGCAAGATTTTCCAAGATTCGGGTTGAATTCGCATTGTTTTGATTTGATCAGTAAAAGAGGCAGTTGGTTTGAATTCACGTTGGTTTGTTTAAGTCAGTCAAAAGAAATATGCAGTTTGGAATTACAGTGCTTGGCAAAAGAATCAGTGAAAAGGGAATGCGCTTGATCAGTTTATTTTGGTTAACTGCTGCTTTGCTTTGGATATTGGAAAGGACAGGTTTAATTGATCAACGTGCTAAAGTATTGTTTATTTAAGTTATTTATTATTCTAAATTAAGTGATTGAAATTTATTTTTTTCAATTATTTTAATTCAAAGAGTTTTAAATAAATAAATAAACAATAAAGAAAGAGAATTAGAATTAGTTGGATAATAAAGACTTTTATTGATATTTGAATTATTTGTACAAATATTGTTTATAATTTAAATTACAAACAATAGTTTACATTAATTTAAATATTAAATAAAAAGAAAACTATCCTATTTTTCTAATTCTTCAGTCTTCATTTAGTACCCCTCCATCCATTTTTATCTGCAAAAGAAGAAAAGTCAGTGACTGATAATTAATTAAAGACAGATAAAATTTGCAGTCATCATTAAGGGCCACTGATTGGGATCAGTTAACCCTCTCTGCAAATCACGGGATTTCTCCCGGTTCACAAAGAGGGAAGAATTTTATCATGAATGCAAAATGTCAAATGCATAAATTCAAAATGTCAAACTGCATAGTTCAAGTTCAACCAAACTAAAATCCAAACTCCCACTTTCTATCAAGATCCAAAAGGTACAAACTTACTGTCAAAAATGTCAAGAAATCTACCCAAGCTGTCAAAAGAAGATTTGGCAAAGATATGGAAAATAAAAAGGCTACTCAAAGCTATCAAAGAGGAAGATTTTGAAAGATATCAAAAAAGCACACAAGCTGTCAAAGAAAGATAAAGATGCAGAGGAAATCTTATATGCAAGCAAGCTTTCTTTTTTTTCATCATTTCCCATCAGTAGCCACTTTCAGAAAGTACAGATATAAGCATAGTTTAATATTTAAACTGTACTAAGAGAGAGAGAGAGAAAAAAGATGCAGGCTTTAGGCTTAGGCAGGATAGATAGGAAGAAAAAAAATGTACAAAAGAACAAACACAGTTCAAGAAAGAAAGATATACAAAAACTGAGATACAAACTGCCTCAGCATCATAACTGTCCAAAACCAACAAAACAAAAGAACCAGAACCTGCATTATCCAAGCCTAAACAGAACCTGCTACCAGAAGCAAAACCATATACAAAAACTGAGATACAACCTGCCTGAACCACAGTATAACCTCCCAACACCATAACCTGCATATGCTAAGCCTCTAACACCAAAACCTGCTAAAACATGAGGCAAACCTGAAGCTCAACCCAAGGACAAACCTTTAAACCTCAAGCTTAAACACATTAAATCTGCATCATTCAAACCCATCCCAAAACACCAAAACCTTCCATCTACTAGAAAGGTAGCAGAACCCCTGTCAAACATTAAACATATACATCTCAACCAAGTCCTAACCAGAAGAAAGTAACCAGCTAAGGCCAAAAAAAACAGCATAAGCCTACAGTAAGCAAAACCTGCTGAAGCCTAAGCAATCCCTGCCTAAGCCATCAACCAGAAGCAAAACCAAGCATCATACCTGTCAAAAAGCCTCGAGGACCCAACCTGTCCAGTTCAAACCTTAAACCATTCAATCCAAGCATCAAGGCCCTCAGAGGAAATGCTCATCATTGGGCAATAAATAACACATTCAAAGGCAAAGTGGGCGATAGAGAAGAGGAAAGAAGTGAATTCAGAATTTCTTCATCATCGGGTTATCAAACACAGCATTCAAGCATTTATCTCAACCATTCATAGGCAACAGGTACAAGCCCTCAGAACTGTAAGTTCATCATTGGGGAACAAGCCACAATCATACAACATTAAGCATGTAAGCAGAGGCAGATTCAGAAACGAAAAGAAGCAATCACATATATCAAGCAAGCAGAGGCAACAAGGAGATAAAGAAGCCTATTAAGCAAAGAGGGACAGAAGAAGAAGAGGAAAGAAGGATATAAGAGGCTTTCAGATATATCATCATCATAAAACCTAGCAAAGGAAAATACAAAGGTTACCAAAGCGTAAGCCCAGCATCCTCATTGTCGTCCCGCTCGTCCCGGTCTCCTAGTGCACGTCCAACCGTCCTCTGCCATCCCCAAGGTTAACACTTCCTTTTTTTTCCCTCTTTCAAAAAATACCTCAGATAATCATGTGAGAAAAAAGACGAATTTAGAATCAAAACGAATCAAAATCATAACATGCAGTAATCAATAAACCTTAATGAAATAAGAAAGATGAAATCACCTCAAATCTGTCGCCCCAAAGTGTTGTTGGAGGGTAGGAGAGGTCGGAAGTGCCGGTGACCATGGACAAACGGGAGAAAGAACTCAGAGATTCAGAAGAGCGAACGGAGAAGACGAAGAAGAAAAGTACGAACGGCGCTGTCCAAACCCTAAGCCTTTTGTTCCCACTGAATAACAATTCAACAACCCTAAAATGTTCTGAGTTCAACGTGGGCCTTGCCCATTCTGCACGCCCCAAAGCCCATTAAAATGTTTGCTTCTTTAACAAAAAAACATTTCATTTAATACTAACTTCTCTTTTTTTTTATAAAACAATATTTTCTTTTTCTTTTTATTTATTCTTTACAAAATCATATTAATAATAATACATAAAAAATACATTTTATTTAAAATATCTAATTTAAAATTTCTTTGCTATATACTTAATCCAATTAATTTAAAAACATTTTTAATATATATTGAAATATTAAACACATAAATAATTAAGATACATTTTTTATCATATAGTTAGAATCGAAAATATCTTTTTTTTTCTTTTAAGCATATATTTGTATATAACAATTAAAAATACATTTCCTTTTAAATACATAATTTAGTCCTTGATTTTATTTAAAAAATACTTTTTGTATATGATAAACAATGATACGTTTTATACATAATTTAATTAAATTTAAAACATTCGATTAAAACATTTCTTTTGCACATATTAAAAATATACAAATCAAAGATTCGTTAAACGTTTCTTTAGGTCAAAACCAATACCCTAAATACGTATTAATTTCACCTTGACACCTGTAAATAATCACATACTCATATACATGTACACTTACACAAATACATTCACATTGCCCTATACACATTTGTTTATCTTATATTTGTATATTCGATATTTACATTTGATCGCAAATTCGATTTGGTTGTAACTTATTGGATACTATAAGTCTCATCCCCATTCATACACATGTACCCCCACTCCCGGATACCATTTTGTAATAGCGTAGATTTTACATTTTCGCAATTTACAGTTTTCCAATTATACCATGCTTAGACCTAGGGTTTGCATGTACATAAAATCGAACGCTAGATAACCTAATACAAGACAAATACATGTAATCAATACACAATCACACTTGCACCCTCTAGGGTAATCCCACATGTTGCCTTCCAAAATGGGCCATGCTTGCACGTCGAGTATCTTTGGCAAAACAAAATCAAATGATCATAAGTCCCTCAAAATGTTGCCTAAACGGAATGATCATAGTCCCTTCAAAGCAAATTTCCAAAGACACTTGGCACCATTGCATTCATGGTCCATACGATGACCCGCGCCCGTCCCGAACAAACTGCCTAAACGCAAGATTGTCCACCAAATTCAATGGTGGAACAAAATTGTTAAAAAGGGGTTAAAACATAACAAAAACCTTTGAGTACAATAGGGTAGACAAAACTCTTAAGTTACTTGAGATCAAACTTGCAAAAACACTTGTCTTCTTTTCAAAAACCACAATCCACAACACTTTCAAACAAACTCTCAAAAAACATTTGAAACATCTTTTCGAAAAGATCTACACTTTTGTAAAACACTCAATCACGAGTCAAATACATTAGTTGCCTAAGACAAGGCATCTTTTTCCAAAACATTTTCAAAAGCACCCACACACACACACCATTTTCAAGCAATCAAAAATCAAGGCAAGTGATCTAAAAAAACCAAGTAACTAAGAGCCCATGGATAACCATGGATGAAAAGGGTGTTAATACCTTCCCTTTTCATAATCTACCCCCCGAACCCACGAAATATCTCAAAAGGTTTTTGCTGTGCTTTTTTAACCCTTCCTTTAGGATAAAATAAAAGGTCGGTGGCGACTCTTGCTCAACCGCACAAGTGCGAATACGAACGCAAAACCTCTAGTCAGTTCTCCCACCGTATCACAGAACTGGCGACTCTGCTGGGGATCATCTCAAAGTGGGGTTACCTTAGGGTTTAGATCACTTTTACTTTCAATTAATTGCTTTGTTTGCTTTACATTTGTGGGCTTTGTATCGGAGTTCATAGATCCTAACCCGGATCTGGGGAAACCTTTTTAGGTAGCATAATCTGCGAGGAACCTGTCTGGGGTATACCGACATGGGTGAAGCAGTGGCTACGTTGGTGTGGCGCTTTGGTCTGTACCGATATCCCTCGTGTTGAAACGGGGAGAATATGGGTCTTCCAAGGAGTCATTAAGCACCAACCGACCTTAGAACCTTAAATTGACCCAACTTGGCCATTAGAATAGTAGCAGTATGCTACACTCATCGAGGCTAAACTCTCGCGATGGTTCCGGCCGCGAGAAAAGGTTGCGATGCTGGAGTTATGACCGATTGAGGGTAGCCAATGATTTGAGATCCTCTAGAACCCGGTTACTTTTGATAGGACAGGTTTTAACCAACAAACTGAAAGAGGGTAGTACCTGAACTTCATGCAAGCCTAAACCTAAGGACTTGTTTGTTTTGTGTGAATATGTTTGCCTGTATATACACTCACTTGCTTTTTGCATACATGTACATAACATCATAACATCATACCATAGCATTTTCAGTAACCATTTCAAGGATCTCGAGGGTTCTGTTGATGCAGGGTTACGTTGAACCAGACACCTATCAAGGGGCAAGAGGTTTCTCCTCTAACCAATGCAATCAAAGATCAAGTGCAACAACTTGAATCAGTGGCTATGACCCACTCGACATGGTGAGCTTGATTCTCGTGGAAGGACATCCACCGATACGGAGCTCTCCAATCAAAAGTTCAAGAACAACAACTTGAATCAGTGGCTATGACCCACTCGACATGGTGAGCTTGATTCTCGTGGAAGGACGTCCACCGGTGCAGAGATCTCCAATCCAAGAGCAAAGTTCAACCTCTAACATTTTCTTGTGTTTACCCCAAGAGATCCTTGAAAGCATGCATCCACATATCATGCATTGCATTTTGACAATCTTTCCTTTTTCAGGTTTCCTTACTCTCCTGCTGTTTATTTTAGCAAGAGATGGCTCTAGAACGGTCTGTCAAAGACATCCAAGACCAGACTGCTCAGCTGCAGGAGATGTTCCTGAACTTGTCTCTGGGGAAAGAAGAGATGAAAGCTCTCCTCACCAAGGGCTTGGGGAATTCCAACAATGCCAGGAGTGACCAGCTTGCGGAGCTGCAGTTTGATCTAACCACCTTGAGGACCCAAATGATGGGACAGTTGGTGGGTCAGATGGCTCTCATTCAAGACTTATCCCAAAGACAAGAGGAACTCAGAGTTCTTGTCCGCTAACTGCTTCCAAACAACCAACTGGGGCAAACATCTGAGGTCGAAGAGCGAGTCACCGCTCAGCCTCCATCCACTCAAGAAGACAAGGGGAAAGCTCCTTTGCTCGCTTCAGGGTCACAAACCCATCAACAACCTCGCCAGCGTCAACGGGGTAATCGGCGTAAGCAAGAAAAGTCGGGAAGACAGTTCACGGAGACTGAAATACCATCATTCTTCATACTGAAGCGCCTGTTGGAGGTCAACTTGCTTACCGTAAAGGATCCTCCTCAGAAGCCCAATATCTCCTCTCCTCACTATCATCCCGACGCATTCTGTGTTTACCACTCCTACAGCCCGGGACACGACACCAACGACTGTTGGGCCTTGAAGAACAAGATTCAAGATCTGATCGACATTGGGGTGCTGGAATTCATGCCAGACGGCGAGATGAAAATCTTCCGTTAAAAGGGTTCTCCACTTAAAGTGACGAAGCCCAAGCTGAAAGACTTTTGCTTCTTTTTGAATTTTCAAAGTTGTAATTTCTTTTGCTGTCAAACAATTATTTGTTGATGTTAAACTCTGTTTTCATTAATGCATTGCATATGTTTGTCTTGAACTCATCCATTCGTTTCACTACTCTTATGCTTTCCTTTATGATATTTGACTCTTGATAAAAAGATGTAAAGCCTTTAGAGGGAGGATGACGAAAACAATACCATGATCTTATACAGTGTGCTTTCGAACAGACCTTGCTGATGATGTACATGCATTTCTTTCAAATCCCAAACACTGGAGTTATAAGGAAGTTAATCCCTAGTCAACCCCTTCGAGCCAAAGAAGTAGGAGTTTCCTGTTCTGAAACGATCAAAACCCTTGATATAAACCTGGGGCAGGGTAGTATCTCAGTTAATTCAAGAGAAAATGCACATTGAAGTCACAAACTCTCAGTTCGTAATACAACGAACGACGTCAAAGAAGAAAGCATTCCTTTGGAATCAAAAAACAAGGGTGGTTCCCTATCACATAGACAGTCAATCTCCCAAAAGAGAAAAGCCCGCCGAGCCAAAACCTATAAAGGAGGCTTAAGAAAGCTGGGGCATCCCGCTGACAGTAATCCCGGAAAACGGTAACAGTCAGGCAAAAGTTAGGGATAACAAATCAAAATAGTGAGGTCATTACAAAATCCTCAACAACATGAAAAAATGTTGAAAAAGAAAAGGAGATGATGACTGTCTCCCCAAATTCAAACCGGTGAACCATCGCCCAAAAGTCGTTCCAAACTCAAAACAGAGTATGACGCAATTAACTGAGCTTAGGTTGAAGGACATCACGAAGAGCGGGTGGGTACAAATATACTTTGAGCCTTTATCCTTTGTTTCTTAAACCGTGAACCAGGCCACGTTACAACCCTTCAAAAGTCCTAATTGAAGCATGGGTTAGTTCGAAAGCATACTGTTACAAAAGGTATCCTGACTCCTGTAGGGCTTTGCTCTAAATCTTGTGTTAACTTGTCTTATGAAAAGTTTTCTGCTAAAAACGCATTTTTCAAAACTTCGAGACAAACATAAACTTTGCATTATTCGAATATCACTGTCTGCATTTGACCCTTTTGTTTGACAGCGAAGAATTTCATACAGCGAATGTTCGAGAGGAACGGAAACTCTCTCAGTAAATCAAAATCACTTCAAGAGGATAACACTTCCATCAAATCTCCTATCAACAAGGGGCATGGCATGTCACAATTCAATTAACCTGGGGCAGTCCAGTCAAGGTCCAACAGATCTTTCAAAGTTCAGTTAACCTGGGGCAGTCCACTCAAGATTTCAAGAAATCTTTCAATATATAGAGTAATCTGATTCAAGACTCCTTCACCACCACTTGGGGCATTCGAATGTCAAAAGTGTTCAACCAATCAACTACCACATTTCCAAACTCGATTCCTGTATCTAGCCAGGGCACGTCTGAAGAGTTTGAAGATTCGATTCCTGTATCCAGCCAGGGCATATCTATCAACCATCACATTTCCAGATTCGACTCCTGTATCCAGCCAGGGCATATCTGTTGACCACATTTCCAGACTCGATTCCTGTATCTAGCCAGGGCACGTCTGAAGAGTTTGAAGATTCGATTCCTGTATCCAGCCAGGGCATGTCTATCAACTATCACAATTCCAGATTCGATTCCTGTATCCAGCCAGGGCATATCTATCAACTATCACATTTCCAGATTCGACTCCTGTATCCAGCCAGGGCATATCTGTTGACCACATCTCCAGACTCGATTCCTGTATCTAGCCAGGGCACGTCTGAAGAGTTTGAAGATTCGATTCCTGTATCCAGCCAGGGCACATCTATCAACTACAACATTTCCAGATTCGACTCCTGTATCCAGCCAGGGCATATCTGTTGACGACTATTTCCAGACTCGATTCCTGCATCCAGCCAGGGCACGTCTGAAGAATTCCAGATCAACACCTGTAACAACCCAGGAAAACATCTGTGAACGACCGATTGTAGACCAACACCTGTAATAAGCCAGGAAATTATCTACATCACCACTTGGGGCATTCGAATGTCAAAAGTATTCAAAACCCGATGCAGTTTTACACAAGCTCATCTTCAGGAAACCCTACACCGGTTCCTCTTCAAGATTTCTGAAAACAGTTTACGGATTCTTCCCAACAACGGATGTCAATCTACCAACTTGTTCAGACTCTTCTCAACCGTTGAAATTAGTTTACGGACGCTTCCCAACAACGGATGCGGCTCTATTGCTGATTCAACTTCAAGATTTCTGAAAACAGTTCACGGGTTCTCCAAGTAAACGGATGTTAACCTATCACTTGTTCAGATTCTACTTCAAGACTTCTGAAAACAGTTTATGGATTCCTCCCAACAACGGATGTTAATCTATCAGCTTGTTCAGATGCAACCTTTGAATACAGTTTACGGACGCTTCCCAACAACGGATGCGGCTCTATTGCTTATTCAATCTCAAGATTTCTGAAAACAGTTCACGAGTTCTCCAAGTAACGGAGGTTAACCTATCGCTTGTGCAGATTCTTCCAGAAGCTAACTCCACTCAGAGTCAAGCTTCATTATCCCCAGCAAAGCTAAAACTTCAAATTATCAATCCCCAGCGAAGCCAGACCATTGAACCTTCTCCACACAGAGTTTTGGGAGGGTAGATCTTGAGTTCCTCAGTGAAGTCGCCAGAGTTACTTCCCATCAAGCTGAAGATTCTCAATCTGGTCTCCCCAACAGGAGTCTACTAATTTGGAACTCCCCAGTAGAGGTCATCAGGAATTCTCTTCCCCAGCAGCAGCCAAGGATTTATTTTCCCCGGCAGCAGTCAAGATGCTTTTATCTTCAGCCATCTCGGATTCATTTACCCTCAGCAAGATTAGCTCATCAGCTTACATGCGCATTCATCACATTCATGTCATAAATATTGATGTCACATACATTGTATCATGCATCATAACATTGCATACAACTAACCCTTTGCCTTTTCAGGTAAGATCAGTCGACAGACACAGATCAACTCTCAAGATTCATCCAGAAATAGTTCAGATGTGACCCGGACACGGCGACATTCTGATACTTATTCCAGATTCATTCAGACGCATCATCAGGAAACCCTACACTGGTTCCTCTTCAACTTCTCAACTTCTGAAAATAGTTTACGAATTCTTCCCTACAACGGATGTCAATCTACCAACTTGTTCAGACTCTTCCCAACTCCTGAAAATAGTTTACGGATTCTCCGAAACGTGGACGTCAATCTGTTGCTTGTTCGGACCCCAATTCAGAGATGTTCCGAAACATGGAGGCCCTTCTGACACTTGTCCACTCACTTTTGACATACAGATCAACATGTCCAGATGGCATCTATAAGCCCATCCTCCTACCAGCATTCTCAGATGGCATCTATAAGCCCATCCCTCGACAAGATTCTATCGCACCAAATGGCATCTTTAAGCCCATCACCAAATGGCATCTTTAAGCCCATTCACCTCCACCATCATATCGCCGAGTGCAAATTTTCTGGGCACTTTAGTGTCCAATCTTCTTTTACCTTCAAGTCGCGAAAGGCAAACTTGCCAATCAAACTCTTCAGGTCCAAGAAGATTGAACAGGGGCAACTGTTGTACCCCAAAATTTGCCCTCGCATTTTTCTCAAGAAATCTCAGCTTCAGGCATTTCCTGACTTTTTCAAACTGGCTCAAAAAATCGGACAAACGGACTTTTCTTGACAGTCAAGCAAAATTAGGGTTTTTATTGATTTTTAGGGCTCTGGATTGTTTCACGCAATTGGCTTAGGGTGTGGTTGATTCTGGCGCATTTTGATCAGACGAACGTTATTTGGCATTTAATCAGGAATTAAGGTTTTATGGGCATATTCTCAGAAAGATTAAAATTCCACAGCACTTTGCAAGATTTTCCAAGATTCGGGTTGAATTCGCATTGTTTTGATTTGATCAGTAAAAGAGGCAGTTGGTTTGAATTCACGTTGGTTTGTTTAAGTCAGTCAAAAGAAATATGCAGTTTGGAATTACAGTGCTTGGCAAAAGAATCAGTGAAAAGGGAATGCGCTTGATCAGTTTATTTTGGTTAACTGCTGCTTTGCTTTGGATATTGGAAAGGACAGGTTTAATTGATCAACGTGCTAAAGTATTGTTTATTTAAGTTATTTATTATTCTAAATTAAGTGATTGAAATTTATTTTTTTCAATTATTTTAATTCAAAGAGTTTTAAATAAATAAATAAACAATAAAGAAAGAGAATTAGAATTAGTTGGATAATAAAGACTTTTATTGATATTTGAATTATTTGTACAAATATTGTTTATAATTTAAATTACAAACAATAGTTTACATTAATTTAAATATTAAATAAAAAGAAAACTATCCTATTTTTCTAATTCTTCAGTCTTCATTTAGTACCCCTCCATCCATTTTTATCTGCAAAAGAAGAAAAGTCAGTGACTGATAATTAATTAAAGACAGATAAAATTTGCAGTCATCATTAAGGGCCACTGATTGGGATCAGTTAACCCTCTCTGCAAATCACGGGATTTCTCCCGGTTCACAAAGAGGGAAGAATTTTATCATGAATGCAAAATGTCAAATGCATAAATTCAAAATGTCAAACTGCATAGTTCAAGTTCAACCAAACTAAAATCCAAACTCCCACTTTCTATCAAGATCCAAAAGGTACAAACTTACTGTCAAAAATGTCAAGAAATCTACCCAAGCTGTCAAAAGAAGATTTGGCAAAGATATGGAAAATAAAAAGGCTACTCAAAGCTATCAAAGAGGAAGATTTTGAAAGATATCAAAAAAGCACACAAGCTGTCAAAGAAAGATAAAGATGCAGAGGAAATCTTATATGCAAGCAAGCTTTCTTTTTTTTCATCATTTCCCATCAGTAGCCACTTTCAGAAAGTACAGATATAAGCATAGTTTAATATTTAAACTGTACTAAGAGAGAGAGAGAGAAAAAAGATGCAGGCTTTAGGCTTAGGCAGGATAGATAGGAAGAAAAAAAATGTACAAAAGAACAAACACAGTTCAAGAAAGAAAGATATACAAAAACTGAGATACAAACTGCCTCAGCATCATAACTGTCCAAAACCAACAAAACAAAAGAACCAGAACCTGCATTATCCAAGCCTAAACAGAACCTGCTACCAGAAGCAAAACCATATACAAAAACTGAGATACAACCTGCCTGAACCACAGTATAACCTCCCAACACCATAACCTGCATATGCTAAGCCTCTAACACCAAAACCTGCTAAAACATGAGGCAAACCTGAAGCTCAACCCAAGGACAAACCTTTAAACCTCAAGCTTAAACACATTAAATCTGCATCATTCAAACCCATCCCAAAACACCAAAACCTTCCATCTACTAGAAAGGTAGCAGAACCCCTGTCAAACATTAAACATATACATCTCAACCAAGTCCTAACCAGAAGAAAGTAACCAGCTAAGGCCAAAAAAAACAGCATAAGCCTACAGTAAGCAAAACCTGCTGAAGCCTAAGCAATCCCTGCCTAAGCCATCAACCAGAAGCAAAACCAAGCATCATACCTGTCAAAAAGCCTCGAGGACCCAACCTGTCCAGTTCAAACCTTAAACCATTCAATCCAAGCATCAAGGCCCTCAGAGGAAATGCTCATCATTGGGCAATAAATAACACATTCAAAGGCAAAGTGGGCGATAGAGAAGAGGAAAGAAGTGAATTCAGAATTTCTTCATCATCGGGTTATCAAACACAGCATTCAAGCATTTATCTCAACCATTCATAGGCAACAGGTACAAGCCCTCAGAACTGTAAGTTCATCATTGGGGAACAAGCCACAATCATACAACATTAAGCATGTAAGCAGAGGCAGATTCAGAAACGAAAAGAAGCAATCACATATATCAAGCAAGCAGAGGCAACAAGGAGATAAAGAAGCCTATTAAGCAAAGAGGGACAGAAGAAGAAGAGGAAAGAAGGATATAAGAGGCTTTCAGATATATCATCATCATAAAACCTAGCAAAGGAAAATACAAAGGTTACCAAAGCGTAAGCCCAGCATCCTCATTGTCGTCCCGCTCGTCCCGGTCTCCTAGTGCACGTCCAACCGTCCTCTGCCATCCCCAAGGTTAACACTTCCTTTTTTTTCCCTCTTTCAAAAAATACCTCAGATAATCATGTGAGAAAAAAGACGAATTTAGAATCAAAACGAATCAAAATCATAACATGCAGTAATCAATAAACCTTAATGAAATAAGAAAGATGAAATCACCTCAAATCTGTCGCCCCAAAGTGTTGTTGGAGGGTAGGAGAGGTCGGAAGTGCCGGTGACCATGGACAAACGGGAGAAAGAACTCAGAGATTCAGAAGAGCGAACGGAGAAGACGAAGAAGAAAAGTACGAACGGCGCTGTCCAAACCCTAAGCCTTTTGTTCCCACTGAATAACAATTCAACAACCCTAAAATGTTCTGAGTTCAACGTGGGCCTTGCCCATTCTGCACGCCCCAAAGCCCATTAAAATGTTTGCTTCTTTAACAAAAAAACATTTCATTTAATACTAACTTCTCTTTTTTTTTATAAAACAATATTTTCTTTTTCTTTTTATTTATTCTTTACAAAATCATATTAATAATAATACATAAAAAATACATTTTATTTAAAATATCTAATTTAAAATTTCTTTGCTATATACTTAATCCAATTAATTTAAAAACATTTTTAATATATATTGAAATATTAAACACATAAATAATTAAGATACATTTTTTATCATATAGTTAGAATCGAAAATATCTTTTTTTTTCTTTTAAGCATATATTTGTATATAACAATTAAAAATACATTTCCTTTTAAATACATAATTTAGTCCTTGATTTTATTTAAAAAATACTTTTTGTATATGATAAACAATGATACGTTTTATACATAATTTAATTAAATTTAAAACATTCGATTAAAACATTTCTTTTGCACATATTAAAAATATACAAATCAAAGATTCGTTAAACGTTTCTTTAGGTCAAAACCAATACCCTAAATACGTATTAATTTCACCTTGACACCTGTAAATAATCACATACTCATATACATGTACACTTACACAAATACATTCACATTGCCCTATACACATTTGTTTATCTTATATTTGTATATTCGATATTTACATTTGATCGCAAATTCGATTTGGTTGTAACTTATTGGATACTATAAGTCTCATCCCCATTCATACACATGTACCCCCACTCCCGGATACCATTTTGTAATAGCGTAGATTTTACATTTTCGCAATTTACAGTTTTCCAATTATACCATGCTTAGACCTAGGGTTTGCATGTACATAAAATCGAACGCTAGATAACCTAATACAAGACAAATACATGTAATCAATACACAATCACACTTGCACCCTCTAGGGTAATCCCACATGTTGCCTTCCAAAATGGGCCATGCTTGCACGTCGAGTATCTTTGGCAAAACAAAATCAAATGATCATAAGTCCCTCAAAATGTTGCCTAAACGGAATGATCATAGTCCCTTCAAAGCAAATTTCCAAAGACACTTGGCACCATTGCATTCATGGTCCATACGATGACCCGCGCCCGTCCCGAACAAACTGCCTAAACGCAAGATTGTCCACCAAATTCAATGGTGGAACAAAATTGTTAAAAAGGGGTTAAAACATAACAAAAACCTTTGAGTACAATAGGGTAGACAAAACTCTTAAGTTACTTGAGATCAAACTTGCAAAAACACTTGTCTTCTTTTCAAAAACCACAATCCACAACACTTTCAAACAAACTCTCAAAAAACATTTGAAACATCTTTTCGAAAAGATCTACACTTTTGTAAAACACTCAATCACGAGTCAAATACATTAGTTGCCTAAGACAAGGCATCTTTTTCCAAAACATTTTCAAAAGCACCCACACACACACACCATTTTCAAGCAATCAAAAATCAAGGCAAGTGATCTAAAAAAACCAAGTAACTAAGAGCCCATGGATAACCATGGATGAAAAGGGTGTTAATACCTTCCCTTTTCATAATCTACCCCCCGAACCCACGAAATATCTCAAAAGGTTTTTGCTGTGCTTTTTTAACCCTTCCTTTAGGATAAAATAAAAGGTCGGTGGCGACTCTTGCTCAACCGCACAAGTGCGAATACGAACGCAAAACCTCTAGTCAGTTCTCCCACCGTATCACAGAACTGGCGACTCTGCTGGGGATCATCTCAAAGTGGGGTTACCTTAGGGTTTAGATCACTTTTACTTTCAATTAATTGCTTTGTTTGCTTTACATTTGTGGGCTTTGTATCGGAGTTCATAGATCCTAACCCGGATCTGGGGAAACCTTTTTAGGTAGCATAATCTGCGAGGAACCTGTCTGGGGTATACCGACATGGGTGAAGCAGTGGCTACGTTGGTGTGGCGCTTTGGTCTGTACCGATATCCCTCGTGTTGAAACGGGGAGAATATGGGTCTTCCAAGGAGTCATTAAGCACCAACCGACCTTAGAACCTTAAATTGACCCAACTTGGCCATTAGAATAGTAGCAGTATGCTACACTCATCGAGGCTAAACTCTCGCGATGGTTCCGGCCGCGAGAAAAGGTTGCGATGCTGGAGTTATGACCGATTGAGGGTAGCCAATGATTTGAGATCCTCTAGAACCCGGTTACTTTTGATAGGACAGGTTTTAACCAACAAACTGAAAGAGGGTAGTACCTGAACTTCATGCAAGCCTAAACCTAAGGACTTGTTTGTTTTGTGTGAATATGTTTGCCTGTATATACACTCACTTGCTTTTTGCATACATGTACATAACATCATAACATCATACCATAGCATTTTCAGTAACCATTTCAAGGATCTCGAGGGTTCTGTTGATGCAGGGTTACGTTGAACCAGACACCTATCAAGGGGCAAGAGGTTTCTCCTCTAACCAATGCAATCAAAGATCAAGTGCAACAACTTGAATCAGTGGCTATGACCCACTCGACATGGTGAGCTTGATTCTCGTGGAAGGACATCCACCGATACGGAGCTCTCCAATCAAAAGTTCAAGAACAACAACTTGAATCAGTGGCTATGACCCACTCGACATGGTGAGCTTGATTCTCGTGGAAGGACGTCCACCGGTGCAGAGATCTCCAATCCAAGAGCAAAGTTCAACCTCTAACATTTTCTTGTGTTTACCCCAAGAGATCCTTGAAAGCATGCATCCACATATCATGCATTGCATTTTGACAATCTTTCCTTTTTCAGGTTTCCTTACTCTCCTGCTGTTTATTTCAGCAAGAGATGGCTCTAGAACGGTCTGTCAAAGACATCCAAGACCAGACTGCTCAGCTGCAGGAGATGTTCCTGAACTTGTCTCTGGGGAAAGAAGAGATGAAAGCTCTCCTCACCAAGGGCTTGGGGAATTCCAACAATGCCAGGAGTGACCAGCTTGCGGAGCTGCAGTTTGATCTAACCACCTTGAGGACCCAAATGATGGGACAGTTGGTGGGTCAGATGGCTCTCATTCAAGACTTATCCCAAAGACAAGAGGAACTCAGAGTTCTTGTCCGCTAACTGCTTCCAAACAACCAACTGGGGCAAACATCTGAGGTCGAAGAGCGAGTCACCGCTCAGCCTCCATCCACTCAAGAAGACAAGGGGAAAGCTCCTTTGCTCGCTTCAGGGTCACAAACCCATCAACAACCTCGCCAGCGTCAACGGGGTAATCGGCGTAAGCAAGAAAAGTCGGGAAGACAGTTCACGGAGACTGAAATACCATCATTCTTCATACTGAAGCGCCTGTTGGAGGTCAACTTGCTTACCGTAAAGGATCCTCCTCAGAAGCCCAATATCTCCTCTCCTCACTATCATCCCGACGCATTCTGTGTTTACCACTCCTACAGCCCGGGACACGACACCAACGACTGTTGGGCCTTGAAGAACAAGATTCAAGATCTGATCGACATTGGGGTGCTGGAATTCATGCCAGACGGCGAGATGAAAATCTTCCGTTAAAAGGGTTCTCCACTTAAAGTGACGAAGCCCAAGCTGAAAGACTTTTGCTTCTTTTTGAATTTTCAAAGTTGTAATTTCTTTTGCTGTCAAACAATTATTTGTTGATGTTAAACTCTGTTTTCATTAATGCATTGCATATGTTTGTCTTGAACTCATCCATTCGTTTCACTACTCTTATGCTTTCCTTTATGATATTTGACTCTTGATAAAAAGATGTAAAGCCTTTAGAGGGAGGATGACGAAAACAATACCATGATCTTATACAGTGTGCTTTCGAACAGACCTTGCTGATGATGTACATGCATTTCTTTCAAATCCCAAACACTGGAGTTATAAGGAAGTTAATCCCTAGTCAACCCCTTCGAGCCAAAGAAGTAGGAGTTTCCTGTTCTGAAACGATCAAAACCCTTGATATAAACCTGGGGCAGGGTAGTATCTCAGTTAATTCAAGAGAAAATGCACATTGAAGTCACAAACTCTCAGTTCGTAATACAACGAACGACGTCAAAGAAGAAAGCATTCCTTTGGAATCAAAAAACAAGGGTGGTTCCCTATCACATAGACAGTCAATCTCCCAAAAGAGAAAAGCCCGCCGAGCCAAAACCTATAAAGGAGGCTTAAGAAAGCTGGGGCATCCCGCTGACAGTAATCCCGGAAAACGGTAACAGTCAGGCAAAAGTTAGGGATAACAAATCAAAATAGTGAGGTCATTACAAAATCCTCAACAACATGAAAAAATGTTGAAAAAGAAAAGGAGATGATGACTGTCTCCCCAAATTCAAACCGGTGAACCATCGCCCAAAAGTCGTTCCAAACTCAAAACAGAGTATGACGCAATTAACTGAGCTTAGGTTGAAGGACATCACGAAGAGCGGGTGGGTACAAATATACTTTGAGCCTTTATCCTTTGTTTCTTAAACCGTGAACCAGGCCACGTTACAACCCTTCAAAAGTCCTAATTGAAGCATGGGTTAGTTCGAAAGCATACTGTTACAAAAGGTATCCTGACTCCTGTAGGGCTTTGCTCTAAATCTTGTGTTAACTTGTCTTATGAAAAGTTTTCTGCTAAAAACGCATTTTTCAAAACTTCGAGACAAACATAAACTTTGCATTATTCGAATATCACTGTCTGCATTTGACCCTTTTGTTTGACAGCGAAGAATTTCATACAGCGAATGTTCGAGAGGAACGGAAACTCTCTCAGTAAATCAAAATCACTTCAAGAGGATAACACTTCCATCAAATCTCCTATCAACAAGGGGCATGGCATGTCACAATTCAATTAACCTGGGGCAGTCCAGTCAAGGTCCAACAGATCTTTCAAAGTTCAGTTAACCTGGGGCAGTCCACTCAAGATTTCAAGAAATCTTTCAATATATAGAGTAATCTGATTCAAGACTCCTTCACCACCACTTGGGGCATTCGAATGTCAAAAGTGTTCAACCAATCAACTACCACATTTCCAAACTCGATTCCTGTATCTAGCCAGGGCACGTCTGAAGAGTTTGAAGATTCGATTCCTGTATCCAGCCAGGGCATATCTATCAACCATCACATTTCCAGATTCGACTCCTGTATCCAGCCAGGGCATATCTGTTGACCACATTTCCAGACTCGATTCCTGTATCTAGCCAGGGCACGTCTGAAGAGTTTGAAGATTCGATTCCTGTATCCAGCCAGGGCATGTCTATCAACTATCACAATTCCAGATTCGATTCCTGTATCCAGCCAGGGCATATCTATCAACTATCACATTTCCAGATTCGACTCCTGTATCCAGCCAGGGCATATCTGTTGACCACATCTCCAGACTCGATTCCTGTATCTAGCCAGGGCACGTCTGAAGAGTTTGAAGATTCGATTCCTGTATCCAGCCAGGGCACATCTATCAACTACAACATTTCCAGATTCGACTCCTGTATCCAGCCAGGGCATATCTGTTGACGACTATTTCCAGACTCGATTCCTGCATCCAGCCAGGGCACGTCTGAAGAATTCCAGATCAACACCTGTAACAACCCAGGAAAACATCTGTGAACGACCGATTGTAGACCAACACCTGTAATAAGCCAGGAAATTATCTACATCACCACTTGGGGCATTCGAATGTCAAAAGTATTCAAAACCCGATGCAGTTTTACACAAGCTCATCTTCAGGAAACCCTACACCGGTTCCTCTTCAAGATTTCTGAAAACAGTTTACGGATTCTTCCCAACAACGGATGTCAATCTACCAACTTGTTCAGACTCTTCTCAACCGTTGAAATTAGTTTACGGACGCTTCCCAACAACGGATGCGGCTCTATTGCTGATTCAACTTCAAGATTTCTGAAAACAGTTCACGGGTTCTCCAAGTAAACGGATGTTAACCTATCACTTGTTCAGATTCTACTTCAAGACTTCTGAAAACAGTTTATGGATTCCTCCCAACAACGGATGTTAATCTATCAGCTTGTTCAGATGCAACCTTTGAATACAGTTTACGGACGCTTCCCAACAACGGATGCGGCTCTATTGCTTATTCAATCTCAAGATTTCTGAAAACAGTTCACGAGTTCTCCAAGTAACGGAGGTTAACCTATCGCTTGTGCAGATTCTTCCAGAAGCTAACTCCACTCAGAGTCAAGCTTCATTATCCCCAGCAAAGCTAAAACTTCAAATTATCAATCCCCAGCGAAGCCAGACCATTGAACCTTCTCCACACAGAGTTTTGGGAGGGTAGATCTTGAGTTCCTCAGTGAAGTCGCCAGAGTTACTTCCCATCAAGCTGAAGATTCTCAATCTGGTCTCCCCAACAGGAGTCTACTAATTTGGAACTCCCCAGTAGAGGTCATCAGGAATTCTCTTCCCCAGCAGCAGCCAAGGATTTATTTTCCCCGGCAGCAGTCAAGATGCTTTTATCTTCAGCCATCTCGGATTCATTTACCCTCAGCAAGATTAGCTCATCAGCTTACATGCGCATTCATCACATTCATGTCATAAATATTGATGTCACATACATTGTATCATGCATCATAACATTGCATACAACTAACCCTTTGCCTTTTCAGGTAAGATCAGTCGACAGACACAGATCAACTCTCAAGATTCATCCAGAAATAGTTCAGATGTGACCCGGACACGGCGACATTCTGATACTTATTCCAGATTCATTCAGACGCATCATCAGGAAACCCTACACTGGTTCCTCTTCAACTTCTCAACTTCTGAAAATAGTTTACGAATTCTTCCCTACAACGGATGTCAATCTACCAACTTGTTCAGACTCTTCCCAACTCCTGAAAATAGTTTACGGATTCTCCGAAACGTGGACGTCAATCTGTTGCTTGTTCGGACCCCAATTCAGAGATGTTCCGAAACATGGAGGCCCTTCTGACACTTGTCCACTCACTTTTGACATACAGATCAACATGTCCAGATGGCATCTATAAGCCCATCCTCCTACCAGCATTCTCAGATGGCATCTATAAGCCCATCCCTCGACAAGATTCTATCGCACCAAATGGCATCTTTAAGCCCATCACCAAATGGCATCTTTAAGCCCATTCACCTCCACCATCATATCGCCGAGTGCAAATTTTCTGGGCACTTTAGTGTCCAATCTTCTTTTACCTTCAAGTCGCGAAAGGCAAACTTGCCAATCAAACTCTTCAGGTCCAAGAAGATTGAACAGGGGCAACTGTTGTACCCCAAAATTTGCCCTCGCATTTTTCTCAAGAAATCTCAGCTTCAGGCATTTCCTGACTTTTTCAAACTGGCTCAAAAAATCGGACAAACGGACTTTTCTTGACAGTCAAGCAAAATTAGGGTTTTTATTGATTTTTAGGGCTCTGGATTGTTTCACGCAATTGGCTTAGGGTGTGGTTGATTCTGGCGCATTTTGATCAGACGAACGTTATTTGGCATTTAATCAGGAATTAAGGTTTTATGGGCATATTCTCAGAAAGATTAAAATTCCACAGCACTTTGCAAGATTTTCCAAGATTCGGGTTGAATTCGCATTGTTTTGATTTGATCAGTAAAAGAGGCAGTTGGTTTGAATTCACGTTGGTTTGTTTAAGTCAGTCAAAAGAAATATGCAGTTTGGAATTACAGTGCTTGGCAAAAGAATCAGTGAAAAGGGAATGCGCTTGATCAGTTTATTTTGGTTAACTGCTGCTTTGCTTTGGATATTGGAAAGGACAGGTTTAATTGATCAACGTGCTAAAGTATTGTTTATTTAAGTTATTTATTATTCTAAATTAAGTGATTGAAATTTATTTTTTTCAATTATTTTAATTCAAAGAGTTTTAAATAAATAAATAAACAATAAAGAAAGAGAATTAGAATTAGTTGGATAATAAAGACTTTTATTGATATTTGAATTATTTGTACAAATATTGTTTATAATTTAAATTACAAACAATAGTTTACATTAATTTAAATATTAAATAAAAAGAAAACTATCCTATTTTTCTAATTCTTCAGTCTTCATTTAGTACCCCTCCATCCATTTTTATCTGCAAAAGAAGAAAAGTCAGTGACTGATAATTAATTAAAGACAGATAAAATTTGCAGTCATCATTAAGGGCCACTGATTGGGATCAGTTAACCCTCTCTGCAAATCACGGGATTTCTCCCGGTTCACAAAGAGGGAAGAATTTTATCATGAATGCAAAATGTCAAATGCATAAATTCAAAATGTCAAACTGCATAGTTCAAGTTCAACCAAACTAAAATCCAAACTCCCACTTTCTATCAAGATCCAAAAGGTACAAACTTACTGTCAAAAATGTCAAGAAATCTACCCAAGCTGTCAAAAGAAGATTTGGCAAAGATATGGAAAATAAAAAGGCTACTCAAAGCTATCAAAGAGGAAGATTTTGAAAGATATCAAAAAAGCACACAAGCTGTCAAAGAAAGATAAAGATGCAGAGGAAATCTTATATGCAAGCAAGCTTTCTTTTTTTTCATCATTTCCCATCAGTAGCCACTTTCAGAAAGTACAGATATAAGCATAGTTTAATATTTAAACTGTACTAAGAGAGAGAGAGAGAAAAAAGATGCAGGCTTTAGGCTTAGGCAGGATAGATAGGAAGAAAAAAAATGTACAAAAGAACAAACACAGTTCAAGAAAGAAAGATATACAAAAACTGAGATACAAACTGCCTCAGCATCATAACTGTCCAAAACCAACAAAACAAAAGAACCAGAACCTGCATTATCCAAGCCTAAACAGAACCTGCTACCAGAAGCAAAACCATATACAAAAACTGAGATACAACCTGCCTGAACCACAGTATAACCTCCCAACACCATAACCTGCATATGCTAAGCCTCTAACACCAAAACCTGCTAAAACATGAGGCAAACCTGAAGCTCAACCCAAGGCCAAACCTTTAAACCTCAAGCTTAAACACATTAAATCTGCATCATTCAAACCCATCCCAAAACACCAAAACCTTCCATCTACTAGAAAGGTAGCAGAACCCCTGTCAAACATTAAACATATACATCTCAACCAAGTCCTAACCAGAAGAAAGTAACCAGCTAAGGCAAAAAAAAAACAGCATAAGCCTACAGTAAGCAAAACCTGCTGAAGCCTAAGCAATCCCTGCCTAAGCCATCAACCAAAAGCAAAACCAAGCATCATACCTGTCAAAAAGCCTCGAGGACCCAACCTGTCCAGTTCAAACCTTAAACCATTCATTCCAAGCATCAAGGCCCTCAGAGGAAATGCTCATCATTGGGCAATAAATAACACATTCAAAGGAAAAGTGGGCGATAGAGAAGAGGAAAGAAGTGAATTCAGAATTTCTTCATCATCGGGTTATCAAACACATCATTCAAGCATTTATCTCAACCATTCATAGGCAACAGGTACAAGCCCTCAGAACTGTAAGTTCATCATTGGGGAACAAGCCACAATCATACAACATTAAGCATGTAAGCAGAGGCAGATTCAGAAACGAAAAGAAGCAATCACATATATCAAGCAAGCAGAGGCAACAAGGAGATAAAGAAGCCTATTAAGCAAAGAGGGACAGAAGAAGAAGAGGAAAGAAGGATATAAGAGGCTTTCAGATATATCATCATCATAAAACCTAGCAAAGGAAAATACAAAGGTTACCAAAGCGTAAGCCCAGCATCCTCACTGTCGTCCCGCTCGTCCCGGTCTCCTAGTGCACGTCCAACCGTCCTCTGCCATCCCCAAGGTTAACACTTCCTTTTTTTTCCCTCTTTCAAAAAATACCTCAGATAATCATGTGAGAAAAAAGACGAATTTAGAATCAAAACGAATCAAAATCATAACATGCAGTAATCAATAAACCTTAATGAAATAAGAAAGATGAAATCACCTCAAATCTGTCGCCCCAAAGTGTTGTTGGAGGGTAGGAGAGGTCGGAAGTGCCGGTGACCATGGACAAACGGGAGAAAGAACTCAGAGATTCAGAAGAGCGAACGGAGAAGACGAAGAAGAAAAGTACGAATGGCGCCGTCCAAACCCTAAGCCTTTTGTTCCCACTGAATAACAATTCAACAACCCTAAAATGTTCTGAGTTCAACGTGGGCCTTGCCCATTCTGCACGCCCCAAAGTCCATTAAAATATTTGCTTCTTTAACAAAAAAACATTTCATTTAATACTAACTTCTCTTTTTTTTTATAAAACAATATTTTCTTTTTCTTTTTATTTATTCTTTACAAAATCATATTAATAATAATACATAAAAAATACATTTTATTTAAAATATCTAATTTAAAATTTCTTTGCTATATACTTAATCCAATTAATTTAAAAACATTTTTAATATATATTGAAATATTAAACACATAAATAATTAAGATACATTTTTTATCATATAGTTAGAATCGAAAATATCTTTTTTTTCTTTTAAGCATATATTTGTATATAACAATTAAAAATACATTTCCTTTTAAATACATAATTTAGTCCTTGATTTTATTTAAAAAATACTTTTTGTATATGATAAACAATGATACGTTTTATACATAATTTAATTAAATTTAAAACATTCGATTAAAACATTTCTTTTGCACATATTAAAAATATACAAATCAAAGATTCGTTAAACATTTCTTTAGGTCAAAACCAATACCCTAAATACGTATTAATTTCACCTTGACACTTGTAAATAATCACATACTCATATACATGTACACTTACACAAATACATTCACATTGCCCTATACACATTTGTTTATCTTATATTTGTATATTCGATATTTACATTTGATCGCAAATTCGATTTGGTTGTAACTTATTGGATACTATAAGTCTCATCCCCATTCATACACATGTACCCCCACTCCCGGATACCATTTTGTAATAGCGTAGATTTTACATTTTCGCAATTTACAGTTTTCCAATTATACCATGCTTAGACCTAGGGTTTGCATGTACATAAAATCGAACGCTAGATAACCTAATACAAGACAAATACATGTAATCAATACACAATCACACTTGCACCCTCTAGGGTAATCCCACATGTTGCCTTCCAAAATGGGCCATGCTTGCACGTCGAGTATCTTTGGCAAAACAAAATCAAATGATCATAAGTCCCTCAAAATGTTGCCTAAACGGAATGATCATAGTCCCTTCAAAGCAAATTGCCAAAGACACTTGGCACCATTGCATTCATGGTCCATACGATGACCCGCGCCCGTCCCGAACAAACTGCCTAAACGCAAGATTGTCCACCAAATTCAATGGTGGAACAAAATTGTTAAAAAGGGGTTAAAACATAACAAAAACCTTTGAGTACAATAGGGTAGACAAAACTCTTAAGTTACTTGAGATCAAACTTGCAAAGACACTTGTCTTCTTTTCAAAAACCACAATCCACAACACTTTCAAACAAACTCTCAAAAAACATTTGAAACATCTTTTCGAAAAGATCTACACTTTTGTAAAACACTCAATCACGAGTCAAATACATTAGTTGCCTAAGACAAGGCATCTTTTTCCAAAACATTTTCAAAAGCACCCACACACACACACCATTTTCAAGCAATCAAAAATCAAGGCAAGTGATCTAAAAAAACCAAGTAACTAAGAGCCCATGGATAACCATGGATGAAAAGGGTGCTAATACCTTCCCTTTTCATAATCTACCCCCCGAACCCACGAAATATCTCAAAAGGTTTTTGCTGTGCTTTTTTAACCCTTCCTTTAGGATAAAATAAAAGGTCGGTGGCGACTCTTGCTCAACCGCACAAGTGCGAATACGAACGCAAAACCTCTAGTCAGTTCTCCCACCGTATCACACTAAGGTACACCTCACTTTATAAGATCTCCCCAGCAGAGTCGCCAGTTCTGTGATCGGTGGAAATAGAACTGACTGTTTTTTAGCTGGTTCGCGAAATGTCGCGGAAGCAAGAGTCGCCACCGTCTTTTATGTTCTCCAACATGGAAAGGACAAAAGCACAACAAAATTCCTTATGAGAATGTTTCTCGGTTCGAGAGGTAGATTTATAGAAAGGGAAGGTGTTAGCACCCTTTCTATCCGTGGTTATCCACGGGCTCTTAGGTACTTGCTCTTATGTTTTCAAAATTGTTTGCTTTTCAAGTGTGGGTGTGTTTTGAAAAAGTTCGTTTGAAAACTTCTAGGTAACTCTTGTATCAGTCCTCAAGAGTGTATGAAGTATTGTTTGAAATTTTTTTGAAAGTGTAAGGTGTGAAAAAGTTGTTTTTGTTTTGTTTTTGAAAAGAGCAAGTACCCATGAGTCATCTACCTACCCTAAGGAAATTAAGCTGTGTAAGAGTCCTTTAGATAGTGCTATCCCACCATTGAGAGGTAGGTAGCGCCATCGTTGGAGTTGTTCGGGTCAATTCGATTATCGGGACAATGTGGTCACCGAAGCAATGGTAGGACACCTTAGAAGCTACACTTATGCCATTGATCCTTTTTAATTCCGAGGCAACCGTTTCGAGGCAACTGGATCATATCATGGACATAAGGACTTACTAAAACGTCCTATACTCGACGACCACGTTTCGAAGGTAAGGCAACAGTGAGGCGTACCCTGGAAGTGGTGTGTACTTGTGTGTTGTATTCAGTTAATGTTTGTCTTGTTAATTAGTGAGCTACGAGTTGTTTTTATTTACATACATTCTTTCATGCAAGTTAACAGTTAAGGGGTGCGGAAAGTAAATTGCGGAAAAATAAATCCTACGCTATTACAAGGCGCGGGTCTATACATCGCCAAAAATTAGAAAGACCCATTTTTTAGTAAATGAGTACGGAAAGTAAATAAAAAACAATAAAGTTCTAATTACTATTACATGTCCGGAGCAATTACATAATAATAAACTGTGCGCGAATTAAATCGGAATGTTCTAAGGGTGTTGACCCTTTTTAGAAAAGAAAATTGATTTTTTTGGTCTTTTTTATGATTAAATGAAATTAAAAACTAATTAATGACTAATTGATTATTTTAATTAAAAGAAAATATTTTGTTTTTTATGTTTTTATGAAATAAAATAAAAATGAAAGAAACAAAATTAAAAGTTAATCCTAAATCTAAGTTATTTTAATTATTTAAGAAAAGGAATTACAATTGCCTAATTAAACTATTTTGGTTAATATTTATTTACAGAATAAAATAATAATAATAATAATAATGATTCTATTTTTTTGGTTTTTTTTATGAAAATGTGTTAATTAAGTTAATTTGTTAATAATAATAAAATAAAAAAGGTTAGAAATTAAAATAATAGAAAAACAAAACAAAATAAAAAAAAGGAAGTAAAACCAAAAGGGGGGTGTGGGCTGAAATTTGGAGGTGTTGAATTGAGAATTGTGGCCCATTTATCCTCAGCTCGTTTGACTTTTTTGGTTTGCCTAGGGCGCGCTGACTTCAGAATATGGTGTTCTATGCTTTTGGCCATTGGATCTGCCTCCAATAACACTTGGCTGCGCTGGGATGTGAGACTTATGATGCACCTCATATTGGAATCTGCACAGGAAAATGTTGAAGAAAATAATATGGAGATTATAGGGGACCTGGGAAGAACTTACAGCGCGGTATGAGCCTCAGGACCTGGCAAAGGTTGCTTTAGCCACGTGCTTGTTTTGATCTGAAGATGCTCGCAACTCTCACTTTTTGAATAATTTTTGGTTTTGCTCTTGGCCGTTTCTGCACACACTATTTTTTTGAATGAGGTTGGGAAGGATTGTATATATAGTGTGTAATGTGTATCAAACAATATTATGGTTATTGAAGCCTTGCATTCATGTTTGAGATTTCCTCCATAACCAACTTTGAATCATTTTCCATATTTGTGAAATTTTGAATTTTTATGCCCATAATAGGCCATGCACGAATTTGGAATGTGTTTTAAGGTGTATCAAAGCTAATCAACACAAAATATATCCCTCCATTAATTTCTTGGATTTTTATTTGAATTTTAAAGATTTAAAATGAATTAAATCAAATAAAATTAAATAAAAATGAAAAAATTAATTTTAAATCTTGAAATAAATTGTGGGACACGTGGGAGGCATGGCCAAGCTGAATCAAGTGGAAAAAGTGGGCCCCTTTTGTCAAAAATGAAGTTTCAAGGATAATTGACTTTGGCCATTTCACAAAAATTTCCCAACTTCTCCAATGCATATCTTGCTCAATTTTGAAGCTATGAACATGTTCTTGGACATTTTGGAAAGGTCTTGAAGTCCTCTAACCATTGTCTTTGGTCCCATGTCATTTTGATTTACCAATCTCAAGTTATGGTCTTTGACTTAAAGTCCCTTTTGTTGACTTTTGAAAATGACCTATAATGTTGAAATTGATAACTTTTTGTGAGAGCATTTCTTGGACTTGGAATGTGAAGATGAGTTGTAGGAAATGTCCTCCCCTTCAAGATGAGCATTGGATGGGATTTTTCTGATGAACCACGAAAAAGTTATGCCTTGGTCAAGTTACAGTTGACTTTTCAGCTGTCCAAAAATAGAAACTTTTGACACCTTGATGATTTTTGAGCCATTCTTATGAAATCATGATCAAGACTTGATCAAATGATGATTGTGGCTTCAAAATAAGATGTTGACCAAAAAGTTTGACTTTTGACTGCCAAATGACCATTTTGCCCCTACAGTTGACTGTTGAGCAAATGGGACTTTTGACTGTGCAACTTGACCTTGTGAGCCTTGAAACTTGACATGTATGTGCTTGACAATGTGTATGAGCATAAGGGACTTGATTGAGCCCTTGAAAACCTCAACTTCCTTGCAGGAACCAAAACCCTAATTTGACTGTGTTAGGAGGATGGTTGACTGTGTAGCCCTTGAGTAGACTTTGAACCATTTGAGGTGATGCTTGTCAAAACTTTGAAGAATATGGGAGGGCAAATTTTGGGGTACAACACTATGCAAGAAGAAAATCTTGGAAAAATATGAGAGGGCAAATTTTGGGGTACAACAGGGAGGAATAACTACCCCTGGCACGAGGCACGTTGCAGCAACATTGAATCTTGAAGTCTTGATACCTTCTATAGCTTTGAGACGCTCTTCAAGAGCATGAAACATGTTTGTAGTTTCAGCAAACTCCAGCGGCGAGATTCGCTTGGGGCTCATCAAAATCAATGACATCGTGATGATCATCAACATCATTCAGAGGAATTCCTGTAGGGGTTTCAACATTTACATTATTATTCCCTCTATTTGCAGAAGTAGAGGGGGGCAGCAGTGGCAAGCTTGGGAACACTTTGATGTAGCTCTTTTTGACCCTTGATGACAACATGAAGGGTTTCAATAAGCTGATCCATTCAGATGCCCATGGTGTCCATATCTCAGCGGAGAGCATTCTGATTTTCTTCGAAGAGATCCATAAGTCTTCGCTGGTTGCTTCTTGTACGGTAGGTATGTAGGGAAGTCGTCTTTATTGTTCACTGAAGTCTGGTCGAAAAGTGACCCCAATAAGTTTTTGTTGTGAATAATGAATGCATGATAATATGAATGCATGTTTCATCTTCATTTCCGAGGAAATCCAAAGACTCGTCTATCCATAAGTATCTTTTAATTTTTTATATATTTTTGAAGAGCTCAACCAATAAGACTCGTCTTTGGAATTCCTTAGATATGAGATGCATATACATGATGGTATGATGTCATGGTATGATATGGCATGAGATCTCAGCTCCACATATTCTGGATAACCATTGTGTAGTCCTTTGTATAAACTGAAAGTAACAGGATCAAAGGTCCGATGTCACAAGCATGGGGTCAAGGTAACCACCCATAAGGTATGCACTAGGGGTTTATCACCTTCCGAACAAGGTTCTAGGGAAATCTCAAGAGTCTACGCTTTTCCTTTGGATATTACCAACGTCCCAATTACTCGGTAATTAGTAATATTTGCAGGAAAAACTCGTCCGAGTGCAGCATCGCGTGACACCTACTTCCGGATTACTCTGTCATAGTCTCCGCACTACACCTAAAAGGCCAGGACGGGTTAATAGTTCTACGGCTCTTAGCTTGTCTGGTTCCCAGGTCGAAAGCAGCAATGTCTTCCCGATTACTCGGTAAACAATGCTACATTCAAGGGGACCTCCACTGAGTGGGGGATCTCAGGTCTCCTTCTTCGATATTACTCCCTCAAAGTTAACATGACTATACCGCCCATCCTAATCCTAAATGTATCCCCAAGTCCGGGTATAAGAGTTATCAAATGAAATCACCCACCCAACATCATGGAATATACATCATATCTAGAATATGTGAGTAGAAACAGTATAATGCAATATATACAAAAGAAAGCAATAAATAAATAAAGCGGTAAATCAAATAAAGTAAATAAATAAACACCCAAAGAAACAAATAAAAAAAAAAACTAGGATTGACTTGCATAGGCTCCCCAGTAGAGTCGCCAGCTGAAGCGACTGACAAAAAACACAGAGCCCCCACTCAACTTTATTTATCCCAAAGGAAGGGGACATATCGAGAAAACCCCAAGAGGATGGATAAGATGGTCTTATAACCATAAGAGAGGGTACAAAAGTCGATTATGCGAGGGGAAGGTATTAGCACCCCTCACATCCGTTGTACTCAACGGGATCCATTTTGCTTGTTTGCTTCTAAGGGTGTGTTTATCTATAACTATGCTTGCTAAGGGGAATGAAATGGTTTTTCATTAGTGTGTTCGTGAGGGTCTCGCAACCATTTTCCTACGTATCCCGTGAAGGAATCCGAACACCGTAGTTCTTCTAGAAAATGTTGGTTTGTTGGTGTTCTTTAGTGGGCGATATTAACGAATGTGTTCTAGCAATAGGCATGTCCGGTATCGCAGTAGAACGGAGATAACATGTCCTTTTGAGGAGAATTTGTTGTGTGTTTTTGTTAAGTGTGGGATGGGTTTGAATAATGATTAAGTGTTTTTTGGGTATTTTTAATGAAGAAAGAAATTTTTGTTTTAATTTAGGAAATACGTAATGCAAAAGAAAAGTATAAGGGAGACTAACCTAATTCTAGCCCTAGTGTTATCGTTCAATGATGGCCCTAAGGTTAGGTTTGAAAGGGAAACATTTATCTAATTTTGCATGCATGGGTAAGAACCTAATGTCTAATTAGTTCTCATCTTAAATAAGATGAAACTAACATCCTAAGGTAGCATGTTATTCAAAGAAAAAAGAAAACAAGCATCGAGCAATAGGAGACAGTGTGTTTGTGAAGAGTGATCATTCATAGTGAGGAGTGAAGTGTCAAATGATGTGTGAAGGTCATGCAATATAGGCTTGGGGCTCAGGGTGTAAAAGTTAAGACAAGTAGGGAAATAATCAAGAATGAGATGTAAAAGAGCTACGATGATACCAAACGAAGAAGGCCCGTTGCCTCTTCAAGTGCGTACGATAAGCTCAAAAGACTTATGGGAATTTTTCCGATGATTAACCAAATTAATACTCAAGCGCACAAGGGTCACACCAATGATGGATTGAAAAATCATGGCAAAAGAGATGACAAAATGAGTAGTATCATGCAAGACATAAATAAAATGCTTGGTGTATGTGAATTGAATCGGGTTATGCTTAACCAAGGGGTGTACTTGGTTAATATCGTGAGAGTTGGTGCTTCTACCCTCAACCATGAGACCCTTTGTACATGGAAACACTTGGTATATTGACCAAAGTGATTGATTAGGGTTATGATTAATCAAGGGCAAAACTTAATTAATCTTGTGAGAATGACCATGCCTAAACTCAACTATGAGATCCTTTAAGAAAAGCTCGGTATGCGGACCAAGAGGAGAGAAGACTCCAATTATTGAGATAAGGAGATAAAAGTCAACTCAATCCACAAGATAAAAAATCAAGTAAGCCCATACAAGGTGGCCATATGCATGCTCCTAGAGAGTGGGACTAGCATGTTGCTAGTATTCTAAATGACCAATTGAAACAATCGATCAAATATTTGTCACCGTAGGAAAGCCCAGGACCAAGCTATGAATGTGTGTGAGTGTTCATGTGTAGGTGGTTACGTTCTCATTGATGATGAGCCCAAGTGGAGGCCATGTGTTCTACTTGAATGATATATGCATAATTAAACAACAATTAAAACACACAAAGAAATAAACCCTAAGCTATTACAACCATATGGGAATGGGGGTACAAATTTACAAATGGGGATGAATCGAATCGAAAGTTCGATTAAAAGTCTAAATAAACAAACAATACAACTCAATCTAATTATTTAAACAACTAATTAAACTGAATCATTTTTATAATAAAATTAGTTAATCAAAATAATTAATAATATTAAGTAACATTTTTAGTTTAATTGTTTTTTTTAAAAAGGTAATTATATTTTTGTATTTTATATTTTTATAATAATAATAACATCTAGACAAAACTATACAAAAAAAAAAGAATAAAAATGGGCCTAGAATTAGTAACTGGAGGGGGTACTGAATAGAAAAATGAGTCCAGGCCCAAGGAGATGGATCCGTCTGATCCAGTGCGTGGCAGCTTCTGAAGGAGTACTGTGGATGCACAGGTAGGGAGCACCAGATCTGATGATGGACGAATGATGATGATCTCACGGATGGAGGATTAAGGCGTATGATATAGACGGTGGAGGTAACTGCACGAAATCAACAAAGATTAGCCACAAGGGTAGTGACAAGTGTCACTGTCAGATTAGTTAGTTAATTGATATTAATTTTTAAAAACAAAATGAGAATTAGGGATGGATTTTAATTAAATGAGACTTTTGTCTCACTCCCCTTTCATAACTCTCTCGTTCCCTCTCTCTATTAAACAAAAACAAGCAAACCAAAAATAAATGTCACTAAAGCAAATCAACACAGTGGTTGTTTCAAAGGTCGACGATGGTAATGATGAAGATCAAGGTAGTGCTAATGAATATTCACGGCGGCACTGAGGCGACTTGCTCCGATTTTTTTTTTGTTATATATTCTTGATCGTCTCCTTCTTCTGATATCTAATCTGCAACTTGAGTTTTCAGATGTTGGCTGGTTGAACGTAGATCTGGAAAGGAAGATTTGAAACCCTAGGCGTTCGATCCATGATTTTCCAGCGATGATGATGATGATGATGATGATGCGGCGAAGGCATCATTTATGAGGATACTTTGGTGAGATCTTTCTGTTTTTCACTCTTCTTCTCTCCATCCGGAGCTTGCAATTTCACACTTCTTTTCCTCTTCTTCTTTCAATTTATGAAGGGTTTAGTGTAGGAAAATGATGATGGATTAAGGTTTACTTGTTAGCTTGATAGCTTGCTAATGTTGCTGTATCTGTGAGTGATTTTTTGCTTTTCTAAAGGTTTTATATGTATGATTTTTATATAGTTCTGAAGGGTTGTTTGAGGGAGGTAATGAACTCGTTTTAGGGTTTGTGCCGTTTCTGGTTTTTGCTGAACAATACTCTATATTTTTGTCAAGGGGTTTTTGAAAAGGGAAGATGATGATATTGTTAGTTTTTTTTTTGTTTTTCGGTTGCTACCGTTTCGTTGTGATTCTTCGAACAATATCCCCTTTCTCTCCTCTTCTGCTATATCTTTTCAGTCCCTGTTATATTGAAAATAAGGGGTTTTTGGGGGAAAGATAGCATGAATTTGAAATGTTTAGGTATGCTGTTATAATGCCTTCTTGATGCAGTTTTTAGTTTTCTATTCTTGTGCAAGGTTTTGCAGCATTGGACTGTCATGTTTGGAATTTTGATAGGTTTTGACTTGTTCTGTTTGGTTTTACAGTGAAGCATACTGTTTGCAGCAGGGCTGAGCTATTGACAATGTTTTTTATTGATTTTTTTACTGCAGTGGCTTGTCTCTTAAGTTGTCTTATTGTGAACCAAACCAGTTTTGTGATTTGGAATAGGAACACTCTTAGGCCAATGATAGAATCTGATTTTGCAAGATAATGAGGCCTTTGTTGGACTTTGGCACATGATTTAATTCAAATCCCTTGTTTCTGATTCCTTCATAAACCCTAATGATGAGATTAGAAGAAAACTTTGCTTGAAGACTTCTTGTTTATGTTTTAATGATGATTAAATTAACAAATTTCCTCTCTTTTGGTTTCATGTGATGGTTGTTGATTGGAAGGTGAAGAAGGCAAGGCAAGTTTGAAGAAGGGATTTTGGATAGCATGGAGCTTGGAAAGGAGCTTGAAGAATTTGAAGTTTCGGCCCACACAAGCTCATGGAATAGCTTTAGGATGTACATTCTTCTTTTTGTTTTCTTGTATTGTAAAGAAAACTTGAGTGTACTTGTAAACGATAAATAATGTAAAGTTGCTTGAAATTTGTGGATGAATTACGATGAATTAGTAATGAAGTTTGAAGGTTTTTTCCAAGGAATCTTGAAATTTCTTTTGTAAAGAACCTTGGATCAAAATAAATGAAATTTGAAATATCACTTGAATTTGACATTGAACTTGAATGATGATGTATTTGTGAACTTTTGACAACCATTGAATGAAATGTTTTGGATAATGATGTGTTTGAATCATGGAATGATGATTCTTGAATCTTGAATGAGTTTTTAATGATCTTTGAAATTCGATTGAAATCCTTTGGTGATGAAATGCTTGATACAAGCCTGTTTGTAAAAGAACCTTGAATCAAAATGAACTTTGAATAAGTTGGATGGTGATGAATGAATAAAACTTGGATGAATCTCAAACCAAACACTCAAATGAATCCAAATTCAAAACTATCTTCAAATTTAAGTCCAAATCCTCTTACATTAGAAACAACAAGTACTTGAGGGAGTAAGAATGCCTTTATTACAATGAACCCGTAACTCCAAATTTTGCATCATGATTCAATTTAATTCACAAGTCCTTTGTCTTATTCTTTACTTGATGATTTTAAGCAATGACTTGAAAAATCCTTGAGAAATGATACTTGAATCAAATACCGCCCAAGATGAAAACCCTAATCCTCAATTGAAATATGATGAAACTTAAACACCACAAGTTAAAACCTTGACGCACTTGATCTTTGTGAAATCTTTGATGGAAGATGAAAGAAGAATTTCACAGTAACCATGGATCTAAAATCCTAGTCTCTTAACAAACAATAGGGAAATAAACCCTAATTCAGGATCTGATGAATTTGGATGGAGAATATCCTTTATAGCTTGAAGAGAAGGGATCCATGATGACCATACTTCAAAACCTGATTCCACTACCCACTGCCCAAGGAGGAACCAAGGAAATCAATTGTAGATTGTAGAATCCTCAAACCAAGATTAAACCCTAGTTAGCACAACCACTGATGCTCTGAACCACTGCCTTATATATGTTAATGTCCTGATGAAAATGAAATGCAAATCCTAAGCCAAATAAAAGTGAAAAGGTAGGACAAATTTGGGGTATGGTAGTGGTGTCTTGCTCTGATATGTAACATAGGGTTGAGAATGCTATGTTTGCGAACGACGTTATTCTTGTTAACATGTTTTGTGAGGATTTTTAGATGTTAAAGTGGGTTTTAATAATGCCTTTGATGAGAAGATAATACTTGAGTTTTGAAAGATGAATGAAGTTTTCTTTATGACTATGATTATCTGCTGTGAAGTTTTATTGATGTGTTACCGTTGTATCAATGAGAATGATGTATTAAATGTTGTAACCTTTTCTACGGAGCAGGATTTTGTTATGTTGTTTTGTTATGAATTGTGACACCACTACTACAAAACACGTAAACAATAACGTCATGGTCATCACCGTTCTTCACTACTTCGTGGTGACATCTCTAAGCTAAGGCGCTCCCATATTATTTTAGTTTTTTAATTAAATATTATTTGTATGTAACAATGATTGAGGAGCCAAACATGGTGAAACCATCAAGCTTTCATGAGTTTGAACCTCAACGCCATTATTTATATTATTCGTTTAATGTTAATGCGCACCTTTTCTTTTTTATTTAGTTTTAAATAAAAAACTTAAAGGGATATGACTACGGTTGGTATGATCCAACATTGTGATATATTTATAATAAATAAATACTTATCAATACGGTTGGTAGTGTTAACCGTTGTGAAATAGTTTACCCATATATAAGCGAATTAACTCTCACTTACTGACAGTTGCGTTGTTTCCTTCACAGTGAAACCTTAGCACCCATTTTTTCTCTTCTTCTTCGCCATTACCCGCGAATCTTGTGCTTCATACGTTAAGGTATTCTTCTTCTTCCATCTTCGTGTTAGACAGTTCCCCATTATCTCGTTTGTTGCATGTTATTTTTGTTGATTGTTCTCATTTTTTCAGATTCGTCTTCACTACCTTAACAAAGACCATACTTTAGCTATGGAAAAGTACAAGAAGCACAAAACTATGATGGAAACTTCATCCACATTGTACTTCTTCTTCATAGCTTCACGAATAAGATAATTTTCATACCCAATTGACAAATAAGTTTGCGGTTTCACATGTTGATAACTTTCATGGTTATTGTATGACTCAACAAGAACAAAACATTTTAGTAAACGAAGAAGCAACAACAGCAACAAACTTCATCTAGTTTGAGATACAATGAGAAGAAATATAAGAAGTATGAAGCTGTTGTGTAAGCTTTTTCCTCCTTATATTTCTTTTTTATTGCTTCACAAACTAGATGAACTTCATAATTAATTCCCGTTCCACGATTAGTTTCAATAAAAGACGCGTTCAGGAAATTTATAATATATATTTTTCATTGCTCACAAATTTATAATATATGGTTATGTTCTAGGATGTTGTTTGAGTTTATTATATTCTATGTAGATTGTTTGTTTCACTAACCCTCACTTAAAATGCATTCATTTAAATTCACATAGATACTTATAATCTTTAAATTAAGTTGTATTTGAAAACCAACTTATATCAATCATTGTTTCCGAATTGCAAGTGTCTCATCGTTCATTTCATGTTATTTTTCATATAGATTATGGTATAATAACCTGGCTCCTTAGATGCATAGTTATCTTCGATTATAGTTAAATTTCATTAACTATAATTTATTGTATAATCTGCCCCATCATCAACACCAATGATCGCAAAAATTATAATTATAAAAATTACAATGATAAGTGATGATGATGAGGCAGATTATACAATGTCTTGTTGTTATGGAAATTTAAATATAATCAAAGATAACAATGTATAAAGGAGTTATACCAATAAACCACAATAAATATGTAAAAGAGCATGTAATGCACGACGATACGCATGCAATAAAAAACAATGGTTTGTTTAAGTTGGTTTTCAAGAATAGTTTAATTTTCAGATTATAGACTTCATAAATTTGAAAGCTTGTATTTCTTTAGTTAGGTGTATGGAAAACAAGAAATCTATATATTATATATTAAACTTTGGGTTATTTTAACAATGATTATCTATTGTAACCGTGATCAAAGGTCATTTATGTTTTACATAATTTGCTGCCGATGGGTTTTGAACCTAGTACCTAAGTGTACATATCACAATGGTTTATAAGTATAACAATTATGATAAGTGACATGTGTCCCTCCTTTCAACAACGGTTTCAATACCATGGTAGAAACAACGAACTTACAACCATATCTACTTAACAACGGTATGACCCATGTAATGACACCCCTTTTCCAACCATTGTGAAAGGGGTTTTCCATAGTAGTGTGAACCCTTGTGTGGTGGTTTTTAATTAAATTATTTGTGAATAATATATGGGGTTTATAAAGGTGTTCATTAGTGGTATCAGATCGGGTCGGTCTGTCCGGCCAGATTTTTATATGATGTTTGTATCCTGGTGATCGATTTGTGTGTAAACACAATCGATGTTTCATTCTTATAATGATGTTTGCCTATATGCAGAGAGAAATGGCTGGAGGAAAAAATGATGATGCAACTGTTGAGGATTTGGAGTCATTGGCTCAGGCAATAGCCTAAAATCAGCAGAATCCCCAGAATGCTGGAGGGAATGATAAGTTTCGTGCTTTTGAAAGGTATCAATGAAATAACACGTTGATCTTTAAGGGAACACATGATCCTGATGGTGCACAGGTGTGGCTCAGAAAGATCGAGAAGATCTTCAGGGTGATGGTTTGCTCAGAGGAGCAGAAGATGGAGTTTGGTACCCACATGTTGGAAGCAGAGGCTGAAGACTGGTGGGATAATGGTACATATATCACTTGGGCTGTATTCAGAGCTATATTCTTAGAGATGTACTTTCCTGAAGATGTGCGATGCAAGAAGGATATTGAATTCCTTGAGTTGAAGCAAGGGAATTCAACTGTTACTGAGTATGCTACCAGGTTTGAAGAGTTGGTAAAGTTCTGTCCGCATTATAATAATTCGGTAGCTGAGGCATCTAAGTGTATCAAATTTAAGAATGGGTTGCGTCTTGAGATTAAGCAGGGAATTAGATATCACGAGATTCACCAGTTTCCCGTGCTAGTGAATAAGTGAAAGATCTACAATAATGAAACTAGAGCCAAATATTATTTTTATAAGAGTTATAATGAGAAGAAAGGGAAGAACCAAGATCGGGGCAAGCCATATAGTGCTCCTATTTACAAAGGGAAGCAAGAAATTTTTGATGAGAAGAAGCCAAGTGGGGGAGGAGCTCCGGCTTCTGTTAAGTGTTTTAAGTTTGGCGAGCAAGGCCACTGTGTTGATAGTTGAGACAATAAAGTGCTGAGATGTTACAAATGTGGTAAGATAGATCATCATGCTTCTGAGTAAAGAATGATGGTACGACTTATTTCAACTGTGGTGAACAAGGTCACATCAGTACCCAGTGTCAGAAGCCAAGGAAGACAACCAATGCTGCTAAGACTAATGAAAGAGTGTTTGCTTTGAGTGGTTCAGAGGTCCCCAAGAAGGATAACCAGATTTGAGGTACTTGTCAAATTAACAATGTTGAGTTGATTGCTATTATTGATACTGGTGCTACTCATTCGTTAATTTCACTTGAATGTGCCACGATGTTGGGATTGAAGTTATCTTCTATAAATGGTAGTATGGTGATATACACTCATGCGAAGGGTTCTGTTACTACTACTTACGTCTATTTGAGTTGTCCGTTAACTATCTTTGATAAGAGTTTTATAACAGATTTAGTGTGTCTACCCTTGCACCAAAGTGACGTTATCCTTGGAATTAATTAGATGGAGTTCAACTATGTTCATATCAACTATTATAATAATACTATGAGGTTTCCTAAGTTTGGTGATAGTGGAGAGATGATGTTTTTGTCTGCTAAGAAAATAGGAGAACTTTTAGAAGATGAAGCTTTGATGTTTGCAATGTTTTAACCATTGCGAGTTGATCGTGAAGCTGCAAGTGTTGATGTACTCGTTGTCTGTGAATTTCCAGAGGTGTTTCTAGATGTCATAAATGATTTTACTTCAGAGCTTGAGGTAGAGTTATCTGTAGAGTTGGTACCAGGTACAAGTCTGGTGTCAATGGCTCCTTATAGGATGCCAGCTTTAGAGTTAGGTGAATTGAAGAAACAGTTGGAAGATTTACTTGAGAAGAAGTTTGTTCGACCAAGTGTTTCCTCATGGGGTACTCCTGTGTTGTTGGTTAAGAAGAAAGATGGTAGTATGAGATTTTTTGTGGACTACAAGAAGTTGAATAAGGTGACTATTAAGAATAAGTACCACTTCCGAGGATTGATGATCTAAGGGATCAATTAGTAGGCGCTTGAGTATTTAGCAAGACTGACTTGAGGTCAAGTTATCATCAGATTCGTGTTAAACCAGATGATATTCCGAAGACGGATTTCAGAATGAGGTATGGTCATTATGAGTACATTGTAATGCTATTTGGTGTGTCTAATGCGCTAGGTGTTTTCATGGAGTACATGAATTGCACTTTCCATTCTTATATGGATAAGTTTGTAGTGGTCTCCATTGATGATATTTTGATCTATTCCAAGTCTAATGAAGAGCATGTGGAACATTTGAAGATTGTGTTATAGGTGTTGAAAGAGAAGAAAATATAAGCTAAGTTGTCGAAGTGTGACTTCTGGTTGAAGGAAGTGAGTTTCCTTGGACATGTGATATCCAGTGGTGGAATTCCAGTGGATCATTTTAAAGTTGATGTTGTGCTGTAACGGGAAACTCCAAAGTCTGCTACTGAGATACAAAGTTTTCTTGGTTTCGCAGGTTATTATCGTAGATTTATTGAAGGATTTTATAAGTTAGCATTACAATGGACTTAGTTGACTCGAAAGGGTCAATATTATGTATGGAATGTTACGTGTGAAGAAAGTTTTGTGGAATTAAAGAAGAAGTTGACGACTGCTCCAATATTGATTTTGCCAAATCCAAGTGAATCTTTTGTAGTGTATTGTGACACATCGAAGATGGGTCTTGGTATTGTGCTAATACAGAATGGTCAAGTTGTTGCTTATGCTTCTAGGAAACTGAAAGTTCATTAGAGGAATTATCCTACGCATGACTTAGAGTTAGAAGCTGTGGTGTTTGTGCTGAAGATCTGGAGACATTATCTGTTCAGATTCATATTCGAGGTGTTCACTGATCACAAGAGTCTGAAGTACTTGTTTGATCAGAAGGGATTGAATATGAGGCAGAGGAGATGGATTGAGTTGTTGAAAGATTATGATTTTGATATAAGTTACCACCCCGGTAAAGCAAATGTTGTGGCATATGCCTTGAGTAGGAATTTCTTGCATATGTTAATGCTTATGGTGTGCAAGTTGGAAATGATCGAACAATTCAGAGATACGAGCTTAGTGTGTGAAGAAAATCCTAATAGTGTGAAGTTAGGGATGTTGAAACTGACTAGTGGTATTATTGAAGAAATTAGAGAAAGTCAGAAACATGATCCTAGTTTGGTTGACCCATTGTTACTAATTAACCAAGGTAATGTGGGTGAATTTCGAGTTGATGAAAATGGTGTGATGAGGTTCGAAAATAGAGTTTGTGTTCTAGATGTGCCAGAACTTAAGAAGGGTATTCTTGAGGAAGGAAATAAAAGTGGACCGAGTATTCATTCCAGTGGTACAAAGATGTATCAAGACTTGAAGAAATTGTTTTGGTGGCCCAGTATGAAAAATGAAGTTGTTGAATTTGTTTATGCTTTCTTGACTTATCGGAAGTCGAAGATTGAACATCAGAAGCCATTGGGTCTAATGCAACCGTTGAATATTACAGAATGGAAATAGGATAGAATATCCATGGAATTTGTGTCAGGTTTGTCGAAGACTGCGAAGGGAAATGATTCAATTTGGGTGATAGTGGATAGGTTGACTAAGTCAACTCATTTCTTGCCGATGAAGATTAATCATCTTATGAAGAAGTTGGTTGAGTTGTATATTGAGGATATTGTGAAATTGAATGGGATATCTTCGAGTATTGTGTCAGATAGAGATATGAGATTTACGTCAAAGTTTCATAAGGTTTGCAGATGCTTTTGGTACTAAGTTGAGGTTGAGTTATGCATATCATTTGCAAACAGACGGTCAGACAGAGAGGATTATCCAGTCTTTAGAGGATTTGCTGAGGGCTTGTGTGTTAGAACAATGAGGAGCTTAGAATAGAGACTTGTCATTGATTAAGTTTACGTACAACAATAATTCCCATGCTAGTATTGGAATGGGACCATATGAAATATTGTACGACATGAGGTGTATGACTCCATTGTATATGTATGAGTCAGGCGAGAATGCTGTTCTCAGACATGAGATTATGCAGAAGATGACTGAGAAGATAAAGATGATCCAAGAGAGGAAGAAATCTTCACAGAGTCGTCAGAAGTATTACCATGATAAGAGGAGAAAGGCACTTGAGTTCAAGAGGGGAGATCACATATTCTTGAGGGTTACTCCGGTAACTGGTGTTGGTAGAGCTCTAAAGTCGTGAAAGCTTATACCATATTTTGTTAGTCCATATAAGATTGCTGAGACGATATGTGAGGTGGCTTATCTGATTACTTTAGCGCCGTTGCTTGCGAATCTTCATGATGTGTTTCATGTATCTCAGTTAAGGAAATACATTCTAGATATTTCGCATGTGATCCAAATGGATGATGTACATGTGATAGATAGCTTGACAATTGTAGCATCATCTGTGCAGATAGAAGGTTGGGAAGTTAAGAAGTTGCGAGGTAAAGAGATTGCCTTGGTGAAGGTACTATGGGATAGACTAACTGGTGGAAGTTTGACTTGGGAGCGTAAGGATCAGATGAGAGAGTCGTACCTGAATATGTTTTCCTCAGGTAATTTTTGAGGACAATTTTTTTTAAGTGGGGAGAGTTGTAACACCCCAAAATATGGACTTAATTATTTAATTGATTATTTGTGAATTATTGGCGATTATCTATGTGATGTGCGTAGTATGTTGTGGGGTAGTATGGATTAAGGTGCTAGTTAGAATTATTTAGATTTAAATAATTTAGATTATAAAATTGAGAATTATTTAATAATAATTAAGTAAATAATTGGTGTGTAGAGATAATAAGGGCATGGTTGTAATATATGGTGATAAGTGAGGGCATAAGGGGAATAACATAGAAAGAGTCCTAGGGGTAAAAATAGAAAATAGAAGAATAGCGATCATTCTGTACGATTGTAGTTTGGGAGAACACGAAGAAGAGGCTAGGGCTCAAAGGAGGATTCTGTAGAACGCGAAGAAGAGAATCTATCGCTACAAATTAAGGTAAGGAGTTTAATCTTAGTTTATTATGATCGATAGAGGGTTAAAGTATTATAGATTTTTGTTGTGTGATTTATTTGATGAAACATGTGATTGAATTGATGAAATATGATGAAATTGTTGATGATAGTGATGTATGAATGCCATGGTTTGATGCCAATATGTGTTTATAGATGTTTTAATTGTTAATATGTGATCTATGACGTTTATGATGAATTTTGGGATGGGTATGATATCTGTAATCACAATTGGAATGGATGGATCTGTAGCAAAATCACAACAGGAAGTTACAATTTTGCAAGCACCGCTAGATGAGCTTGGGGCGACCCTGTCGCCCAAACGTCACTGGGCAAGACAAACAATGAGCGAGAAGGTGAAAATTTGAGCTCCTTGAAAAATGTATGGGAAGGGGGCCATTTCTCCAGCGTCTCCGGGTGAGCGAGCGACGATAGACCCACCGCTGGGCGAGGTTGAGGCGACCAATTCAACAGTAAAACTTTGAATTGCTATAACTTGAGTTTTATGAATCCGTTTGATGCGCCGTTTAAAGCATTGGGAAGGAGACATGATGAACTATAATGTGATGAAATAATATGAGTCAATTGATGTGTTATTATTGTGCTTATGTGTTATAAACTGAATTACTATATGTTGATATAATAATATGTCATGTTTTAATGATGGATTTGACGATGTTATGACGTTGTTATGATGTGGTTGTTATGATGTATTTGACGTTATCTATGATGATGTGTTGTTGGTGAGAATGTTAATGTAATTGCATGCTATATGATGATTATTATATGAATGATGATGCACTTGACTAGTTGTGGTCGAATTTATTTATGACGTTGTTGTGCATCATGCATTAATAACATTTTTGGACGGTGGTCCACTTGTGATGAGCCTCAATCCCATTGTGTGGATAGAGTATGTTTATAACGTGCTCCAGTTCCAAGAGGAAATTGATCCGATGGTGGGATCTTTGGAGGGTGATGAACCAGGTGTTCATAAAATATTAGTACCACATGCATTTGAGTCAGTTGTGTTGCATTTACATCTTATGTGACATTGCATAGTTTTGTTAATGAGTGAAACCATGCGGCCAGAACCTGTCATCTGGATGTAATGAAACATCAATGAAGTCGCCACCAAACGTCTTTTATCCCACCGAAAGGGAAAGGTAAACATCGATAAAGCCTGGAAAGGGAGAAATCATGGTCTTTCGACCGAGAGATCGGGTAAGGGAGTCTGTTATGTGAGGGGAAGGTATTAGCATTCCACACGCCCGTAGTACTCTACAGTATCCACTCTTGTTGTCTAATCTAGTGGGTGTGGTCAAATCCTATGTCTATGGCTTAAAGATGAAAAGGGAATGCATGCGAAAGAAAAAGAAAAAAACATAGGGAAAATAAAAGTTATGCTCGATCAGGCCCTACCCCAATGCCTACGTATCCCTTTTAAGGAATCAGATCAGCCGTAGTTTGGCTTACATATTTTGGTTGGTTTGTGTTTTTTAATTAAAACAACAAAACAGTCAAGATGGTAAAACATCAAATAAAACAACAAACGCATGAGATGGTCAAACATCGACTAAATAATAACAAGGTAACATGTCAAAGATGGCGAAACATCAAATGAAAAAAAAACGGATGACAAAACATCACACCTAGCAATGATATTGAGAATTAAAGCAGGATAACAAACAGATGCGATGGAGAAACATCGGCTTCAAACAAATGTCCGATGGCGAGACATCGGCTAAGAGATAACATGGTATCATGGCAAAGATGGCGAGACATCGATAAAACAAATGACAAAACATCACACCTAACAATGATAGTGAGAATCAAAGTAGGATAACAAACATGTGTGATGGCGAAACATCAGCTTCAAACAAATGTGTGATGGCGAGACATCGGCTAAGAGATAACAAGGTATCATGGAAAAGATGGCGAAACATCTATAAAACAGATGACAAAACATCACACCTAACAATGATAGTGGGAATCAAAGTAGGATAACAAACATGTGCGATGGTGAAACATCGGCTTTAAACAAATGTGCGATGGCAAAACATCGGTAAACCAGGTTTAAAAGCAAAGCCAAGAGGCACACATACAAAGTAAAATTGGTTTGTATCTTTTACCTTGAAGAAGGGTTTGAGTTTATTAGAAATGTCTTATGATTTGCCAAGAAAATAATTTTTGTTTTAAGATGTAGAATGCATAGAAAGGAAAAACAACTAAGGGAAACTAGCCTAGTACTATCCCTAGTGTTATCATACAATGGTTGACCCTAAGGTTGAGGATAAAGGAAAACCCTACCTTAATTAACATGTTAAAGGAAGCTTAACAAAACTATCCTATAAGGAACATGCAATGAGAGCAAAGTCGTGATCTCAATTTCTAAATTGAGTGACTCATCGATCAACAATTAAAGAAGAAAAACAATAAACATCCTATAGGGAACATGCCCTGAGAGCGAAGTCGTGATCTCAATTTATAAATTGAGTGACTCATCGATCCACAATTAAAGAAAACAAACACAACACATGTATCAAACAAAAACCAGAGGGCCTCCTGACATATATCAGCAACAAAGGTCCCATCATGCAATCATAGAACTATGCAGAATGAAAAATGGAAGAAAGGAAATAGTGCAATACCAAACGGATAAATATCCGTAGCAACTGAGCAAGAATAAAAGAAACCCAGAGTACTTCAAGCAAGCTGGAATCAGTAGACAAATCAGGTCAGAAATTACGCCATCAGGATGTAAATAATGAGATTATCAGATATAAACAGATCCCATGGGCAATGTATAACATTCACAATCACATGTATATATCATGCATAGACTATCAAATATGCCAAACACAAGAGTAGTGCAAATATAACAAATTGTGTTCCACAAATAAAGTGAAACACAATAGCCCCCAAGTCAATACTGGAAATTTTTTCTCAAAGTACCTTGCACATTCAACAACCAAGTTAATATTCCATAAAGTGAATGATGACTCACATAAGGGATGAATGAAACATGATGAAGTGAGGAAAACATGATAACAATCATCAAAGCATTAGGTATGGTAGACAGAAAAGAAACAGGCATATGCACATTTAGGTCAAAAGAATTAGAGGAATATTGCTCCTTTTTATCACCATATTGAATTGACAATTGAATATCAATCAAGGATCATGGGATCTTGAGAAGAATACAACCAAAGATCATGAAGGTCAGTAGCAACCATAATTCAACCATGCACAATTAATTCAACCACAGCTCACCAGCACAATAGAAGATGAGGCCCACCTATTGCATCAAAAAGGTTCGATCATTCAAACATGGGGAAATAAGTGAAATGACTTGAGTTTACTTGAATAAACATATCCAACATGATCATTAGGTGCCCAATCATAGGCCTCACTCAAGTTCATTAGCCATCAAACAAATTGCAACAAGATATGCAACATTAATTGGGTACCTTCACTTTAAAAATACATAAAAAATAGAAACAAGGATCCATAATTCAAACCAAAAATATGTTAGCATATTTGAAGTGTGTAGAAGTCAGAAAGAAAGTCTTGGATTCATGAATGGATGAGGAGGGGATCAAATGAGGCCCAAAGTTCAAGACTAGTTGGAAAAACTACCAAACTAGACAAGTTTTCAAAATAATTTGTGGAAAAATGTCAAACCAAGTCAAACAATTCAAGTAAAATGGTTTTCAGATCTTCAATGCATTCATGAACCATAATAAAGACTTAAATTCCATTGAAAATCCAGGGCATAGTGGTTTTGAAATTGAAACTTGCACCATAAGCAACAAAACCCTAATTTTTGACTTTTAATCTTAAATATTGATTAAGTAAGATAAAAATTCAAACAATTCAAACCAAGATCATACAAATCACAAAGAAACCCTAAATGTCAGAATACATATTTTTTTCACATTTTTTGAATTAAGGAAAAATCAAATTCAAACAATTAATCAATTAATCCAATAATCACATCTCAAAATAAAGTTCTAATCAAAAGTAAAAAAAAAGTCCAACCAAAATTATATTCAAATATTAGAATTAAAAACACATATCCCTGATTTTTTTAGAATTTTTGAATTAAAGGAAATATTAAAATAAAAATTAAACAAACAATTAACAATTAAACTATTATTTAAGGGAAAAAATGAAAACCCTAGCCAAAAGTCACAAAAGGTTAAAATAGAGACATATTCAGATTCTATGATTAAAAACAAACTTGCATGATTTTTTTGAGGATTTTTGAATTAATGGAAGTATTAAAATAAAAATTATAAAGCAAAAATTCAAAATAAACTTCTCAAATTAAATTCATAATCAAAAATAGAAAAAATGCTAAACAAATTTCAGAATCAAATTCTACATGATTTTATGAGTCAAAAATATTTTTGTGGAATTTTTTAGATCCAAGAACTATTAAAATGAAAATAAACTTTAAACAAACAATTAATTAAACTCATTAAATTTTAAACCAATCAAAACATTTTTAAAAATTCCAATAAAATTACACAAGATAGTATAAATTATTTTGAATTTGTGATAATTTTTTCAGAATTTTCCAAATTGTTTTGATTAAGAAAATAAAATCAGAGAATCAATAAAATTTAAACATCAAAAACAAGAACAAAGCCAATGAGATGATGCCACACATCATCTTCAACCTCCAGCTGAAGCAAACACTCGCTTCCATCAGTTCCAACATGCTTACTTCAGATCCATCAAACAAACACGATTCTCAACCAAAATCCATGAAATTAAGCTCAAATTAAAACTGACATATCATACAACATCATGCAATTCGAATCAAACTCAAAGATCAAGCATAGATCAAGAAATCAAGTCTCAAAAACTGGAAAAACACACTACAAACATCAAAAACCAGAAATGCGATTTCACCAAATCTGCTTGATTCAGAGCTCAAATGTACATCAATCCTAATGATTGGCCAGCTATAAACACAATGCACTCCATAAAACACTTCAATTCATGCTTAAATCAAGGTTTAGGTTCAGTGAGCATACCTGCAAAAGTGAAAAATAAATTCACTTGGTGCCTCTGAAATATAACTAGAAACCCTTCCAAATAGCTTCCTTGTGCTCCAATGAAGGTGTTTGAGTAGAGAAATAAGGATTGATTCAAGAGAATTGAGCTGCTCGATCCAAGTTGCAGAGCAAGAAAAATGAGAAAATTTTGAGGGGCTTCTTCCAATGCAGTACGTGTGTGCGTGAAAGGAGAGTTTAAGAAACTTATATAGAGTGTTTGGAGTGAGGTTAGAGTGGTAATTCAAGCTGAGAGTCGTTGGAGGGCAAAAGTGAATTTTCTGTCAAACCAAAACAAGTGTGATGGCCATCTGCGTTTTGCTTGGTCTTCAGGCAATGCTTACAGTCGTTTTAAGCAACAAAAGGAGAGTGTGAGTGAGTGAAAAAAGCGTGATGATGTGAGTTGTCTCTTTTGCACATGGGACTGATTTTCTTGAGGGAGAAGTTTCTCATTTTGGCAAAAATGTGAGAATGAGAGAGGCACGAGGTATGCACCTGGTTTGGCCTTTTTTAGAAATCACATGAGGTGTTCAATTCGTGCCAAGCATGTGCAAGTGGACTCTGAAATGATTGAATAAAAAATAAACCAAAACCTAAAAATTGCCATGGCCAAGCATACACCAAAAATCAGCTGACTTCCAACTGAGGCCATTTCAAATTCACTCGTGCATTTTCCAAATTTCTTTGAGCCAATTAAAATTCATATGATGAGCTTCACGATGATCTTTGATTCATAAAAAATGATGTAGAAATGAAAGAGATGTGGATATTAGGATTCCTGGGCAAGTCAATTTAATCTTGCCCAAGACTGCGCGCGCGCTGGCCTACCCATGTTCCTTCAAAAATCCGGTTTTGCCACCCATCTTCCTCAAACCATAACTTCCTCAATTTCAAACCAATTTGAGTGATTCCAAGCTTAATGAGAAGATTTCATAGCCCTCTTCAAAATGAACTTTTTAATTTTTCAAATTGAGGCTTGAGTCACAAGAAATTGATTCCTTAAAATGGCATGCCAAGTGTTTGGTGAAATTACGCGCGTGGCTTGCCTAAGAGAAGTCATTTTGACACTTAGGATTTTTTTTCAATTTTTAAGTTACTTCTTGAATAAGTTACACTCAAATTCACCATTTCTCATGATCCAAAGATGAATTTGGGTATAGAATATGAAAAGAGGATGCTTAAATTGATGGTTGACCAAAAGTCCACTTGGTCAACTCCTGATTTTGACTAATTTTGACCAAAATGACCATTTTGCCCCTTTTGATTAATTGAATCATTTCCAATCCAAATTGAACCTCAATTTTTCAATCCTAAAGGCTTAATAACATGTGGTGAATCATGGAAACAAGTTTGTGTGAAAAAGTCAAAGAAGTCCTGATTAAATCCAAAACCCTAGTTTTGTACCATGTGCTAGGAGGTAGCTGATTAAGCTTCAAAACCCTAATTCCACTGAGTATCATGAGAGACTCCTTGATCAAATTTGATTCTAATGATGATAAGGTAGTGATGCTTCATGAATTGGCTCATCTAGACCCTAATTACTTCAACTTGGATCAAACCCTAATTTTGGTTAATATCTTAGGAGATTGATGAACCATCTTCAAAACTTTAAATCCTCTGGGCATCCTGGCCAATTTCTTGTACTAAGACCTTCCAAATACCAATGAGATGTTGTAGCTTCCAAATCAAGACTTGTAAATTGATCCATAGCCTTGATCAAGCAAAACCCTAATTTGACTGGTGAATCAAAGGAGTGATTCCTTCTTATAATCAAACACAAACTTCAATCCTTTGATGATCCAAGGAGATGGATAAGATACCCTGAGATATGCAATAACTTTTTGAGCTTGAAAGATCCAAAGTTTTAGATGATAAGATTCTACTTGAGCAATCTTGTCAATGCAATCAAACTTTAAAAGCTTGAGGAAGACTTGATAACCAAAGTACTTTGATCTCATCACAATGTATGAATGTAATGCAATATGATATTCATCATGAAACATAAGCCAAAATCAAGAGGGTAAATTTTGGGGTGCAACAACTGCCCATATTCAAATATCTTCAACATGACAAGTGAGAAAAGTGACAACTTTCGAGCGTTCAGAGTTGAAGATGATTGAATATAAAAGAACCCAGAAATTTACATTCTCGAAGAGGAAAGAAAAAAAAGTAGAAAACCCCCAAGACATGCGTCAAAATAAAGTTGTAACGCAGGTTGAAACAAAACAAAAACAAAGAAGAGTAGACGCAACTAAACTTCCGGGAAAATGTGCCAGGGCAAAACTAGGCTTCAAGAAGGGTGAGATAAAACTCAAATCACAGAGTATAGGCAAAACTTAAACTCTGGAAAAGAAAACGCACGCGGGTGAGGAGGCGAAACTCTGAGCTCGACCCAAAGCAAATTGGCTAGAGTGCGTGATTCTAGGAGCACATGCTAATCTCAACTAAGATAGACAGTATGAAGGAACTGAAAGAATCTCAGAAATGAGTAACGAAAGCGAGACGAAACTCGACTCAATAACCAGTTAGATGAAACTAAACTAGATGAGTACCAGGACGAAACTGGATTTCACGCACGGGTAACGAGGCAAAACTCGACCCATAGCAAAGTGATGAGAGTGCATGTTTCTCAGAGCACCTGCTGGTCTCATGTCAATGGATAAATAGTGACGAAAACTGATAGAAGGATCCAAGGAACAAAAGAGACTGACTTCAAACCAGGGACGCATTACAAACACTACACTCGATAAACGAACACCATCAAAGGGTCCAAAGTATGAAAGCAAAAACGAGACGAAACTCGACTCAATAACTAGTTAGGCGAAACTAAACTAGATGAGTACCAGGACGAAACTAGATTTCATGCACAGGCGACAAGGCAAAACCTGACCCAAAACAAGGAGATTAGGGCGTACACCTAAAAACCTACTGAAAGCGAATATCAGGACGAAACTGTTATTCGAAAGTTGCATCAATAGACATTGGAATGAACCAGAGAGGGTAGTGAAGACTAAACCTGAGAAGACCGAGCTAGGGCGAAATTGAACTATAGTCAAGAGTAGACACTCAAACAAACAGATGATTGACGTCAAAAGGATATTGGTATGGGGATGAAACCGAGATAACGAGGACGAAGACCTCACTGGGGATTTAATCCGAAGTATTAGAAAATTCATTGGGGACAACAGAAACAATAATGGCTTATGGTTCGATGCATGTTTGAATTCTTTTTTATATATAGCGCAATGCTCCATATAATGGAAATGCTACGCGTTTTGGTAGATGCAATGTAATGATGCATGTTTAAAAGTTTCACTAGGGAATGACCAACTGAGAGGCCAAAAACCAAGAAGTCAGGATCTGACAAGATTTGCAAAAATAAATTGCAAAATCCAAAGGAAAGGAGCAAATACGGGGAACCGCTAGAGAGGGAACCTCGAAAAGATGAAGCTTCACGGGGAATAACAACCGAGCAAACAGTAGAAACGGGCCACAAACATTGAGAGGAGCTGCAAAAATAAATTGCAAACTCTTAGAGAAGATTAGATCGACACTATAGTTTTTGGGGAAGATTAGACATTGAGGGAGAAGTTCATGGCAAGACTACAATCTCTGGAAAAGACAGCGCGCGACCGTGTTGAGGATGATACCAAGACAACAATCCCGACGTGAGAGGTGAAGACCTGTGTTGGGGGGAAACAAAGCTCTGCTGAGGAAACGGGACTTCACCGGGGATATAGAGCTCTGTTGAGGATTTTTGTTGGAGAGATTTTTTCTCTTGGAATGCGACCATTGGATGGATCACGCAGATAGTCACACAGTCTCGACCTTACTGGGGATAGGGAAAGATCTTAACATAAGGATGCCCCAGTCAACAGACCGGCTGGGAAATGAAAGGCCATGGCGAGGGATCTCTGTTGGAAACTCTGTTAGAGAATTGAAACTTCTTCAGAATGTAAGTTCCCATTTAAATGACTACACTGGGGATGTGCGGCATATCCAAACTTGAAGTCTTAGAATGAAGCTTTTGAAAGAAGATTCCTGGGGCAATAAAACTTCGCTGTGGAAATAAAACTTTACTGGGGATAAGAAACTTAACTGGGGATAAGAAACTTCACTAGGGATAAGTAGAGTCCTCATCATACATGGGTTCTGTCCAAATATTCCCTTCTTGACAATCATTAAGCTCTTTAAAGGTGTTCAACGTGTAAACTCTTTTTTGATGTCAGACAAATGTTTTGCATGCAGGAAGATGTTTATTTTGGGAATGACAGACCTGATGCGACGATTATTCAAGCCTTGAAGTTGAAAACCTTAACAAAGTGTCGCATCTCTATTGTGAATGAATCACTGGCTAGAGTGCGAAAATTTCAAAACTTTTCTTCCCCTTCTTCTTCTTTTTTTAAATAAAAAAAACGAGTCAAGATGCGGGTGATAAGATACCAACATGGACGTGAAACACACATTTGGGGAGTTTTAGGAAACGCTATCCTGTTGTAGTATGCTTTCGAGTTAAACCCTTGTTTCAGTTAGGACTTTTAAAGGTTGTAACATGGCCTGGTTCGAGGGTTTTTTAGAAAAACGTTTTTCAAGGCTCAAGTTATTTGGTGCCCACCCCCTTCGTGATATTATCATGTCCTATGTTCAGCTGACTTATCACAAGCATTCATCTTTCAAAAGGATTTATAATGGTTGAGTGATCACGACAAATTCTCTAACATGATTGTCACTTAACTTTTGCTGCTTTTGTTTTTGATATTATTGTTCCTCTTCTTTTGATGAAAATTTTATTGGATAATCTTTTTCGTTCTTTTAGGCTCTCTTTTCCCTAACTTTTGCCTGGAAAAAAACTTTTGAATTTCAATTTTGGGAGTCCAGCGGGATGCCCTAACTTTAGCCTAAGCGACTTGTTTTCAAGTTTCGACTTAGCAGGGCTTTTTGCTTCTTTCTTATTCACACCTTTCCACTTCGAACAAGTCAAAATAACTTTCGGTCTTTGAACTTTTTCTTTCTTTTTATTTTTTCTCTCTCTTTTTTGAAGAAAACAAATGCCTCATTCCTTGGTTGGTGAGGGATAGCCATTATTGTATCGATTCGATCTCGACCTCAGGATTTTGTAAGGAAATGAAAATCATGGTTTTGACATTTTTCCTGATCACATGATGCGAAAGATAAAATGTGATGATCCTCAGATGGGACATTCCTTCTGAAATTTGAATGCTTGGTCAAATCAACTGAACATCTATCCTGCCCCTGGTAAAAAGAAGTTTTTTTTTTGTTTTTGAACGGAAAAGAAACTCCTACTTCGAAGGCTCAGAGGGGTTAACGAGAGTCTAACTCCCTTATATCTCCGGTGTTTGGGGATTGAAACAATGCTTGTACATCGTCAACGGGGTTCTACTCAAAAGCATACCACTACAATCATGATTTTTTAGCTAAACTCCTTCCTCCAAACTCTTGGCTAAGCAAAAGAATTGGCACAGTTGGTATCAAAATGCCCGAAAAATCGATTTAAAGAGTGGTACTGGATGGATTAAGTAAAATGAAACAAAAATTTTTTCAAGGCAAAAATATTCAACGCATCAAGACTGACATTCAGCTATAAACAAAATCCTATATGCAGACAATGCTAAAACAATCAATCAAGATAACACATGAAAGTGCGACAAAGAAACGTAATAAAAGCCATTATGGGGAAGAGATGATTCCAACTAGGTATGCCGATCTCGCCGACCTGCCGTAATCTTGATATTACCCTGACCCATGACTTTTACCAACAACGCAGAGCTGTGAAACAAATGGCAAGGCATCCACCAGTAAAGTGAATGAGAATCCCACCAAACATAGAACCAAACATGCCCCTTGCACAATAGTAGTTGTGTTTGTTATCCGTGTTTTAAGAGATCAACCAACCATGACTTAGATTACCATTTCCGTGTAAGGTCCACGAAGTTTATATGCTCATGCTTATAAAAAATATTGGACGTTTTTGCAAACAAAATAGTAAAAAGGGAGAAAAGAAAAGTATGCGTATACTTGAAAGAAGATATTCTATTAATTTTGAGAAATCATCCTGTGAAAAAGGCATTTACATTTGAAAGCAAGTAATTACAAAATCAAAGCAAACAAGTGTTTACAAATGGCAATGTGAATGTGAATCTCCATAAAGTCCCGACTCTGCTATGACTCCTATGACTCTCACACTTCCTGCTTTCAGACAAATCTTTCTTGGATTAGCTTCGAGCTTATGCCAGGTGACAGAACGAAGGAAATAAACAAAGGATCTCATGCCGAACGTAGTTATTTTCTTTAAGTCCCCAACTTTTGCCTGAATCGCCCTTTCGGGTTTTCGATTCACCAGGACACCCTCTTTTTGCCTAAACCGCCCTTTCGGGTTTTCGATTTAGCAGGTTTTTATTATTTTTTACGCAAAGTATTTTTTAACTACGTCAGCATTTACAGGGAGAGGGAAGTACTCTCCATACATAGTCGTGAGCATCATCGCTCCTCTAGAGAAAACTTTTCTGACCACGAAAGGACCTTCATAAGTCGGAACCCACTTGCCCCTGGGATCTCCCTGGGGAAGAATTATCCTCTTTAGCACAACGGTCACCTGACTTGTAACACTGAGGCTGTACCCTCTTATCAAAAGCTATCCTCATCCTTTGCTGATATACCTGACCATGACATACAACCGTCAACCTTATCGTCAATAAGTTCCAACTGATCCAGCCGATTCTGTACCCATTCACTTTTATCCAGCTCAACATCTCTCATGACCCTAAGAGAAGGAATCTCAATTTCTACTGGCAATACTGCTTCCATGCTGTAAACCAATGAAAATGGGGTTGCCCCAGTCGAAGTACGCACAATGGTGCGATAACCATGCAACGCGAAAGGCAGCATCTCATGCCAATCTTTATAGGTTACCACCATCTTCTGCACAATTTTCTTGATATTCTTATTGGCCGCTTCGACAACACCGTTCATCTTTGGTCGGTATGGGGAAGAGTTATGATGCTTGATTTTGAAGGAATCACAAAGCTCCTTCATCATTTTGCTGTTCAAATTAGACCCATTATCGGTAATGATCTTTTCAGGCACTCCATAGCGACATATAATATTGTGCTTAATGAACCGAGTTACCACTTTCTTGGTGACATTGGCATAGGATGCAGCTTCGACCCATTTCGTAAAATAATCGATGGTAACCAGAATGAAACAGTGCCTGTTGGATGCAGTCGGTTCAATTTTACCGATCATATCAATTCCCCACATCGCAAACGGACAAGGGGAAGTCAAGACATTCAAAGGTACTGGAGGCACATGCACTTTATCAGCATAGACTTGACATTTGTGGCAAACCCGTGCATGATTGTAATAGTCAGTCTCCATGGTGGACCAATAATAACCTGCTTACAAGATCTTTTTAGCCATGGTATGCCCGTTGGAATGGGTCCCAAAATCACCTTCATGTATCTCCTCAATGATTCTATCTGCTTCTTTCTTGTCAACACATCTGAGCAGTAAACCTTCATGATGCCTTCTATACAACACGCCACCATTGAGAAAGAACTTGGCTGGAAATCTTCTCAAGAACTTATTATCTGTGACTGATGCCTCTTCAGGGTACTCCCGTGTTTCAAGATATCGTTTAACATCATAAAACCAAGGATTACCATCTGGTTCCAAACTGGCCTCAAACAGAAAGCTGGCTCACTCAAACTTCTGATAGTAATGGAAGGTGCCTCATTAGCCCACTTAACCTTGAACATAGAGGACAAAGTTGCCAGTGCATCAACTAGATTGTTTTCTTCTCTGGGAATATGCTCAAACGTGATATCTTCGAAGTACGGAATCAGCTTCATAACATGCCCACGATACGGAATTAGTTTCTGATGGAGAGTCTCCCAATCTCCATTAATCTGGATGATAACAAGATTGGAATCCCCGTAAAATTTCAAAAATTTGATGCGCAGGTCGATTGTCGTTTCAATGTCATAAATGCAAGCCTCATATTCGGCCATGTTGTTAGTGCAATCAAAACAAATACGAGCCATGAAAGGAATGTGGTAACCCTCAGGAGAAGTGATAATAGCTCTGACGCCGTTGCCCATGGCATTGGAGGCACCATAAAAAACAAGCGTCCAACGTGATCTCGACTCGGGTCCTTCGTCTGGGTCTGGTATGTTACAATCCCGAATATACACAATTTCCTCATCTGGAAAATCAAACTTCATCGGTTCATAATCGTCCATGGGCTGGTGAGCAAGATGGTCGGCCAGTACACTACCCTTAATTGATTTTTGAGTAGTGTATTGGATATCATATTTGGTGAGTATCATCTGCCAATAGGCTACCCTGCCTGTAAGAGCTGGCTTCTCAAAAATGTACTTGATTGGGTCCATTTTGGATATCAAGTAGGTGGTGTGAGTTAACATGTACTGCCTCAAACGTTTGGCGGCCCAAGCAAGCGTACAACAAGTCTTTTCCATCAATGAGTACCTCGACTCGCATTCCGTAAACTTCTTACTCAAGTAGTAAATAGCCTGCTCTTTCTTCCCTGTCTCGTCGTGCTGACCGAGGACGCAACCCATTGAGCTCTCCAACACAGTTAGATACATGATTAGTGACCTTCCTTCCACTGGCGGCATGAGTATCGAAGGTTCCTGCAAATACTCCTTTATTTTGTCAAAGGCCTTCTGACAATCCTCATTCTATTTCACTGTCTGACTTTTCTTCAACAACTTGAACACAGGTTCACAGGTGGCTGTGAGATGAGAAATAAATATAGAAATGTAGTTCAACCTCCCCAAGAAACCACGTACCTCCTTCTCTATCCTTGGTTCAAGCATTTCCTGTATCGCTTTTACCTTGGCCGGGTCCACCTCGATACCTTTTTCACTTACAATAAAACCCAACAACTTTCGGATCTCACCCCGAAGGTGCACTTATTCGGATTCAACCTTAGCAAGAACCGCCTCAGTCTCTCGAACATTTTTTCCAGATGAACAAGATGTTCCTCTTTCATGCCAGACTTAGCAATCATATCGTCCACATATACCTCAATCTATTTGTGAATCAAATCATGAAAGAGAGTGACCATGGCGCGCTGATACGTTGCCCCGACATTTTTCAAACCAAACGACATCACTTTATAACAGAAAGTTCCCCAAGGCGTGATAAATGTTGTCTTTTCCATATCCTACGGAGCCATCTTAATTTGATTGTAACCCGAAAAACCATCCATGAACGAGAACACCGTGGAATGAGCAGTATTATCGACCAACACATCAATATGCGGAAGAGGGAAATCATCTTTAGGGCTGGCCCTGTTCAAATCCCTATAATCCATGCACATCCTGACCTTACCATCTTTCTTAGGCACAGGCACAATATTTACAATCCATGGCGGATAATTTATGACCTTTAAGAAATTCGCGTCCAACTGCTTCAGGACCTCCTCTTTGATCTTCTTGGACATCTCAGGATGAGTTCTTCGGAGCTTTTGCTTGACAGGAGAACAACCTTCTTTGAGTGGTAGTCGATGCACCACTATGTTTGTATCCAACCCAGGCATATCCTCATAAGACTAAGCAAAGATATCAGAATATTCACGGAGTAGCTCAACCAATCTGACCTTTATACTTTCTTCGAGATCTGCCCCTATCTTGACTTCTCTCCTTACCTCTTCTGTGCCAATATTCACCACCTTAATCAAATCCTGATTCAGCTGGATAACCTTCTCCTCTTGTTTTAACAATCTTGCTAATTCCTCAGGAAGATCACAATCCTCATATGCTTCTTCTTCAGCTTGGTAAATAGGAGTATCAAAGTCATAATGAGCCATAGAAGAGTCGTTATCATTATTGGGGTGGATGTGCATCTGCATGAATGACATTTTGACGTTTTTTAGTGACAGTGTGAAAAGAGAAACATTTCCATTTAAAAAAAGAAAAGGAGCAAAATTTGAATGCAAAAACATCCTTTATTTCATGATAAACTTTGAAAATAAACATGGGGGCCCTACACAAATGATCCACTATGCCTTGGGAAAAGCGTAGGAATTATGATATGATAATAAAAGAAAACAATAAAATTACTCCTCAGCACTTGAAACTTGGATAACATCCACAGAAGTCCAATTGTTGAGTGTCTGGCCTGGAATACTCGGGCGAATCAAATCTTCGATATTATAGCCATCAACCCTATCATCGCCAACTGCATTGACGTGTCCTTCCTGAGTAGCACAAGGACAGGAAAACTTCACAGGAGTAGATAAACTAGATGCTCTGGGAGTCGCACTCCGCTGACCTGGGCTAAAACCAAGACCAAATTTATCAAATTTTGGGGTAACGTCCAGCACCTGACCCCAACCTTCAGGGTTACCACCTTCCACTATAGCTCTTGCATCCTTGAGAGAAGACATAACAGTTTCAGGTTTCCTTTTCTGCTCTGGAGGAGGAAAAATGACAGCATGAACTGTCTCAAACGCCTAAAACGGAGTTTCATGTATCTCGCCTTCAACTTCGACATAGCGAAATGATGTCAAATGACTCACGATGTGCTTTTCCTCGCCGCACACAGTTATCACCTTTCCCTCCGCAGGATACTTGAGTTTCTGATGAAGAGTAGAAGTGACTGCTCCCGCTCTATGAATCCACGGACTCCCCAACAAACAACAATATGCTGGATGTATATCCATAAAAAAAAAGGTAGCCGTGAAGGTGCGAGGACCAACCTTGATTGGTAACTCCACCTCCCCAAACACTAACCTTCGAGACCCATCAAACGCCTTCACCATCAAATCACTAGGGCGCAACTCTAGTCCAGAATAATCAATCTTCATCAATGCTGACTTGGGCAATACATTCAAAGACGATCTTGTATCCACTAAAACCCAATATAGAGTAGTGCCCCTGCACTCCATTGAAATATTCAACGCTTTGTTATGGTCTGGCCCCTCCAGAGGAAGATCAAAATCTGTGAAACCCAGACCGTTCTCGGCAGATATGTTAGCGCAAACATTCTCAAACTGATTGACTGTTATCTCATGTGGCACGAACGTATTCTTCAACAACTTTATCAAAGCATTTCTGTGAGGTTCTGAATAAATCAACAGAGACAAGATAAACATCTTAGAAGGAGTATGGCTCAGATGATCAATTATGCTATAATCACTCTTTTTGATAATTCACATTAACTCTTCAACCTCATCAGGAACTGAAGAAGATTCTGGTATCGGAATTGGTTGAGTCACATTAGCTGGCGTAACCCTCATATTACTAATCATTGCCTGCTGTTTTCCTTTTTCTCTTGCTGAAGCATCTGCCGCATTTTGCATATTGGAAGGACCAAATAATCTCCCGCTTCTAGTCTTTCGACCCACACCAGAAAAGTTATGAACTTCCTCTTTATTATCTTCAACATGTTCTTCCTCAGACAAACGAGCACTTACTTCCTGCTTCACCCTATGGTAATAAACATCGGCATCGTAATGCCATGGGATGGCCTTCTCACTAGTGTACGGCATGGGACCAGGTACTGTAATCATCAAAGGAGGCGCCCTAGATGGGGCAGGAATGCGTGCATGGGTGTAAGGAATAGATACCACATCAATATCTTCTTCAGTAACCTTACGATAGCTCGGTTTCCTATCGAACTGGAGGGAACCTTCTTCTATCAACAACTGGATACCGGCTTTTAAATCATTACAGCCTTTCGGTTGCTCTCTACACTTGGCACATTCAGAAGTACAACCCGGGAAAATAGAATTGTCAAGCAAATACCTCTTAACATAGCACAACAGAGTAGTTACTTGTTCCACATTCATGATTAAATTCAACGCTTCACCATTATCATCAATCATATTAACAACACCCCCTTCATGCCTAGGAATTGGGTTCTGAGTAACATTCGGACCAGTTACTGGAGTAAACTAAATTGCCTTAGCATCCAACAAGTCTTGTATTTTGCACTTCAGGGCAAAGCAATTGTCAGTAGAATGACCAACCCCGCCTGAATGGAATTCACATCTTGCGTTAGCATCATAGTTAGGGGGTAGTCTTGCAGGTGATGGTGGCATATTTCTCAAACTGATCAACTTTAAATCGAGTAAATGATGGAGTGCTTCAGTAAGAGATACCGGCAAGGGATCGAATTTACTGGGCTGCCTCTACTGTTGATTATTATACTGACGGGGAGCATCTTGTTGTCTTTGTTGCTGAGGCACTGCATTTAGTCTCTGCTGCAGAGGAGCATTGACAGGAATAGAAACAAAATTGATTTGTTGGTGCTGACGATCCTCTCTTCTTCCTTTATGAGAGTAAACCGCGCTTGCGTCGCCTTCTCTTTTCTTAGGGTAAGTGTTGAATGGTTTCTTACTGCCCCATGATGAGCCACTAGAACCTTCAATCTGAATTTTCCCCAACTTCAAACCTACCTCAATTCTTTCACCAGCCATAACCAAGTCTGTAAATCCTGCCGAAGTACTTCCTATCATGTGCTCATAGAATGGCCCTTGCAGGGTACTCATAAACATGTCAATGAGTTCTCTCTCCATGAGTGGAGGTTGAACCCTCGCAACTAACTCACGCCACTTCTGAGCGTATTCCTTGAAAGATTCTCTTGGTCCCTGTGACAGATTCTGTAACTGAATGCGATTATGCGCCATATCCATATTGTACTGATAATGTTTAACAAAAGCCCGAGCAAGATCATTCCAACAATGAATATGGGTTTTCTCCAACTTCACGTACCACTCCAGGGATGCCCCAAATAGGCTATTCTGGAAAAAGTGAATCAAAATCCACTGATCCTCAGTATGCACCGACATCTTTCGGAAATAAGCAGTTGCATGAGTAACAGGTTATGGTGTTCCATTGTACTTTTCAAAAACAGGAGGCTTGAACTTTGGAGGAACTTTCACCCCAGACACCAACCCGAGATCATTAGCATCCATACCAAGGACTCCTTGCCCTTCCACAACCTTCAAATGTTCTTCCAATAATCGATACTTCCTATCCTCAACCTGAACTTCCGGCTCTGAACGCCGAACAGAAAACTGATCCTCATCCTGGTCGAAGTCATAATCCTGCTCTTGATAGTTTCTTACACCGCCCCGATTATCTCTTCAGTTCCCTACAAGAAGAGGTCCCGGAGTTGGGGGAAATTGCCCTACGTTGCGCACAAAAGGGTTTCCAGGCATCCCGTGAAAATTTCCAGCAGGCTGATCTTGCGCATCCCCCAATCCTACAGAAATGTCCTGATAGAGCCCTTGATTTCCACCATCCCCTAGATAGCGGTGCTGGTTGTTGATAATGGCAGCTAGTTCCTCTTGTCATCAATTCACATTGGTGATGACCTCCATGAACTGGGTCATCTGAGTAGCCATCTTGGCCCTCATTTCAGCGAGTTCAACTTGAACTTGTTCCATCTGTCTTGGCAAATTGTTTCTGGTGGAATACCGATGAGTAGTCGTCTTGAATTCTGAATAAGAAAACAGAAGAATAAGAATACCGTCTTGAGATAACTTGTAATGTTATGAAATGCATGATATGCATGATATGTTTGTAATTTCCCGGTATTCAAGAGTCATTTTATTCATCAATCATGGTGCGCAACCAAAAAATCAAGCATACAATCAAGGGGAAAAAAGGACAATAAGACAAACACTTCAAATATTTACAAACAAAAGAAACGATGTTCGAGTGAATTTGGACATTTAAGAGTATAATGATAAACAACAAAATACATGTTTTAAAGTAAACTTAACAAAAACTGAATAAAAACAAACAATGGTCCCTTCCAACAATCCTGGGGGTGACCAAATACACCAAAGGTAAGTAACAAAAACTAAATCTCTGGAACAAGACACGCCTCAAGGTGTTGACAGTAATCTTTAAGCCTGGCTTTCTCCTTCAAAAGTCGTGATGCGACTACTTTGCTTTCTCGAAACCGATCTTCTGCGACACACTTCTGGGCTACTTCCTTCTTAAGCTGAGCATCTTTGTACTTGAGCTGTTTCTCCAAGCTTTGAATCTTCTCCCTGTAGCTATTCTCCGATGCCTGAAGCTTCTGGTAATCTTGCTGGGTCTTACTCAACTCTTCTTCTATTTCAGCATGAGATCTCTTCCTAAAACTGGTTGCATCGGAAGTTTCCCCTTGAGCTTCTTTGAGTTTGCGAGCTAAGTCGGCCCTTTCTTGAGCTACACAATAAAGTTTCATTCCCGCCTCACGGTCTTTTGCACGCAGTTGAATATTCTCTACATGAACATGGGTGAACACCTAGGTAGGCACCGTGTTACTCAAATCAGTAGGAGGTTGCTCACATATAGGAGTCAACCTTGCAAATGGTATCCGTAAAATCTTAACCCTGACTCTAATCCAATCCAAGTAAGGAACCCTAGCAATAGGAACCTTTTTTCCCAAAGTAGTTCTATCCTTCTTGTGAATTCCCTTCCAAGTACTTGTCACTCTTTTCAACATCACAGGATCACTTCCTCTAACAAAATACACTGATTCAGATGCCTCCTTAACCTTTGGCGGTCCATCCATTGCATATACCAATTGACGATAAGCAAGCACATGATTATAGTTGACACACCCCTTAGTTCCTATGAGGGGAACATTAGGGAAATCTCCGCAGCTAGTGATAATACTTTATACTTCCCCCATGTCATAATTCCACCGGATATCAAATGAAGTAAGATTAACAAGTCTTGATGACCATCAAAGAGAATGCCTGGTATCCACTGTAAGTTTAAGATTGCGCCTAAGAGGGGGGGGGGGGGGGGGGGTGAATTAGGTGGTGGTCGATTTTTGACTTATTTTACACTTTCTGGTTTTGTTTTAGTGTTATGGAAAATGGTAAAGTGCAGAAAGTAAAGAGACACGGAGATTTATCCTGGTTCCTTCCACACCCCGGAAGTACGTCCAGTCCCCTTGCAAACACGCAAGAGATTTCACTATTTTGTTAGAACTTTTACAAGACTCTTCCTAGTCTTATCAACTAAAGACACTAACAAATACCAAGAACACCCTCTTGGATTTCCAATAAGTCTCTTGAGAACAATCCTCTCAAAAGATACCTCTTGTTTCCAACAATGGACAACAAGGTACAAAAATATTCTAATACTTAATTCCAACAATCCTGGAAATAAGTTACACTTTGTATAATTCTATGAAATATGATTTCTTGAAAGATGTTGATCACATAGAGTGACTTCAATGAAGTTTCTTCTTTCTTCTCTTGTAAGCAATTCAAACTGTAACACAATGGTTAGACAATGCTTAAAGATTTCTGTTCTTATATGTGTGAAAGTGCATAAAATCTTTGTTCTTAAAAATTAAGAAATATGAAGTTTGAATATTTTACAAAGTTCAGAATTATTGCATGAGAGAAGAGTTGTTTTATAATTTGAAAGATTTAGTATTTAAAGCAATCAAGATACCTCTCCAAATGGACACTTTTCTATTTGTAAAACTTGATAAGATGCAATGTATGACCATGCAACTATTGGAGAAAAGGTGTGAAGGATATCTTGAATCAAGTTCAGATTTTTCAAAAATTACAACGTGTAAATCAATTAGCATTAGATGTAAATCGATTGCACGGGTTTGTAATGTTCTTGTTTTCAAAAAATTTGAAGTGTAAATCGATTAGCATGATGTGTAAATCGATTTACAAGTGTTAAAAATTAATTCAGTTCAGTAATCAATCGATTTACACTCCATGTAAATCGGTTGCTGCCAGGGGCAATCAGTTTTTAAAAAAACATGTGTAAATCGATTTACATGAGATGTTAATCGATTTACATTAGTGAAAAACTTAGAATTTGTTTTAAACTTTAAGTGAAGTGTTGTGGTAAGTGTGTATATCATTTTTGAGCATTTCTAATCAATGTAGTTCAAATGAGGATTGATATACTTGTTTGCTTGCCATGATCCTTGAAGCTTTGAGTGAATGATGCTTTAAGCTAATTCCACTTCTTTTCCTTCTTGCCATAGTGCTTGTTTGTCTTTCATTAAAACTAGCTTGTTTGTCTTTCATCAAAACTAAAGTTGAGTTGAGGCTTGAGATTACATTCTCCCCCTTTTTGATGATGACAAACCATCTTTCTTTATGAGTTGTTCAAAATTGGAGCAAAAGGAGTTTTCTCCCCCTAAGATAGATTTCTCCCCCTATGGAGAAAAAGTTTTGAAAGCTTTCCCTGTAAAGAAAATTGAAACAAACAACCATAAAGTGCTATCACATCCTTCTCCCCCTTTGACATTATCAAAAAGAAGGGAAAGATGCAACGTAAGATGATACTTATAACAAAATTTGAAACAGATATGAACATAAACTAAAACTCAAATTTCTAAATATATTGAACGAAGTTTAAATACACATAATACAAAAACTAACACTTGAAGTAATACAAAAAACATAATGATAAATAACAGGAATTTAATAATATTGGTCGGGAAAATATTAGAAGGGTCCTTGATATGGAAATTGTTGTTGTAGAGGTGGTTCGGTGTATTGAGGAGGCGGAGGTGCTGGATTGTTTGGATCGTATGGAGGAATATGGAGATGTGAGTAGAGGTATGAAAACTGTTGGTTCACATTGTTCTGAAAAGCATTGATGCGAGAGGAGGTAGTGTCATTTGTCGCGGTCCATTGAGCATTGATGTTAGTGTTGAGAGATGCAAACTGTTGAGTCATAAAATCCATAACATCTTGGTTGGTTGGACCAGAGGAGGCAGCAGGAGGAGGAACTTCATTTTCTTCTTCATCCGCATTATTGCCTTCATCACCTACAACATCCTCTCCAATATATGTGATGGTTTTTGCTTCAGAATTGAAATGAACACCCATCCTAGAATCAACATTTTTGATGGAGATCCTATTGCTGATTGGATCCATTTCAACCCTCTCAAACCCAGTAAAATCAATATCAAATGCTTCCAAGATCCTTGTGATAAAGTATGCATATGGCAGAAAAGTAGCCCTTGTGGCAACTCTTAACATATGCACCACAATAAGTTTAGCCCAGTTTACCGAAATGCCATTTTTCCTTGCATAGAGAATTTGCAATTCGAGATCGGTCATAGTACAGTGATTTCCTGCTCTAGGAAATAAAATATAGACCAGAAAATAGTGAAACAATCTATCATCAATGTGAAAATTACCAGCACTCCAAGTGTCCCGAGCCGGAATAACACCGCCAAGACTACGAATCCGCTTTGCACGGTATTCTGCTTCTGACAACCAGCCAATGCTGTAGAGGAATTCTATCTTCCTATAATTTTCCCAGTCAGCATCCTCTGGATCATAGATAGAACTTCCAGTATATGGAATGTTCAAAATTCTGCCTATTGTTTTTGAATGCAGAGGAATTCTTGTTCCGAGCATATAGGTATAGCATTTGTTGTTATCATAATGCATGTTGCTGTAAAATACTCGAACTAGATCCGGATAATAGTAACCACATGATGATATTAATGGTTCTAACCCATAAGCAATCAAATCCCTTTGAAAAGTGAAGCATTCATCGAGAAAGGTAGATAACATACCGAATTTTGGAGCTGGAATTATTTTCTTTTGAAAATGCTTGATGAATGTTTCACGTTGTGTATCCGAGAGGTACTCGAGCAATGAGTTTTCAGAGGCTGCAACAGTTTTCTTCTTTCCTTTTTCTGAGTCTGTTGCTTTTCTTTTGGGAGCCATGGAGATGGTTAGGGTTTTGAGTAAGGAAGATAGAGAATTTTTGGTGTTGTTATGAGATAGTGAGGGAGTTTTGGTGTTTATGAGATAGTGAGGGAGTTTTGGTGAGATTAAATAGTAGAGTAGAGTAAGTGAGGTCTTTATGAGATTTAATTGAGTGGAGTGGTCAAGATTCCATGATTGGTCAAAAAGAAGGTGGGGGTTTGAGAGGCAAGGTAAGGTTGACCAATATATTAAAGACTCATCAAAATATCACATGCTGAACAGGTGTAAATCGATTTGTGTGTAGGATCAATCGATTTTCACAGTGAAAAATTAAATAAAATCGCTTCAGTTTCAGTGGTAAATCAATTTACATACTTGGTAAATCGATTTACACAAATTTTTCTTTTATGAAAATTGATTTTTGCTTCAGTGGTAAATCGATTTACACACTAAGTAAATCGATTTACTTAAAAGAAAATTTTTTAAAACAATATTTATAACATTTGAAACATGTTCTAAGCCCATATATATGTACATTTATGTATAGTTAAGGATAGAGTGCACCTTATATATCTTGTTCATCTAGGATTCCGAGTTCACGACAAATTTTGAAGAATGCATCCTTTGCAAGTGGTTTTGTGAAGATGTCCGCGAGTTGATTTTGAGTATCCACAAAAGTAATCTCGACATCTCCTTTGAGTACGTGATCTCTGATGAAATGGTGTCTTATGTCAATGTGTTTTGTCTGGGAATGCATAACTGGATTTTTTGTAATGTTGACCGCGCTTGTGTTATCACATCGAAGTGGAATGCATCCAAGGTTTACTCCATAGTCGAGTAACTGTTGTTTTAGCCAAAGAATTTGAGCGCATCCACTTCCAACCGCAATGTATTCTACTTCAGCAGTGCTGAGAGCGACGCTTGCTTGCTTTTTGCATGACCATGAAACCAAGGCATTTCCGAGAATGTGACATGTTCCACTTGTACTTTTGCGATCTGTCTTACAACTTGCATAGTCAGCATCAGAATAACCAACTAGATTGCACATACTACCTTTTGGATACCATAATCCGACTTTGGTTGTTCCTTTAAGATATTTTATTATGCGCTTGACTGCTGCAAGGTGAGACTCTTTAGGATTGGCTTGATATCTTGCACATAGACAAACACTGAACATGATGTCAGGTCTACTTGTTGTTAAATAGAGAAGAGAGCCAATCATTCCATGATATTTAGTTATGTTAATAGAGTTCCCTGATTCATCTGGATTAAGATAGGTGCCAGATCCCATAGGAATTGCACTTTCTTTGCTGCTATCCATCTCAAACTTCTTTATAAGGTCTTTGCAATATTTTGATTGGTTTATGAAGATACCGTGTTTGAGTTGCTTAATTTGAAGACTGAGAAAGAAATTCAATCTTCCCATCATAGACATCTCAAACTCTCCTTGCATCATAGATGAAAATTCCTTGCACATATTTTGGTTAGTTGAACCGAAAACAATATCATCTACATAGATTTGTACAAGTAAAGTATGATGATTAACATTTTTTATGAAGAGAGTGGTATCAACTTTACCCTTTGCAAACCCTTTTTTCACATAGGAATGTGCTTAGTCTATCATATCATGCCCTTGGTGTTTGCTTCAGCCCATAGAGAGCTTTCTTCAATTTGAAGACATGATTAGGATGTTTAAAGTCTTCAAATCTGGGAGGTTGCTTTACATAGACTTCTTCATTTATGAATCTGTTGAGAAATGCGATTTTTACATCCATTTGAAAAAGTTCAAAGTCCAATGAGCATGCATATGCAAGTAATAGTCTTATTGCTTTCAAACCTGCTACCGGAGCAAAATTTCTTCAAAATAAATTCCTTCCTCTTGGTTGTATCCTTGAGCAACTAGTCTTGCCTTGTTTCGAGTGATTATACCATTTTCATCCATCTTGTTTTTGAATACCCATTTGGTTCCAATGATACGTTTATTTCCTGGATTAGGAACAAGTTCCCAAACTTCGTTCCGCTCGAATTGGTTTAGCTCCTATTGCATGGCAAGGATCCATTGATCATCTTCTAGTGCTTGAGCCACTTTGGTAGGTTCAACTTGAGATACAAAAGCCATATTTAAGCATTCATCCTTAAGATTTAGCTGAGTAGATACCCCTTTGCTAATATCTCCAATCATGTTGTCAATTGTATGATCACGATGAGTTCTCCATTCTTGAGGAAGACCATCATCATTTCCATTTTGATGTGAAAGTTCATGTGTTTGTTCCGGGTTGACAATTTTGCCACCTTCGCAAGAATTCTCATGAGGTAAATCTATAGAATCATCATCATCACAAATAACAACTTCCTCCTTGGAGGTGTTAGATTCATAAAAAGAAACATGCATTGATTCTTCTATAGTTAAAGTTCTTTTATTGTAAATTCTAAAGGCTTTGCTAGAAAGGGAGTAACCAAGAAAAATACCTTCATCCGATTTTTCATCGAACTTACCGAGATTGTCTTTGTCGTTGTTAAGGACAAAACATTTGCACCCAAAAATATGAAAGTGAGAGATATTTGGTTTTCTTCCTTTGTAAATCTCATATGGAGTTTTCTTTAGTATAGGTCTTATGATCACGCGATTGCTTACGTAACATGCCGTGCTTACCGCATCCGCCCAAAAATATTTAGGCAAACTTGAGTCACTTAGCATGGTTATTGCAAGCTCTACCAAAGAACTATTTTTCCTTTCAACTACTCCATTTTGTTATGGAGTTCTTGGTGCTGAAAAATTGTGGAAGATCCCCTTTTCTTCACAAAATTCTTCAAATAGACTGTTTTGGAACTCTCCACCATGATCACTTCGGATTGATGTTATCTTTAATGACTTCTCATTTTGAACTTGTTTTGCATATCTCTTGAATGCCTTGAATGCGTCATTTTCGTGCACTAAAAACAAAGTCCAAGTAAAACGGGAAAAGTAATCTACAATAACTAAAGCATACATGTTACCTCCGAAGCTTCTTGTTCTAGATGGACCAAAAAGATCCATGTGCAACAATTGAAGTGGTCTTGTTGTTGAAACCACATTCTTTGGTTTGAAAGTTGATTTGGTTTGTTTGCCCTTTTGGCATGCACTACATAATTTGTCTTTGATGAACTTCATCTTTGGTAGACCAATAACTAAGTCATGCTTAACTAATTTGTTCAAGTGCTCCATGTGTATGTGAGCAATCCTCTTGTGCCATAACCAAGCGTCATTATTGTTTACCATGAGACATTGTACCTTCATAGACAAATCATCTAAAGTAATCATAAAAATATTGTTATATCTTATACCTTTGAGTTTTACCTCATTGGTTGCCTCATCCATAATTAGGCATTCTTCTTTGTTGAATTTGATTTTGAACCCTCTATCGCAAAGTTGACTTATGCTAAGAAGGTTGTGCTTTAATCCTTCAATATAGAGAACATCCTCAATTTGAATGGATGGAGGTGTGCCAACTATTCCAACGCCAAGAATCTTTCCTTTGGTGTTGTCTCCATAGGTGACATACCCTTTGGCTTTATGTACTAGATATGAAAATTGGTGTACATCTCTTGTCATATGCTTTGAACATCCTCTATCAAGATACCAAAGGTTTGATGTGGATTTCAAGCATACCTACAAAAACAAATTATTTCTTGTTAGGTACCCAAGTTGCCTTGGGTCCTTCATAGTTAGTTCCATTTTTCACCCATGCATAGTGTCCACTAGCCATACTGAAATTTCTAATATAGCATGCATTAGGTGTGTGTCCAATAATACCACAGTAAAAACAGTTTGGAACAAATTTGCTCTTGTATCTAGGAATTTGTTTTCTTTTAGATACATTAGGATTTTTCTTTTGATGATTATGAACAACTTGCTTCTTTTCTACTATCTTGGGATTGGAACTATTACTAGCCTTTACAAAAACAGTGGGATTGTTACTTGGTTTCTTAGTATTCACATAACCAAGACCTCTTTTATCATTTGGATAACGTTGTTGGCTTAGTAATCATTCCAATCCTATTTGTCCTTTTTCATATCGTTCAATGACTCTTTTCAATTGAACAATTTGAAAGACATTTGATTCACACTTGGAGCATGCAAAGTTTTCCTTTTCTTTTATAAAATTCTGTTTTTGAAGATCAAAATCTTTAGTCATGGTGTCAATTTTTTCGAGACAAATTAGAAGTTCTTTTTCTTGGTTTGACACCTTTTTGTATAAACTTTTGCATTCTTTCAAGAGTTCATAAATGGCACCTTGAACATCATCATCAAAAAGAGTAAATTCATTACTAACCTCTTCTTCGTCGTCAGAGTGATGCGATGCCATTAAGGCTATATTTGCACATTCGTCGCTTTCCGATTCCGATGTACTACTCATATCATTATCTTCCCATGCTATGTAGGCTTTCTTGTGCTTTGAGTCCTTTCCTTTGAATCCGTTTTTCTTTGGGAGATTTGGACAGTTTGGCTTGATATGTCCTTGCTTTCCACATTCATAACATGAAACATCTTGTGTTAATGTGGAGGCTTCTCTTTTCTTGAAGTGCTTTCTCTTATTTGCATGAGATCCGCCCTTGTCATTTCTGCCAAAAAACTTCCCAAGTCTTTTAACAAGAAGCATGAAATTTTCATCTTCTTCCGGATTGTCTTCTTTTACTACTTCCTTTGAATCAATTTTTAAGGCAATGTTTTTGGATTTCTTTTCTATATTCTCATGTTTTTCAAGTCTACCGAGTTCCATTTCGTATTCTTGAAGTTTGCCAAATAATGTAGCGGAAGTCATTGCGGAGAGACTCTTATTTTCCGAGATTGCCGTTACCTTTGGTTGCCATTCCCTAGTCAATGATCTAAAGACTTTCAAGTTGAGTTCATCATTTGTCAAGGTTTTACCAAGAGCACTTAAGTGATTTGTCAAGTGCACAAATCTCTTTTGTAAGTCAAGAATGGATTCTCCGGGCTGCATTCGAAATAGTTCGTATTTTTGACTTAGGGTATTTAGCCTTGATCTTTTTACTTCAGCCGTTCCTTCATGAGTTTGTACCAAGGTATCCCATATTTCCTTTGCTGTTTTGCATGTCGAGACACGGAAAAATTCGTCCATACTAAGTGCACCTTGAAGAAGGTTTATTGCCTTTTTGTCATAGAAAACTTTCTTTTTATCATCGTCGTCCCATGCAGTTTTAGGCTTTGAAGAGCCAACGCCATTGATTACCGTTACCGGGATAAATGGACCATTTTCAACGGCATCCCATATTTCTTCTCCTTGTGCTTCTAGATGCGCCTTCATGCGTATTTTCCAGAAGTCAAAATATTCACCACAGAATAAAGGAGGCTTGTTGTTACTACCACCATCTCTGAAAACGGGTTGATAATTTGCGGAAGCCATTATGGATCTCTAGGAGCAGGTTACCTATAACCTGCTCTGATACCAATTGTAAGTTTAAGATTGCGCCTAAGAGGGGGGTGAATTAGGTGGTGGTCGATTTTTGACTTATTTTACACTTTCTGGTTTTGTTTTAGTGTTATGGAAAATGGTAAAGTGCAGAAAGTAAAGAGACACGGAGATTTATCCTGGTTCCTTCCACACCCCGAAAGTACGTCCAGTCCCCTTGTAAACACGCAAGAGATTTCACTATTTTGTTAGAACTTTTACAAGACTCTTCCTAGTCTTATCAACTAAAGACACTAACAAATACCAAGAACACCCTCTTGGATTTCCAATATGTCTCTTGAGAACAATCCTCTTAAAAGATACCTCTTGTTTCCAACAATGGACAACAAGGTACAAAAGTATTCTAATACTTAATTCCAACAATCCTGGAAATAAGTTACACTTTGTATAATTCTATGAAATATGATTTCTTTAAAGATGTTGATCACATAGAGTGACTTCAATGAAGTTTCTTCTTTCTTCTCTTGTAAGCAATTCAAACTGTAACACAATGGTTAGACAATGCTCAAAGATTTCTGTTCTTATATGTGTGAAAGTGCATAAAATCTTTGTTCTTAAAAATTAAGAAATATGAAGTTTGAATATTTTACAAAGTTCAGAATTATTGCATGAGAGAAGAGTTGTTTTATAATTTGAAAGATTTAGTATTTAAAGCAATCAAGATACCTCTCCAAATGGACACTTTTCTGTTTGTAAAACTTGATAAGATGCAATGTATGACCATGCAACTATTGGAGAAAAGGTGTGAAGGATATCTTGAATCAAGTTTAGATTTTTCAAAAATTACAACGTGTAAATCGATTAGCATTAGATGTAAATCGATTGCACGGGTCTGTAACATTCTTGTTTTCAAAAAATTTGAAGTGTAAATCGATTAGCATGATGTGTAAATCGATTTACAAGTGTTAAAAATTAATTCAGTTCGGTAATCAATCGATTTACACTCCATGTAAATCGATTGCTGCCAGGGGCAATCAGTTTTTAAAAAAAAACATGTGTAAATCGATTTACATGAGATGCTAATCGATTTACATTAGTGAAAAACTTAGAATTTGTTTTAAACTTTAAGTGAAGTGTTGTGGTAAGTGTGTATATCATTTTTGAGCATTTCTAATAAATGTAGTTCAAATGAGGATTGATATACTTGTTTGCTTGCCATGATCCTTGAAGCTTTGAGTGAATGATGCTTTAAGCTAATTCCACTTCTTTTCCTTCTTGCCATAGTGCTTGTTTGTCTTTCATCAAAACTAGCTTGTTTGTCTTTCATCAAAACTAAAGTTGAGTTGAGGTTGAGATTACATCCACGAAAGGGCCACTTGTCGGTAGGTGCAACTTAAACCATTGATACAACATCGAATGACACAAACTTACATTACCTCCTTTTCCATGTCTGGAATGAATGGTGTAAAGAGTATATGCCAAGAGTGTCGGTACCGGGTTCTTGTTTCTAAAAACAAAAATAGCCGTCAAATCCACAAAATTTCTCTTGCGAGGGAAGAGGATGATCCCGTATATCATGAGAGCAAACAGAGAGCTGAAGTCACTCCAATTCCCTTTCTTTGCCTAGTCTTCAGCTTTCTTCACTAAAAAACCCAAATAAAACCCTGTAGTATCCCCACTTGATTTCCAATTGTCTTTCACCTCTTTCCAACTCAAATGAAGAATTTCAACAATAACTTCGAACTTCGGCTTCTCCGGCACTTGGACAAAAGGAACTTCATCGGACAACTTGATATTAAGCAGGTACGCGTACTCTTCTAGTGTGGGAACCAATTGATAATCTTGAAAAGTAAAACACCGTAATTCCTTGTCATATAACTGGAGGAGGGTGATTAAAGCCATTGGGTCAACTGGAGTATTAAGGACTAGTAACAAATTGCCATAAGTTTTGTTGAAATTATTCAGAACATCACCCCTCAGATAAGAACTCAACCTCTTCAATTCGGACACATCAAAAGTTGGAATCTGATAAGCGAATGTATGCCTGGTGGGCTCTTTAACACGAACTGAATCAAAGTCAACTGATGGGAGGACAACCATTTCTGATGGAAAGAAGACTCTTGAATGTCCCTGGAAGATGACATGCACATGCTAGTTATTTTTATACATAATTTTTTTTAGAAATAAATATGCTATGATGCAACATGACAGGATCAAAGTTTCACACTGGATCGTGGCTGGACCATTACAGAACAACACCACTCAAGATCAAAAGAAAATCCCAAAGCTTCAAAACTATCATGGGAACCTGAGTCACCTTCGCAACACAAAGTCACCAACAATACCTGTAAGAAAATTTTCCCATCCCTCTCACGGGTGTAGTCTAGGTCAAGGTAAGGTTAAAAAGCCAAATTAGAGTACAAGAGCTCGAATGTCGGTATCATCATACGATAACACCTATCCGAACTACCTCCAAAGTCATGGGTCTTATGGTCAGGTCTACAAAGCATCCGCCTCATAGCTGCCATGGCCACTCTATTCCTAGTTCCTATGGAATTCACTCATAGCCTGGGTATGAGGCCTTTTACCTCATGGAACAACCCACCCACCAAGAAATCCAGAATCCAAATAGTCCAGCCAAATCCAGTATGCAGAAAGTAAAGCGCACATAGGATGCAATGCAAACAGATAAATATGCAAAGCAGTAAAATAAACACCCAAAAAGAAAATAAACAGGAGCTAGGATCGACTCCGGGATGGACCAGCAAAAGGTCAATCTATCCCTAGTGAAGTCGCCAGCAGAAACCATGCGACTGAAACCTGTCATCTGGATGTAATGAAACATCAATGAAGTCGCCACCGAACGTCTTTTATCCCACAGAAAGGGAAAGTTAAGCATCGAGAAAACTGGAAAGGGAGAAATCATGGTCTTTCGACCTAGAGATTGGGTAAGGGAGTCTGTTACATGAGGGGAAGGTATTAGCACCCCACACGCCCGTAGTACTCTACGCTATCCACTCTTGTTGTCTAATCTAGTGGGTGTGGTCAAATCCTATGTCTATGACTTAAAGCTGAAAAGGGAATGCATGCGAAAGAAAAAGAAAACAATGTAGGGAAAATAAAAGTTATGCTCGATCGAGCCCTACCCTAATGCCTACGTATCCCTGTTAAGGAATCAGAACAGCCGTAGTTTGACTTACATATTTTGGTTGGTTTGTGTTTTTTAATTAAGGCAACAAAACAGTCAAGATGGTAAAACATCAAATAAAACAACAAACGCATGAGATGGTCAAACATCGACTAAATAATAACAAGGTAACATGTCAAAGATGGCGAAACATCAAATGAAAAAAAAGAATGACAAAACATCACACCTAGCAATGATATTGAGAATCAAAGCAGGATAACAAACAAATGCAATGACGAAACATCGACTTCAAACAAATGTGCGATGGCGAGACATCGGCTAAGAGATAACAAGGTATCATGGCAAAGATGGCGAAACATCGATAAAACAGATGACAAAACATCACACCTAACAATGATAGTGAGAATCAAAGTAGGATAACAAACATGTGCGATGGAGAAACATCGACTTCAAACAAATGTGCGATGGAGAGACATCGGCTAAGAGATAACAAGGTATCATGGCAAAGATGGCGAAACATCGATAAAACAGATGACAGAACATCACACCTAACAATGATAGTGAGAATCAAAGTAGGATAACAAACATGTGCGATGGCGAAACATCGAATTCAAACAAATGTGAGATGGCGAAACATGCAATGAGAGCGAAGTCGTGATCTCAATTTCTAAATTGAGTGACTCATCGATCAACAATTAAAGAAGAAAAACAATAAACATCCTATAGGGAACATGCACTGAGAGCGAAGTCGTGATCTCAATTTCTAAATTGAGTGACTCGTCGATCTACAATTAAAGAAAACAAACACAACACATGTATCAAACAAAAACCATAGGGCCCCCTGACATATATCAGCAACAAAGGTCCCATTATGCAGTCATAGAACTATGCAGAATGAAAAATGGAAGAAAGGAAATAGTGCAATACCAAACGGATATCCGTAGCATCTGAGCAAGAATAAAAGAAACCCAGAGAACTTCAAGCAAGCTGGCATCAGTAGACAAATCAGGTCAAAAATTACGCCATCAGGATGTAAGTAATGAGATTATCAGATATGAACATATCCCATGGGCAATGTATAGCATTCACAATCACATGTATATATCCTGCATAGACTATCAAACATGCCAAACATAAGAGTAGTTCCAATATAACAAATTGTGTTCCACAAATAAAGTGAAACACAATAGCCCCCAAGTCAATACTGGAAAAAATTTCTCAAAGTACCTCACACATTCAACAACCAAGTTAATATTCCATAAAGTGAATGATGAATCACATAAGGGATGAATGAAACATGATGAAGTGAGGAAAACATGATAACAATCATCAAAGCATTAGGTATGGTAGACAGAAAAGAAACAGGCATATGCACATTTAGGTCAAAAGAATCAGAGGAATATTGCTCCTTTTTATCACCATATTGAATTGAAAATTGAATATCAATCAAGGATCATAGAAGCTTGAGAAGAATACAATCAAAGATCATGAAGGTCAGTAGCAACCATAATTCAACCATGCACAATTAATTCAACCACAGCTCACCAGCACAATAGAAGATGAGGCCCACCTATTGCATCAAAAGGGTTCAATCATTCAAACATGGGGCAATAAATGAAATGACTTGAGTTTACTTGAATAAACATATCCAACATGAACATTAGGTGCCAAATCATAGGCCTCACTCAAGTTCATTGGCCATCAAACAAATTGCAACAAGATATGCAACATTAATTGGGTACCTTCACTTCAAAAATACATCAAAAATAGAAACAAGGATCCATAATTCAAACCAAAAATATATTAGCATCTTTGAATTGTGTAGAAGTCAGAAAGCAAGTCTTGGATTCATGAATGGTTGAGGAGGGGATCAAATGAGGCCCAAAGTTCAAGACTAGTTGGAAAAAACTACCAAACTAGACAAGTTTTTAAAATAATTTGGGGAAAAATGTCAAACCAAGTCAAACAATTCAAGAAAAATGGTTTTAAGATCTTCAATGCATTCATGAACCATAATCAAGACTTAAATTCCATTGAAAATCCAGGGCATAGTGGTTTTGAAAATGAAACTTGCACCATAAGCAACAAAACCCTAATTTTTGAATTTTAATCTTAAATATTGATTAAGTAAGATCAAAATTCAAAAAATTCAAACAAGATCATAGAAATCACAAAGAAACCCTAAATGTCAGAATACATATTTTTTCACATTTTTTGAATTAAGGAAAAATAAAAAATAAAATCAAATTAAAACAATTAATCAATTAATCCAATAATCACATCTCAAAATAAATTTCTAATCAAAAGTCAAAAAAATGTCCAACCAAAATTATATTCAAATATTAGAATTAAAAACACATATCCCTGATTTTTTTGGAATTTTTGAATTAAAGGAAATATTAAAATAAAAATTGAACAAACAATTAACAATTAAACTATTATTTAAGGGAAAAAATGCAAACCCTAGCCAAAAGTCACAAAAGGTTAAAATAGAGACATATTCAGATTCTATGATTAAAAACAAACTTGCATGATCTTTTTGAGGATTTTTGAATTAATGGAAGTATTAAAATAAAAATTATAAAGCAAAAATTCAAAATAAACTTCTCAAATTAAATTCATAATCAAAAATAGAAAAAATGCTAAACAAATTTCAGAATCAAATTCTACATGATTTTATGAGTCAAAAATATTTTTTTTGTGGAATTTTTTATATCTAAGAACTATTAAAATGAAAAAAAACTTTAAACAAACAATTAATTAAACTCATTAATTTTTAAACCAATCAAAACATTTTTAAAAATTCCAATAAAATTACACAAGATAGTAGAAATTATTTTGAATTTGTGATAATTTTTCAGAATTTTCCAAATTGTTTTCATTAAGAAAATAAAATCAGAGAACCAATGAAATTTAAACATCAAAAACAAGAACAAAGCCAATGAGATGATGGCACACATCATCTTCAACCTCCGGCTGAAGCAAACACTCGCTTCCATCAGTTCCAACATGCTTACTTCAGATCCATCAAACAAACACGATTCTCAACCAAAATCCATGAAATTAAGCTCAAATTAAAACTGACATATCATACAACATCATGCAATTCGAATCAAACTCAAAGATCAAACATAGATCAAGAAATCAAGTCTAAAAAACTAGAAAAACACACTGCAAACATCAAAAACCAGAAATGCGATTTCACCAAATCTGCTTGAATCAGAGCTCAAATGTACATCAATCCTAATGATTGACCAGCTATAAACACAATGCACACCACAAAACACTTCAATTCATGCTTAAATCAAGGTTTAGATTCAGTGAGCATACCTGCAAAAGTGAAAAATAAATTCACTTGGTGCCTCTGAAATATGACAAGAAACCCTTCCAAATAGCTTCCTTGTGCTCCAATGAAGGTGTTTGAGTAGAGAAATGAGGATTGGATCAAGAGAATTGAGCTGCTTGATCCAAGTTGCAGAGCAAGAAAAATGAGAAAATTATGAGGGGCTTCTTCCAATGCAGTGCGTGTGTGCGTGAAAGGAGAGTTTGAGCAACTTATATAGAGTGTTTGGAGTGAGGTTAGAGTGGTAATTCAAGCTGAGAGTCGTTGGAGGGCAAAAGTGAATTTTCTGTCAAAACAAAACAAGTGTGATGGCCATTTGCGTTTTACTTAGTCTTCAGGCAATGCTTGCAGTCGTTTTGAGCAACAAAAGGAGAGTGTGAGTGAGTGAAAAAAGCGTGATGATGTGAGCTGTCTCTTTTTCACATGGGACTGATTTGCTTGAGTGAGAAGTTTCTCATTTTGGCAAAAATGTGAGAATGAGAGAGGCACGAGGTATGCACCTGGTTTGGCCTTTTTTAGAAATCACATGAGGTGTTCAATTCGTGCCAAGAATGTGCAAGTAGACTCTGAAATGATTGAATCAAAAATAAACCAAAAATTAAAAATTGCCATGGCCAAGCATACACCAAAAATTAGCTGACTTCCAACTGAGGCCATTTCAAATTGACTCGTGCATTTTCCAAATTTCTTTGAGCCAATTAAAATTCATATGATGAGCTTCACAATGATCTTTGATTCATAAAAAATGATGGAGAAATGAAAGAGATATGTATATTAGGATTCCTGGGCAAGTCAATCTAATCTTGCCCAAGACTGCGCGCGCTGGCCTGCCCATGTTCCTTCAAAAATCCGGTTTTGCCACCCATCTTCCTCAAACCATAACTTCCTCAATTCCAAACCAATTTGAGTGATTCCAAGCTTAATGAGAAGATTTCATAGACCTCTTCAAAATGCACTTTTTAATTTTTAAAATTGAGTTGAGTCACAAGAAATTGATTCCTCAAAATGGCATGCCAAGTGTTTGGTGAAATTACGCGCGTGGCTTGCCCAAGAGAAGTCATTTTGACACTTAGGATTTTTTTCAATTTTTATGTTACTTTTTGAATAAGTTACACTCAAATTCACCATTTCTCATGATCCAAAGATGAATTTGGGTATAAAATATGAGAAGAGGATGCTTAAATTGATGGTTGACCAAAAGTCCATTTGGTCAACTCCTGATTTTGACTGATTTTGACCAAAATGACCATTTTTCCCCTTTTGATTAATTGAATCATTTCCAATCCAAATTGAACCTAAATTTTTCAATCCTAAAGGCTTAATAACATGCGGTGAATCAAGGAAACAAGTTTGGGTGAAAATGTCAAAGAAGTCCTGATTAAATTCAAAACCCTAGTTTTGTACCATGTGCTAGGAGGTAGCTAATTAAGCTTCAAAACCCTAATTCCACTGAGTATCATGGGAGAATCCTTGATCAAATTTGATTCTAATGATGATAAGTTAGTGATGCTTCATGAATTGGCTCATCTAGACCCCAATTACTTCAACTTGGATCAAACCCTAATTTTGGGTAATATCTTAGGAGACTGATGAACCATCTTCAAAACTTCAAATCCTCTGGGCATCCTGGCCAATTTCTTGTACTAAGACCTTCCAAATACCAATGAGATATTGTAGCTTCCAAATCAAGACTTGTACATTGATCCATAGCCTTGATTAAGCAAAACCCTAATTTGACTGGTGAATCAAAGGAGTGATTCCTTCTTATAATCAAACACAAACTTCAATCCTCTGATGATCCAAGGAGATGGATAAGATACCATGAGATATGCAATAACTTTTTGAGCTTGAAATATCCAAAGGTTTAGATGATAAGATTCTACTTGAGCAATCTTGTCAATGCAATCAAACTTTAAAAGCTTGAGAAATACTTGATAACCAAAGTACTTTGATCTCATCACAATGTATGAATGTAATGCAATATGATATTCATGATGAAACATAAGCCAAAATCAAGAGGGTAAATTTTGGGGTGCAACAATGAGTTTTGATGTGACGATAATTGTGACTATATGAGCATATGACAATTTTGATGATGAAAGGATTATAAGTGATATTATGATTTATTTGTGAGTATGAAGTATTGATGAATAATATGTGTTGTTATGTGATGATGTTATTATAATTAATAATCTTTTCCTTATATCTTTTATAATAAACAGTGATTACTCACCCTTTCTGTTTGAATGTCACCTCCATGTGGGTAACATGCAGCTGATCAGGAGTAGTTCGTAGAAGCTTTCAGGATAGATTTTGAGTGTCTTATTTAGTTCAATGCCTTAGTGGTGTCTTGCTCTGATGTGTAAGATCGAGTTGGGAACACTATGTTTGCAAATGACATTATTCTTGTTAACATGTTTTTATGAGGAATTTTAGATGTTAAAGTGGTTTTTAATAATGCCTTTAATGAGAAGATGATCAGTGTTTTTTACAAAGTTATTTACCATTGTTTTCAGTAATCCTTTCTTTTTATTGTCGAGTGTTTTATTTAATTTTGCCACTTTTATGCGTTGATTTATGTTTTAATGTTTCCAGGTTCAAAGGAATAAATCAGTGCAAAACACAGAGTTTCAGAAATAATGCAAAAATCACATTTCAGGAGGCGTGACACGGGTGGCCGTGTTGCCTAACACGGGCCGTGTTAGGAGGAAGGCTATGGCGCGTTGAAAACTATGGCATGTCAGGGGTGCAACACGGGCGTTTGTGTTGCCCAACAAAGGCTGTGTTGCTACCCCTGGGACTTGAATTTGATAATTAAAAGTTTGAGGGCCAACACGGGCGATCATGTTACCCAACACGAGCCGTGTTAACCCGTGACATTGATTTTTGGTCTTTTCTCTATTTTGTCCATTTGTTAAGTTGTAGGGGTGTTTTGGGTACTTCTAACCGGCCTAAATGTGTTTTGGCTATTTATAGGAGTTTCCACGATGAATTAAGGGACTTTTTGGCCAGAGAGAATTTCTACGATTGAAGAAGGAAGCATATGCAATTGTTGGAGAACAAAGACTTTTCTTGAGAGAAAGCAATTGAAGATTAAAGTTCACAAGTAATTTATAATGTATATTTTTATTCTGAAATTACTTTGAGCAATATGAGTAGTTAAACTCCCCAATGTTTGGGGATGTCCCTGATTTGAATCTGTAATGACTTTAAATATCTGATTTTATCAATTCCATGGTTTTTATTATTCAATTTAATCGTGCAATGTTTTCATGATTTTTTGATCGAACCAATTAGGATTGATTTGCGGTTAACAACCAGTTGGATTGTAGTTGTTAATGTTTTTGTACGATTAGACTATAGTAGATATCACCTATGACTAGGGATACCCTATAGTTACTGGTTAACTCTTGATAAAATAAAGGCTAGATTTCATCATAAATCTCTAAGGACTTAGGATTTAGGATGAATTTTCAAAGGTTTTCCCACTAAGGACTTAGGGGAAAATAACCTAAAGGGATGGTAATTTGTATTATGAACTTGTTGAAGAAATCATAATTCAAGGTTGTTACATGGCAAATTACACACCACACCCTGTCATGCTCCTCATATTAGTAAAAAATCCAATTTATATTTATGCTAATTTTACAGTGACAAACCAAAACCCCAATTCAAGTTTTTGTTTGATTGAATCACACATTGAACTCAATTCTTATAAGCATACCTTGAGATCGATACTTTGGGATTCTCATTATTACTACATTGGCGAATTAGTACACTTGCTAATTTATCGATCAAGTTTTTCGTGCCGTTGTTGGGGACTGCCAAAATATATATTTCGTTATTTTAGTTCAATTTACCATTCAATTTTAGTTCAATTAGAATTTTGTTGCTCTGCAACTAAAATTTTATTTTCGGTTATTTTTATATTTTTCGTTATTACTGATTTGTGTCTAACCCTTGTATGCAAGGAAAGCTCTCAGGTGATTTTCCTTTTGATGTAGAAATCGAAAGAACTTTTCACACAAGGCGCAGACAAGCTCGAGTAGTTAGACTGGAATCAGAAGGTTCATCAGATCATTCATGTTCAGAGTCCAAAAAGGAAAGACCAATGGCTAAAGATTCACCACCACCTGAGAGACTTCTTGGGGACTATGGAGGAGCAAATGCTCCAGCAGGTCGGTTGAGTATTGTGAATCAACCAGAAAGATCAATGAAGATTCCAATAAACACTTGCAGATATTCCTCACCATGAGTACTACTTTGAAGATTGAGGGGCACTCTGAAGAAGCTAAGAAATTAAGAATGTTTCTGTTCACGCTTTCTGAAGATGGTGAAGAGTGGTTTTACTCATTACCTGCTGGGAGTATTACTACTTAGAAACAGATGGAGAAGACTTTTTTAGGATGGGTAATTTCATGCTTCTGTTTACATTCACAAAAAATATGAAATTGGGAATTTTAAGTTGAGAACAAATGGAGAAGACTTTTCTAGATGGGTACTTTCCTGCTTCTGTCAACATTCGCAAAAGATGTGAAATTGTGAATTTTAAGTAGAAAAAGGAGAGTTACTAGGTGATGCTTACAAAAGGTTCAAGAGATTATTGGTAGCTTGTCCCACTAACAATATGGATCAAACTGAGAAAATGTGGATGTTTGTAAATGGCCTTAGAATGAAGACAAAACAGCTTATTAACACAACTGCCGATGGTTCATCCAACTTTACAACAACCAATGGTATTAAGAAGATCATTGAAGCCATTACTACGAATGAACACTTGGAATTGCATGACAAGGTTACAAGCAAACTATATGAAGTTATTGATTTGAAGTTGGATGCCAACAAACAGATCATAGTTGAGGAAATAGTTGCTGCAGAAGTGGAGAAAAGGCTGAAGGCAATGAAAATAGGTGCTCAAGAGGTAGCTCGGGTTCAACAGGTACAAATGGTTGTTTGTGAAATTTGTAGTGGACCACACATTGCTGTGCAACGTCTTGCAACTCCACAACAAATTTAGGAGATAAAATTCTTGAAGAAAAATAACCCTCATTCTAACACCTATAATCCTGGCTGGAAGAATCATCCTAACTTCTCCTAGAAAGATCAGCAACAGCAAGCTCCTCAGAAGGCTGAGTGGGAGGTGGCTATTGAAAATATGGCTGCCCACACATCTTAATTTCAAGAAGAGAGAAGGAGAAAAGGAGCAATAATAGAAATACCAAACCTGAAATAAAAAATTTGGAAATTCAAATGGGACAGGTTGCACAACAAGTAGCTCTGCAAGCACAAGAAAATAAGAAAAATCATAAGAATATTAATACTGTCCCAACAAGGAGTCTGAAAGTTGCTGAAGAAAAAAAGATGAGGTAAAATTTGATGATAATATCATAGAGGTAGATCTAGAAGTGAGAGATAACAAGAAAAAACAAGAAGAAGTGGTATCACCTATGAAGCCAGCTAAAGAGAAGACTAAACCAGTGATTAAGTTGTCATATCCCTCTCGAGTGGTGTCATACCCCAAATTTGTCCTACCATTTAATAAAATCATCTAGCTTATGCATCATTATGTACATACCTTCCATTAAGTCATTTAACATTACATACATTCACTAACAATATAATTTAGCATGGGATCAAGGGTATTGAATAATTGTGGTTTCTCTTTGGTTATGAGGCTCTCCTCTGCATTCAAGGTTAATTCAAGTTGTTTCTTCAACGATCATGGTTCGGATTTATGGTTGTGTTCATTAAGCTACAAGGTTTTCCGTCCTCATCAAGTGTTCTCAAGATCAAGTTCTTAGGGTTCTTATCAATGTTTCAACTGAGAAGGCTTCAAGTTAGGATTTTGGCTCTTCTTTACATCTCAAGTCTTTTCCTCACCAACGTGTATTCAAGGCATAAGATTATGGTTTTATCTTTATAAAAGGGTTCTCTCAAAGGAATTACTTTTTATATTGAGATCATCTTTCGTCTATCAAGAGGTACACATGTTGCTTAAGCTACATAACGTGATGTTTGGTTCTTGTACGAGAAAATGAGAACATGAGTATCATCAGAGGATGTAACCCATAGCTTCATTCAATCTTATACAAGATTCACCAAAATTCATTCATGATTATTCAATTCCATTCAAGGTTACTATAAAAGTATGTCGTCCATCAAACTTCCATCCAAGGATCTTATTCAATTTTGTTCGGAAGTACAAGTTATAAATCACCATTTACATTCATTTGAACCTTGCAAGATTACACCATTGCATTTACATAAACCATTACCATTACAAGATTATCTCATGTCAAAAACATTACAACTCAAAAATAATTACAAAAAAAACTCTTATATCTATCCTAAAGCCTATCTCTCCATACTTCAAAGTCTTCCATGATAAGCCTCCACGTTTCAAACTCTTTGCCATCTTCCATAATTTCATTCTCTTCAAGTCCTGAACTGAGCCAAAAGAGTACTCGACCATGCCATTATCTTCCTTTCTAACACCCAATTCCATGATTGAAAACCACAATTGAATCTGCATAAAACCAAGCATACCATGTCAATTCCAGCATAGGCCGCAATCCAAACATCATTCAACTCCTTTAGTTCCAAGAATTCAAACATATATCATCCAAAACAACATGAAAGTTTCGTACCCCAAATTTTCCCTACGTTATAATTATATTTAGGTTTATTTTAAACTAATCGCACTGTGTAGTTTTCGTTTCTATGGAGAAGGTAAAAGATGGAAAATGGGTGTTTCGACTTAAAATGGACCATCAATATCTGATGGCCCATTAAGTTTTAAAAGAGGAGTCTAAATCAACAAGGGGTATGTATTAATCATAAGAGGGGTACATATCCTAATTAGGGGTGTGGGCTTTCTAAATCAGAAAGACCCAACTGATTTTTGCTGGCCCATTTGTGAGGTGTTTGGCCCAATGGCCCATTTAGGTTATTAAAAAACTCTTTATGATTATGATGAGGAGAGGGGTGCAAAAATCGTTTATTATAGATAAGCCCATTAAATTTTTTTGTACGCAGGCCCATTTGTAAGCATGAGTGGAAGGCCTGTTTCCCTTGCATTGTTTTTGTGTTGATTTTTTATTTATTTTAATCAATATCTGATTATGGTAAATAACATTATTGAATTAATGTTAATTACATAAATTTGTGTTGTTACTTATTATTAAAACTTTTCTTGTGTTATACTGACTTTTTTAAATATTTAGTATTAAACATCAGTATTAATCTCTATTATTAATATTAATAAAAAGTTGTTGTAATTGAAAGAAACACGTTTAAAGAAAGAGCATAGGCCCAACCCAAGAGTGAGGAAGGAAAATGCTTGCAAAAAAAACTTCCATTATGCAGAACAAAAAAACGTGCAGTCCAAAAGCCTAAAGTCAGAAACGAATACTGTAACAACCAAAAGAAAAAAATGCACGAACAACTACTGTGTAGATCAAATTCAACTCAATCTCAATAATTGACAATCATATATACAAAAAATAGAATCAAATCTCAGAGTTATCAAAATTTGTATCAAATCAAATCGTAAAATTATAATACATAGGTGAAATAAATCGGAATCGTATCAATTACAATTAGACTGAATCAATTTACAAGCTAATATCTTCTCAATCACAGACTTGTAACGACAAAATTCCTAAATTGACTAACCTAAAACACTATAAATAACCTAGAACTAAGAACAAGAAAGGGACAAACAAAGAAAAGTCAAAGGAGAAGAAGATAAAAAAAAAAGAAGTTATAGAAGAAGCTACAGAGAGAAGAGCATAAAAGCTCAGTTGAAGTTAAAGAAGAAGTGTTTACGGTTTCAATATCTAAAACCCTAAACCGTTGTCAGCCGCTCCCTTCTAGGCATCACCCACCGTTATCACCATTCTCTGGCACCTGCGGTTGACAAAGAGAAAGAAGGTCATTGGTGAAATTGAAGGAAACAGAAGGGACAAAGAGGAATAACTTGCGAAAAGAATCACGACATAGAGGTAATCCGACACAAAACTTATCTTAGAATTATTATTTGGATTTCCTTTGGGGATTTGGGGTTGCACCGTCGTCGTCGCTGTTAGGCTCTTAGGGTTTTGTTTGGGTGTTTGAAGAAGAAGAATGAACATATAGGAAAAGAGAGAGAGAAGTAATGTAAAAATGAACAGAGTTGTGTAAAAAACCAATATAATGCTTGTTCTTTATCCTGTGTATACGCACCCTATGCGATATCATGCTCCCTCGGTTCATATCTGCGTGACAGTTATCAAACAACCCCGATGCCGTTCCCTCACTGTAACAATCTATTTTTTTAAAAAGGGTTTACAAAGAAAATTTTGATTAACCGCTCGCTTAGTCCAAAATTCGGCTATTTCTACATCCGGTCTAATTGCGAGGAAAGTTAAAATACCTTTGTAATCTATAAAAAACACAAATCCATACGAACTACGAATTGGGACTCTGATTCCTCATAAGAAGATACATAGGAATACGATTAAAATCGCGGCGAGTTCCCTTACAAAATATTAAAACCCTTTTTTTTCCTGAAAAATGCTTCTAAACCCTAGTATCATTGTGAACAAGGTAGATGAAGGGTGCCTAACACCTCCCCTTCGTCTAAAACTGAGTCTGAAACCTAGAATCTTTGTCTTTGAAATTATAGTTTCCTATAAGATTCCCTTCCTTAGGATAAAAACTAGTAGTGGCGACTCTGAGTTTAAAAACCAGTTGCAACAGCTGGCGACTCTGCTGGGGACATCAACCCTAGGCTTATAAGCTTTTCCCTTAGTTTTTTTAGGTTTTTATTTTGTTGGGTTTTTTATTTCCTTTTTATTTATTTATTTATTTATTTCTTGTTTACTTTATTATTCATTATATTTACTGTGTGGTGGGATTTTCATTTTAAAAAAAAAAATATTTTCAAAAATAACCTTAGAAAGAAGGTTCGTCTATTAGCCAAGGGGATACATCATCCCTATGAGTTTATGTGACGTGTTTGCCTAGATTCGATGGAATTCTGCGAAAGGAATACTATGATTGATGTCTTTAAAACTAATTATTTCAGTTATTTCTTCACTGTAAGTGATTGAAGGGATTTGAGGAGGGCCTCATACCTAGGAGTGTATTATGTAGAAGTATAGCACGGGTAGTGATTAAGTAATTAGATCGTAAACTGGTTTTTTACTGAGGGTCTATGAATTGATACTATTTAGTGGACTTATCCCTAGCTTGGTAGCCCTCAGACTAGGTGTTATTGTACACTGAACTGGGTTAACAATCCCTTGTGTTTTTACTGCCTTTATTATTGTTGCACTTTACTTTGTCCTCAGATATTTGTGTTGTGACATCTTCTTCGACATCACATATCTGATACCAAAATTACAATTGGTATCAGAGCAGGCATCCTGCTCTATATCTGGGTGAGATCCAGGGAAGATGATTTCTGGTACTATGGACAAGGAAGGAGGATTTATGAACAGACCACCCATTCTGGATGAAAGTAATTATGACTATTGGAAACCACGTATGGTTGCCTTCTTAAAGTCTTTGGACAATAGAGCTTGGAAAGTTGTTTTAAAAGGATGGAAACACCCTGTCAAATTGGGAGAAAATAGAGAACCTACTTATGAGTTAAAATCAGAAGAAGATTGGTCTAAAGAAGAAGATTGGTCTAAAGAAGAAGATGAAATTGCTCTTGGAAATTCTAAAGTCTTGAATGCTATATTCAATGGAATTGACAAGAACATTTTCAGATTAGTGAACACATGTGAAGTAGCTAAGGATGCATGGGGAATTCTTTAATCTACTCATGAAGGCACATCCAAAGTTAAGATGTCAAGACTTCAGTTGCTCACCACAAAATTTTAGAATTTGAGAATGAAGGATGATGAAAGTATTAATTACTTCCATATGAATATTCTTGAAATTTCTAATGCATCCAGTGCTTTAGGAGAGAAAATACCTGAAGACAAATTGGTTAGAAAGATGCTCAGGTCTCTTCCCAAGAGATTTGGTATGAAAGTAACTGCTATAAAAGAAGCTTAAGACATTGACAAAATGAAAGTGGATGAACTTGTTGGATCCCTTCTGACATTTGAATTAAGCATCAATGAAAGATCTAAAAAGAAGAAAAAAAGCATAGCCTTTGTATCAAATACTGAAGATGAAGAGGAGGACTGTGATCTGGATACAGATGGAGGAATATCAAATGCTTTAGCTATGCTTGGAATACAGTTTAACAAAGTGATAAAAATAATGGATAGGAACCAAAGATCAAATGTCAAGAACATCTTATATGACATCCGTAAGTCAAATGAGTTTGGAAGAAAAAGGGCTGAAGAAAAATCCACTCAAGGGAAGGGAATACAATGTCATGAAGTGAAGGCTTTTGTCACATTAGAGTTGAATGTCCTACATATCTTAAGAAACAGAAGAAGAATGTATATGTTACTTGGTCTGAAGAGGACTCAGAGAGTGATCTTGAAGAACCTGCCAAGTATGTTAAAGCATTGACAGACAAATATGTATTTGGTGAAGAGTCTAGTGATGGGAAACTAACCTTTGATGAGTTAGCTGCTTCATACAAAGAATTATCTCTCAGAAGTGCAGAAGTGTGCCTTGAAGGGGAGAAACAGAAAGTCCTCATAAATCATCTGAAGGCAAAAAGGGAAGAGAATTTAAAAACTATTTCTAATCTGGAAAGTGAAGTGACTTCCTTGAATTCAAACCTTGATAGAATGGTCAAATCTCTCAAGATGTTGAATAATGAATCTGACACATTAGATGAAATTCTTCAAGAAGGAAGAGTGACAAGAGACAAGAGTGGTCTAGGGTTTAATGAGAAAAAGGAACCAAATTCTAAAGAACCTTCATTAGATCCCACTCATGCCAAGTCTAAACCAAGGATTTCAAATCAAATGTCTAAACATCATGAGAAGAAAGGACATCATGGCAAACATCAAGGCAAGAAAAAGTTTAATTACACCAGAGATAATTCCCAACCCTGGAGATGTCATTACTATGGAAGTCTTGGTCATATAAGGCCTTTCTATTTCAAGTTGTATGGGTATCCTAAAACTACTCTTCTTCCCAAAACTGATCAGATTCCCCAAAATATCAAAAAGAAGAAACAGTGGGTTCCCAAGTCTAATGTTTCTAGTTTCATAGCTCATACTTCTCTCAGAGTATCAACCAAAGACGACTGGTACTTTGACAGTGGCTGTTCAAGACACATGATAGGTGTCAAGAATCTGTTGGTAGATATAAAATCTCATTCCACCAGTTATGCGACTTTTGGTGATGGAGCAAAAGGAGAAATCAAAGGTGTTGGCAAGCTGTAATGTTCAAGAGTCCCTAAGCTTGATGATGTGTTACTTGTTAAAGGGTTAACAGTTAACCTAATAAGTATAAGCCAACCGTGTGATCAAGGATTCAAAGTTAACTTCACCAAGGAAGAATGTCTTATTTGCAATGAAAAGAATGAAGTTATTATGAAAGGAATCAGATATAAAGACAAATGTTATTTATGGGTTCCTCAAGAGTTGAACTTCTCCTCAACATGTGTTTTAGCCAAAGAGAATGAAGTTAAACTATGGAATTAAAAATTGGGGCATTTGCATCTGAAAGGTATGAAAAGAATTATATCTGAGGAAGCAGTGAGAGGGATTCTTAAGCTCAAGATAGAAGAAAGAAGAGTATGTGGTGATTTCCAGATTGGAAATCAAACTAAGATGTCACATCAGAAGATCCAACATCTAACTACATCAAAAGTTTTGGAACTTCTTCTCATGGACTTGATGGGACCTATGCAGGTTGAAAGTCTTGGTGGAAAGAAGTTTGCCTATGTTGTTATAGATGACTTCTCTAGATACACATGGATAAGTTTTATTAGAGAAAAATCAGAAACTTTTGAAGTGTTTAAAGATCTCTGTCAAAAACTTCAAAGGGAAAAAGATAGTCATGTCATCAGGATCAGAAGTGATCATGGAAAGGAATTCGAGAACAACAAATTTGCTGACTTTTTCTCTTCTGAAGGAATCAACCATGAATTCTCTTCTCCCATTACTCCTCAACAAAATGGGATTGTGGAACGCAAGAACAGAACCCTTCAAGAATCTTCCAGAGCCATGATTTATGCTAAGAAGTTACCCTACTATTTTTGAGCTGAAGCTATGAATACTACGTGCTATATCCATAACAGAGTCACTCTAAGGAAAAGCACTTCAACCACCTTTTATGAAATATGGAGGGGAAGAAAACCAAATGTTAAATACTTTCATGTTTTTGGAAGTAAATGTTACATCTTAGCTGACCGTGAACAAAGGAGGAATATGGATCTCAAGAGTGATGAAGGAATATTCCTGGGTTACTCTACAAATAGCAGAGCTTACAGAGTTTTTAACTCAAGAACCAAAGTTATGATGGAGCCAATAAATGTTATTATTGATGATATAGGATGAAATGTTGAAGAAGATGTCTTAGAAGATGTTGGAACATCTTTGTCTGATATTCCAATAGAATCAAATGACAGAAGTATTGATTCTAATCCACCTCAAGAAGATCCTGAGCCTAGTCATCTCAATAAAGGACCTTCAATTAGAACACATAGAGATCATCCTAAGGATCTTATCATAGGATATCTAAATGAAGGAGTGACTACCAGATCAAGAGATGGAATATCAAACTCTTACTTTGTGTCAAAAATTGAGCCTAAGAATGTAAAAGAGGCCCTAACTGATGAGTTCTGGATTAATGCTATGCAGGAAGAGCTATAACAACTCAGTAGAAATGAAGTTTGGGATCTAGTTCCAAGACCTGAAGGGACAAATGTGATTGGCACTAAATGGGTGTACAAGAATGAATCTGATGAAAAAGGGGTGGTCACTAGAAACAAAGCAAGGTTAGTTGAACAAGGGTAGACTCAAATTGAATGAGTTGACTTTGATGAAACCTTTTCCCCTGTGGCCATACTTGAATCAATCAGACTACTCTTGGGAGTTGCATGCATAGTGAAATTTAAATTGTTTCGAATGGATGTAAAGAGTTCCTTCTTAAATTTCTGTCTGAATAAAGAACTTTATATGGAACAACCAAAGGGATTTGTTGATCCAAGTTTTCCTAAATATGTCTACAAACTGAAGAAAGCTCTGTATGGATTAAAGCAATCTCCAAGAACTTGGTATGAGATATTGACATAATTTCTTTGTGAGAATGGATACAGGAAAGATGGCATAGACAAAAATCTTTTTGTCAAGGAAGAATAAGGGAAGATCATGATTGCACAAATTTATGTTTATGATATTATGTTTGATGGGATGTCAAATGAGATGGTTCAACATTTTGTAAAGCAAATGCAGTCAGAATTTGAGATGAGCCTTGTTGGTGAATTATCCTATTTTCTTGGTCTGCAAGTTAAAAAAATGGAAGATTCCATATTTTTATCTCTGAGAAAGTTTGCCAAGAATATAGTAAATAAATTTGGGATGGAAAATTCCATCCAAAAAATACTCTTGCTCCCACTCATCTGAAGTTGTCTAAAGATGAAAAAGGAGTAAGTATGGATTAAAGTCTTTACAGAAGTATGATAGGAAGTCTTCTATATCTCAAAGCTAGCATACCTAACATTGCCTTTGCCGTAGGGATGTGTGCAAGACATCAAGCTGATCCTAAGACATGCCAACCATGTGAAGAGAATTCTTAAATATGTGAGTGGGACAAGTGACTATGGTATGCTATACTCTCATGGATCTAGTTCTTCCTTAATTGGTTATTGTGATGCTGATTGGGTAGGAAGTGCTGATGATAGAAAAAGTACATCAGGAGGATGCTTCTTTCTGGGAAATAATCTCATATCTTGGTTCAATAAGAAGAAAAATTGTGTTTCTCTATCCACTGTAAAGGCTGAGTATATTGCTGCAGGAAGCAGTTGTTCTCAATTGGTTTGGATGAAACAAATGCTAACAGAATATAATGTCAAAAAAGATGTCATGCCATTATTCTGTAACAATCTAAGTGCTATAAACATATCAAAAAAACCCATTCTACACAGCAGGACCAAACACATTGATATCCGTCATCACTTCATAAGAGAACTTGTTGAAGAAAAGATTGTTTCCCTAGAACATGTAGCCACTGAATTGCAACTGGCTGGCATTTTCACTAAGGCTTTGGATGCTAATCAGTTTGACAACTTAAGAGGAAAATTAGAGATTTGCTTATATAAGGGTTTGTAGAAATTAAAGGTGTATGTGAATATCATTAAAGTGATATTATATTATTTATGTTTTCAACAAATCAAATTTCGAAACACAATCATTACTAGACTGTCTCACAGTGTTTCCCACACGCTATGAAATTACATCTTTCCACTTTCATAAACTCTTCATTCTCCTCTACAGAAAAAGAACCCTTGTCATTCTTCATCTCTTTGCTCAAAAATCTTCAAAGATGTCTCAACATCATATATCGTCTTCCTCAAAATCTGTCAACCTCCCTAAAAATCTCTCCCTTGACAAGGTACTTGATGTTACTCCTCTAAAAACTATACCACCTCTTGAGAAGAAGGTCAAGAAACCTAGATCATCACCTGCAAAGAATTCCAATGATGATAAAGGTAACTCTTCTACTGCTACTGATGATAGGAAAGAAGAAGAGATTGTTAATGTTAATAGAAGAATTAGAAGGCTAGTAGATAGAGTATTAAATGAAGGTTTTGCTGTGCCTAGGATTTCTACTCCTCTTACTCGTATGCCTCCTCCGAATGACAAAGGAAATGACCCTAAAAGTTCTGCTACTGAATCATCCACCTTCAAGAAAGATGCTGTTGAAAGCAAATTTGAGAAGCTTGCTACCTCTGCTCTAAAGGAAGTGGAAGAAGAAAATGTTGAACAAGATGTTGAGGAGAACTCTCCTACTAAATAAGATGATGCTGTCTCCAAGGTTACAGAAGGTAAAAATGTTGATAATGTGGTTAATGTAGATGAGCTATCTGACAATGAACTCATTACTAATGTGGTGCTTGGAATTGCAAAAAGGCTTAAATCCAAGAAAGTGAAGGATGTAAGTGTCACACCCCCTTCCAAGACAATCAAGAAGAAAACCATGTATGGTCCCCCAAAGGCCGGAAGTAAAGTGGTTCCTCCCTCCAACAAGAGAAAGGTTATACCTAATGACTCCTTAGATGATGATGAGGACGATATCTAGAACATCTCTCATGTGAAGAGATAAAAAAGTAAGAAGAAAGCTGTATTGGTTGAAGAACCTGACTCTAATTATGATGTCGAGCAAGATGTCCAGGACATCTCTCCTATAAAAAAGTCTGCAAGCAAGAAACTGTCTGTTAGGGTACCTGATGCCCCTCTTGATAACATTTCCTTCCATTCTATTGGGAATGCTGAAAAGTGGAAGTATGTGTTTCAAAGAAGAATTGCCCTGGAAAGAGAATTGGGAGCTGGTGCTCTGGAATGCAAAGAAATCATGGAGTTGATATCTTATGCTGGATTGATGAAAACTGTTACCAGGTTTGCCAAATTCTATGAGACTGTTGTTAAGGAATTTATTGTTAATATTCCTGTTGACAGTGCCGATCATAAAAGTAAGGAGTTTAGAAAGGTATATGTTAGGGGTAGGTGTGTAGAATTTTATCCCGCTATCATAAATAGATTTCTGGATAGGTCTAAAGATGACTTTTGTAAGTTGGAAGTAACAAATAATCAAGTGTGCAGAGCCATCACTGCTAATCAAGTGAGTGGCCCATGAAGAACAAACTTCCTATTAGGAAGCTAAGTGTGAAATATGCTATTTTGCATAGAATTGGAGCTGCTAATTAGGTTCCTACTAATCATACTTCAACCATCACTATTGGCCTAGGAAAGTTTATTTATGCTATTGGAAACAAGAAACTGTTTGATTATGGTACTTACATCTTTGATCAAACTATTAAGCATGCAGGAACTTGTGCCATTAAAATTCCCATTGCCTTTCCTTCCCTCATCAGTGGAATTATTCTTAATCAGCATCCTGGAATTCTAAGTGGTAATGATGTAGTGTGCAAGAGGGAGTCTGCTTTGACCCTCCACTTCAAGCTTTTTTTAGGAAAACATGTCCCAGACATTGTTTTGACATCTGCATCTGCTGAAAACATGACCTCCACCAAGGATGACATGGTCACTGAATTAAGGGAAGCATTCAAAGAACTAGATGATGTGATCAGAGTTAGTTTAACAAGGAAGCTAACTTTTGAAAAGATGATCAAGAAGCTGCAAAAGGACAACAACTTTGATGAAGGAGGAGATTCTAGTGAGAAAGCAAGTTCTGGCTCAATAAAGTCTATTGGTCCTGAAGACAGTTAGACTATTTGATGTTTATTTATCTGACCCCTTTGTTTCTTTTTGGCACTTGCATGTGCTTAACTTATGAATCCTATGGTCTGTAACTATATTACTGATACTCTCTTGAATGCATCCTATTATTTGGCATATTATGACTAAAAAGGCAGAGAGAAACTGACTGACTGACCACTGATTGAGGGGTAGCTTAATACTTGAGGGGGGGCCTCATGTCTCAGAAGATGTTTTGACATCTTCCTATGCTAACAACTAACTGCTAACTGAGTTCTCTTTGTTTTGCTTGCTTTGCTCATGCTGCTGCTCTGATAATGCTCTAATAATGTTCCAATAATGCTCAAATAATGTTTTAGCCAAAATTTGCCAAAGGGGAAGTTTGTAAGTGTTTGTTGGCAGCAATTTTGGTAAAACAATGACTTGATAATGTTTTTCTAAATGTCTTGACATTTGAAGCAAACTGTTTTGAACAATGTCAAAGCAGATATCTTGACATCTACCTCCTGAACTGAACTCAGTCCAATATCAGTTTAAGTTTTCTGTTTCCTATTTTTATGCGTGCCATAATTCAGGATTTGTTACTCATAGGCTACGAAAAATATGGAGGAATATTTTTATTTTTGAATTATCTTTATGGATTATATGTTGGACTATTTTCATGGAAATGTTCAAAAGATTTGAATATTTGTTTTTCAGCCCAAGCCCACTACCGCGCCTATATAAGGACTTACTTCTTTATTCGTACCACTGCAACTTTTGAAGAAGAATACTTTCTTTATGTTTTAGAAGTCTAAGTCTTTTAATTGTCAAACACTATAGTATTTATTTAATACTTGAGTTGTTATTTGGGTTGTTAATTGTGTATAATTCATAAGCTTTTAAGCATTGAATGATTGAAGTCTTTAAAACTTATTATTTCAGTTATTTCTTTACTGTAAGTGATTGAAGGGATTTGAGGAGGGCCTCATACCTAGGAGTTTCTTAGGTAGAAGTATAGAACGGGTAGTGATTAAGTGATTAAATCGTAAGCTGGTTGTTTACTGTGGGTCTATGAATTGATACTATTTAGTGGACTTATCACTGGCTTGGTAGCCCCCAAAATAGGTGTTGTTTTACACTGAACTGGGTTAACAATCTCTTGTGTTTTTACTGCCTTTATTATTGTTGCACTTTACTTTGTCCTCATATATTTGTGTCGTGACATCTCTTTAGACATCACATATCTGATACCAGAATTACAAACCAGATGTTTTTTCTGCTCTAATTCAGTTCTACGACCCTCCATTGAGATGCTTCACCTTTCAAGACTTCCAGCTAGCACCGACTCTGGAAGAGTTTGATAGAACTCTGAAATTTTCTAAAGAGAAGGCCTATGTGGGTATCGGGAAAACTGTTGACGTTAATGTCTTGGCAAAAGGTTTAGGGATCCCTTATTCCGAATTGGCTCTTAATTACAAAAAAGAAGGCGACATACGAGGAATTAAGAGAATCTACCTAGAAACTAAGGCGCTCGATTTTGCTATTAATAAAGAATGGGAGCCTTGTGTCAATTGTTTTGGATTGCTTGTTGTTGTACCCCAAAATTTTCCCTCCCATATTCTTCAAGATTTGTAAAGATCAATCTCTAAATGGTTCAAGATTTGCTCAAGGATTGCACAGTTCAAATGCCTCCTAAGCCAGTCAAAATTAGGGTTTTGGTTCCTTCAATGAATTTGGGGTTTTCAATGGCTCAATCAAGTCCCATAGGCCTACACACATTGTCAAGCATCTACATGTCAAGTCTCAAGACTCACAGAGGCAAGTTGCACAGTCAAAAGCCCTATTTGGTTCACAATCAACTGCAGGGGCAAAATGGTTATTTTACAGTCAAAAGTCAAAAATTTTGGTCAACATCTTATTTTGAGTTCACAATCATCATTTGATCAAGTCTTGATCATGATTCCACAAGCATGGCTCAAAAATCATCAAAGATGCAAAAGTTGCTAATTTTGGACAGTTGAAAAGTCAACTGTAACTTGACCAGGGCATAACTTTTTCATGGTTCATCAGAAAAATCCCATCCAATGCTCATTTTGAAGGGGATGACATTTACTACAACTCATCTTCACATTCCAAGTCCAAGAAATGCTCTCACAAATAGTTATCAATTTCTACATTATAGGTCAATTTCAAAAGTCAACAAAAAGACATTTTAAGTCAAAGACCACAACTTGAGATTGGTAAATCCAAATGACATGGGACCAAAGGCATTGGTTATATGACTTCAAGACCTTTCCAAAATGTCCAAGAACATGTTCATATGATCAAAATTGAGCAAGATATGCATTGGAGAAGTTGGGAAATTTTCATGAATTTGCAAAAGTCAACTATCCTTAAAACTTCAATTTTTGACAAAAGGGCCCACTTTCTTCCACTTGATTCAGCCTTGTCATGCCACACACGTGTCCCATGATTAATTTCAAGATCAAACATTTATTTTTCCATTTTATTTAATTTTTATTGATTTAATTCATTTTAAATCCATAATAATTCAAATAAAATCTAAAAATTAATGGAATAGCATCTTTGTGATTTGAATAGCTTTTATATGTCATATGCCAGCTAACCAATTCGTGCTAAGCCTTTTTTGTGCATAAAATCCTAGATTTGAACCAAATATGGAAAGTTCTTCAATGGTGGTCAACCAAATCTCCAAATTTCAATACACCAAGATACAAGCCCAAAATTAAACCTAGACTGATTGCCATATACATATGCAAGGAGGCTAAACCTAATTCACGACCTAGGCATTGCTAAAACGGCCAGAGCAAAAGTGGAAAATTGTTGGAAAAGTGGGAGATCAAGAACAAGGTAGGAGGTGTTTTCAGGCAAAAATAAGAACATGGTTCTCTTCCTTGCTATCCACTGAAGCTAAAGCGATCACAAACACATCCTAAGACCACCTATACAGCACTGTAAGTCATCACAAAGTCACCTCTGAACACGAAACCTAAGCTCTCTATTTTTGCACTTTTTCTCAAAAGCATTGGCATATTTGTTTTCCTTATTTGATTTCTGACATAACTGTAATATCCAATTTCGTTTTTAGGCCCTGAATCGTGATGCCCGATTCTAGGGTTCATCTTTTTGCGTTTTAGGTATTTTGGTTCCAAGTGAAATTAGGACAAAGCATGAGTATGGATGGATTCAGGGGACATGGACGAGACCAACCATGGTCTTGGAATGAGTTTTTGAAGCCTAGAGACGATTCTAGGAAGAACCCACGGATCTTCCTGCGGATAAAAGTCCGCAGGTAAAAAACCAGGGATCAGCGAAGAAGACGCTGACGCGTCCCCCTCTCATTCGTTCGTTCAAAAAACGCGCGTTTTATATATTTTTTCAGGCATTGTTAAGGATCACTAATATATTATTTGTTGTGCATATCAATATCAATTAAAGCAAGCTGGCATAGTGGCAAGGGAGAACATGCATTGAGCGTTGGGACCTGGGTTCGATTCCCAGGTCCCCCATATAATTGTTTCTATTTTTTCTTGTGTAATCCCCTGCAGGCTTTCAAAAGGGTTCTATCATGCATCCTACGCATCAGCCTGCCATGTGGCCTCAAACCCAGATCCAATGGCTTAAAGTGGATGACCACCATGTACCCAGTCAACACCTGCCATGGAGAAGTCAGAAAGTCAAACCGGGCTTGAGGAATTGGGCTTCAAAGTTCTAGAAAACACCTCCTTCTGGGCCCAGAACCCCCTTGGTTCATTCCTTTTTCTTTTTATTTTATATTTTCTAGTTTATTTATTAATTATTTTTCTAATTATTATTATTATCACTAAAATTAACATAATTAATTTTTCACAATAAAAATTCAGAAAACTAAAAAATGTAAATATTTTATTTATTATTATTAATTTCACTTTAGTTTAATTATTTTGTAAATAAACACTAACTTAAATTAATTTAGTTTAATTAGGTTTAATTTTAATTTTCTTTTACAATAAATAAAAATAGATTAGAATTAGGGTTTTTCTTGACTTTTAATTTCTTTTCTTTTTATTTTCATTAAAACATAAAAAACACAAAAATACTTTTTCTTTAATTAATTAATTAATTAGTTATTAGGTTTAATATTTCACTAATTGCAAAAAAGGACAAATTCAATTCTTTTCTCAAAAAGGGTCAAAACCCTAAGGACGTCCCGATTCAATTCTTTCGCGCGCATATTTTTAATTCATTATTTATTTGATTATATTTGATGTAACTGTTTCCGAGGATGTAATAGTTAATTAGGATTTTATCGCGTTCTTTTATTTTCTCGCATTTATTTTCCAAACGGGTTATGTTTTTGGCGATGTATATACCCGCGCCTTGTAATAGCGTAGATTTACCTTTCCGCACTTTATTTCCCGCAAACTATTAAACTGTTAATTATGCATGACAAGACTTGTATGACAAATAAAATCAACCCGTAGCTCACAATGATGCATGTTCAAAGATAAACATTAACATGAAACCTGACAGACATGCACATGCCACCCTTAGGGTACGCCTCACTTGGTTGCCTCGAGGTGGTCATCAAGTATAGGGTGTTTTAGAGGTCACCCTCCTGTCTAAAGATCCAGTTGCCTCGAAACGGTTGCCTCGGATAAAAAGGATCTAGGACATTAGGGTTACCGCTAAGGCGTCCTACTATTGCTTTGGTGACCACACATGTCCCTCTAATCGAATTGACCCGAATAACTCCAACGACGGTGCTACCTACTTCTCAATAGTGGGGTAGTACTGTCTAAAGGACTCTTAGACAGCCTAATTCCTTAGAGTAGGTAGATTTCTCCTGGGTACTTGCTCTTTCAAAAAAACAAAAACATCTTTTCGCACCTACACTTTCAAAAAGTTTTCAAACAGACACTTCATACACTCTTGAGGACAGATACAAGAGTTACTTAGAAGTTTTTTAAACGAACTTTTTTCAAAACCCACAAACACAAGAAAAGCAAACTCTTTTTGAAAACGTAGTGAGCAAGTACCTAAGAGCCCGTGGATAACCACGGATAGAAAGGGTGCTAACACCTTCCCTTTCTATAAATCTACCTCCCGAACCGAGAAACATCTCGAAAAGGAATTTTGTTGTGCTTTTGTCCTTTCCTTATTGGAGAAAATAAAAGACGGTGGCGACTCTTGCTTACCGTGACATTTCGCGAACCAGCTTAAAAAACAGTCAGTTCTATTTCCACCGATCACACTTGTATTTTGTGTAATTTTATTTCCACGGACTTTGGACTATATTTACCCTGTAGCCATTAGCATATTTTGGGGTGCAAAAGCTTTTAATACGGATCCAACTCCCTCCCTGCTTGCTGACATTTATTACACACTTCATACACTGTACGAAAAAAGAAAGGCACTTTAAATTGTTGCATTCCACTATTGTACTCCTGGTTTATGACCCATATTTATAAAGAAGATTATATAATTCCGAATCTGACAAGACACGAGTGGCTTCAAAACTTAAGGTCTCTCACTGCTAATTCTGTATTATGGTATGCAAGGAAGATGGACATTTGTGATATTACCTATAGTTGCAGGGACTTTCCTAATGTTCCATTGATCAGATCACGAGGCTGTATTAGTTACAACTCTACCTTGGCCTTACGACAATTAGGGTATCCTTTGGAAGATAAACCTTCAGACGAACAACTCCAACAATTGATCATTCATGACATGGGTAGAAATGACCAAGGGTTGCTCAACAAGATTATCCGAGCTTGGAATAAGGTTAATAACAGAAAAGCTGAAAGCAAGAATGCCGTGGCAAAAGAACCCTATATTAGATAGGTTCTGGGTAGGGTACAAATTATCAAGCTTCCATTTGATATAGATCCTGAGAACAAGTTAGAAGTCCCAAAGGCCCTGCCTTTGTCCTTGGAAGAAATCAATGATCTGAAGAATGCCCTAAAACAAGCTCAGGGAAAAGGAAGAATTAGAAATCAACCTCCTTAATCTAACCAAAGAAAAAAGACAAATGCAGCTCATACTTGAATCAAAAGACCAACAGATTCAGAATCAAGATGCTTTGAAAAAAGATAACCTTAAACGGAAACGTATGACTGAAGGATTGTTAAGTGCTACCTTCAATCTAGATTCCAACAACCAATGATTAGAAGATGCTGCTAATGAAATCAGGAGGTTAACCAAATGGTATGAAAAGGCTACACAAGACAATTAGGTCCTGGAAGAGGACCTAAGGGCCCAGATCCAAAGTTTGGCGCAAGCTTCTTTAGATCAAGAAGAGCAAATGAAATACATCACCACCAGACTCCAGGAAACCAAGAATCAGAGTTAAGGGAACGCCTTGAAAGGATGAGGGAAGAAAGACTCCTGGCCCATAAAACTGAAGAATATGAGAAAGTGTACCTTGAGCTAGAAGGCCTCCGAAAATATTTCCTCATTCAACGGAGAATTTATACAGAGATGAGGGCTGAAAAGATGTATTGGTAAGAGTAACATACGAGATCACCCTAAAGAGGAAGGATAACCATAATATAATCCCCCATCTTTACCATGAATATCGGTATTACAAGGACAAGCACGAAGACTCGCTTTCTTAGCCAACAATCTCATTGAAGACATTCCTAGAAGTTTGAGAGATGCAGAGAATGTAATGGTTCCTCTTCCAAAAGATGTTGAATACTTTCTCAAACTTTTTCGAACAATGGTCGATCGTTTCAGAGCAGATACCCGCAAGCGCACTTAGAAGATAATTTCCCTTTTTTTACTTTCTTGCAACAAGTTTATTATTTTTAAAGTTGTAATACCTTTCAATATTTGAATTATGTTCTCTTAAAAACAATTGTTACTTTCAATAAAGGAATTTTGGTTCCGTATCTTGCTTGCGTATTTATTTTTAAGATATTCACCAATAAAAAAAAGAGCAAAAGCAAAAAAATATAATGCTGAAATATATATCCAAGTGAATGAGGCATTCAAAATTAGAAACCCTAACATATTCATACATATTCATGCACATCATACATTCACAAACACCTGCATTTCATACAAAAACTTATCTTTTTCAAAAAAATTCTCCAGTTAAACCATTGGTAGACGAAGAGCAGCACGTCCTTGGCCTCTGTATCAGACAAGAGCCTATCAACAAAGAGAAATGGAACAAATTGAGGAGAATCAAACTGCGTTCAAGGAAGATCTCGAGCACGTCAAAGGCGATTTCAACTCAGTTAAAGGATACTTGAAGTTCTTCTATCTTTGAAGAACATCATTGATAGACAAGATCAAATTGCTAGAGTAGCTTTTGAAGAAGTACCCCAAACAATTGGTGCATCAAGCGGTCACCAACCAAGGAAAAGCCAGAAATAGGACCCCAAAAGTCCATCGTGGCTCAACAAGAAACAAAACAAGCTGAGACTGAAGGGTTTGTCCCACCTCCACCAAACTTATGGGCATCCCATACCCTGCAAATTTCGATCAACAATGCAGACAACTACTTGGACCTGCAATATGGAGACCACGACCTAGAGGATTTCAATCAGGAGCCCTTAAGAACGACCAATGCTCATGCTATTGAGAATCCCCTAGTGATAAATCAATATAAATATCTTGAGGAAAGATTGAAAGCTGTGGAAGGTTATGACGCCTTCGAGGTAGATGCTCTTGAAATAGGCCTAGTTCCCGATGTGGTGATCCCATCAAAGTTAAAAGTACCTGAATTTGGAAAATACAAGGGGCTCACTTGTCCGGGGAACCATTTGCGCATGTATTACAGGAAGATGCATACCCATGCCCACAACTAGAAGCTAATGATTCATTGTTTTCAAGAAAGATTAAGTGGGGCATCCCTGGACTGGTATATGAAGTTAGAACGGGTTCACATTCGAACATGGGAAGATCTTCCTAATGCTTTCTTGAAGCATTAAAAATATAACTTGGACATCGCTCCTACTCGCACGCAACTGCAGAACATGTCTCAGAAGAAAGAGAAGTCCTTCAAAGAGTACGCTCAAAGATGGAGAGAGATGGCATCCCGATTACTTTTGATAGGACAGGTTTTAAGCCCACCAACTTCAAGAGGGTAGTACCTAGACCTCATGCTGGCCTAAACTCTAAGGGCTGTCTGGTGTGACTTGCGTGCCTTATCATGTTTGCGTTTTGTGAATACTTGTGGTGTGCTTTTATCATAACATCATAACATCATACAACATCATATGAATCCACTAACCACTTCAAGGGTTCGAATCTTCATCTTTGTTCTTGTTTTGTAGGACATGGAAACTATCCACAGAAAGACAATTCAGGTCAACCTTGTAAGGATCCCTCCTCAGCTTAAGGAGCTTACATCCAGGATTCCCGAGAACTTTTCCTTCAGTGAAAGGCATGGTAGACTCATCAGCTTGGTCAACACCAACATTGAAGAAGATATGATAAAAGTTCTCTTCCAGTTCTTTGACCCTTTGCACCACTGTTTTACTTTCCCGAATTATCAATTAGTACCTACTTTGGAAGAGTTTTCTCAACTTCTGAGGGTTCCCATTCTCAGTTAACTACCTTACAATGGTACGGAAAGGGAACCAAAACTTGAAGAGGTTGCTAAAGCATTACGTCTACAACCATCTGACATCAAGGGACATTGGGAAGTTAGAAGTGGCATCAAAGGATTCTTGGCAAGGTTTCTGTTTGAGAAAGCCCAAGAATGTTGGAACTCTCTTGATCTGCAAGCCTATGAAGAGATTGTGGAACTCCTTGTCTATGGGTTGGTATTGTTCCCGAATCCAGATCAACTTATAGATATCAATGCCGTCAAGATTTTCATGTCCAGGAATCCCATACCTACGTTGCTTGGGGACATCCTCCACTCATGTTACACTCGAACCATGAGAAAAAAAGGTGTTCTCATGTGCTGCACTCCTCTCCTGGCAAGGTGGTTTATTTCGCACCTTCCGCAATCAGTTTTGAAGAACGAGCGGGGTTTGAGGTGGTCGCAACGACTGATGACCCTCACACATGCTGATATACATTGGTGTTCTCGGTCCAGAGAAAATGTCACTATCATTGATCGTTGCAGAGAGTTTCCTAATGTTCCTTTACTTGGAATCAGAGGAGGCATTACTTACAACCCGTGTCTGGCTTTGAGACAGTTTGGATATGCTCGAAGAGATGGCCCTCATGACATGTTGATTCCTGACATAGTTTTTGACTTCGACAATGATACGCAAGGACTTCGCCAGAGATTCATCAGAGCTTGGAGGATTCCCAACAGGGTAGATAGTAAGACACTGGGGCACAAGAACTCCATCCCCATTGAGCCTTATCTCAAGTGGGTACGAGCCCGCTCCCAGAAGCTTGTGATGTCGTATCCTCATGTTCTCCCCGTGATCAAAGAGCCAGTTTTGGAAGGAGAGGTGCCATACACAATTCAACATCCTGACATGCCAACATCTTGGGAAGAAATGCAAAAAAGCTGGATCCAACTCAAGGAAGAACGGAATTCTCTTGAAACCAGTCTGCATGCCAGTGAGAAGAAGGTCTTGGAGCTCACCCACCTACTGCACGAGGAAAAGACTCTCAACACTTACATCGCTCCAAAAAGGATGCGCAGTGTCTTTTGGGATTAAGTATTTTGTAATGTTTTGCCCATAAGGCCCTGATGTACTGAACAAATTATTTCTTAATATAACGTGTGTCCCTTTTTGTCTACAACGAATTTGAACTTTCGAACCCCTGAATGCATTGCATAAATAGCATATCATTTATCATGTGCATAACAGGTACTTTTTTCTACAGGTTGCTTAATCTTCTTCGCTGTTTATTTCAGTGATCATCATGAATCCTGAACCTACTACTGAACAAGCTACCAAGGCCCTCCAGGCCCAGAACGCCCAGTTTCAAGAGCTGGTCATGAGCTTAGCCCAGGGTCAACAGGAGTTGAAGACTCTGCTCTTGAAGGAAAAGAAGAAGAAGAAGAAGAAGAAGAGGACTGTGCTGTTTAACAATGGACGAAGGTTTGGGAATGCATTGCAGAATGAGGTTGAGCTGACTACCTCATCTGGGGAGAAGAACAGTCTGCAAGAGAGAAGGGTTCCTAGTCCCGTGGTCTCCGACAACGAGACGGATTACAATGATGAGCAATACCCTCCTGCTGATGACAGGTACAAACAGCTGGAGGATCGTTTAAGTGCTATGGAGATCTAACATGTGCCCGGGTTGGATTTTGGAGATCTAGGTTTATCTTCTGGGGTGGTGATCCCACACAAGTTCAAGGCACCTGCCTTTGCGAAGTACGATGGGGCTTCCTGCCCTAAGCTACACCTCAGATCATATGTAAGGAAGATCCAACCTTACACTGCAGACAAGAATCTATGGATCCATTTCTTCCAGGATAGTCTTTCAGGGACTCAACTCGAATGGTTCTATCAGCTGGATGGAACCAGTATTCGAAACTGGGAGGACTTGGCTACTGCATTTTATAAGCAGTATCAGTACAATTCCGACCTCGCTCCTACGCGTAACCAACTCCAGGGTATGTCTCTAGGGACGGGCGAAGGTTTTAAGGAGTATGCGCAAAAGTGGAGAGACCTGGCTGGCAGGGTGCAGCCACCGTTGACTGACCATGAGCTTGTTGACATGTTCTTGGGAAACCTGTCTGGTCCTTTCTTCAACCATCTGATTGGGAATTCTTCTGCTGGGTTTACAGATCTGATCTTAACCGGTGAGAGGATAGAAGCTGGCATCAAGTCGGGGAAGATACAAAAGGGTGCCTCCTCGAGCACTGAAAAGAAGCCCTTCAAGAAAGAAGCTAGTGCTGTGTATGGTCCCAGAAGACAAAATAAACCGGAACGCCGCCAAGTTGTCAACGCGGTGGTTATTTCTAAGCCTGCTGCTGCTCCTCAGCAATATAACCAACCAAGGGGTGAGAGACCCAAAAGACAGTACACTCGGCTCAGTATGACCCTGTCTCAGATATTGCCACAACTACTGTCGACCAATCTGGTAACTGTCAAAGAAGCTCCGAAGGTGGTAAACACAACCTCTCCAAAGTACAATCCCAACGCCCGCTGCACTTATCACTCTGACAGCCTGGGGCATACTACGGATGATTGTTGGGCTCTGAGGAATAAGGTTCAGGACCTTATTGATGCTAAAGAAATACAGTTCGAGGCGCCCGAAAGGCCCAATGTTGTGACTGCTCCCATGCCCCAGCATGGAGTGAATGCTGTTGAGGAGGACCCGTATGTAGCCTTTGTGGATGAGATTGTTACTCCGTTGTTGACTGTCAAAAGGAACCTGTTGTTAGCCGGTTTATTTCCGGGATGTAGTAAAGGCTGCCTTCTATGTTCTATTTCACCTGCTGGTTGTCCTTTGTTGAAGTCAGGTATCCAAAGCCTGATGGATAATAAAGAGATCTTGTTCGAAAAGATTGATGTTCCTGCTACCCGTACTGAAGAAGTTTCTATTGTCACTATTTTCAACAACCCTCCTAAGGCTCCCTCAAAGAAGCCTGTCAAAATCATGTCTACTCAGAAGATTTCTCCTATCATCATCACTGTTCCAGGGCCCATCCCCTATAAATCTGACAAAGCTATCCCGTGGCACTATGGGGCAGATGTTTATGTTCTTGGAGTAAAGCAAGAGTTTGATACTAGTACCAGCGTCAGTAACATCACCGGGCCTGCCAAAGTCACTCGCAGTGGTAGACTCTTCTCACAAGATATTGCGCCACCAGCTATTCAGAGACCTCTTGTCATTACACCTGCAAGTGTGCCTGCATCCCTGCCTGACCAAGTTTCTACTTCTACCCCTGCTGCCGAGTCATCTGACGCTCGGGGCAAAGGGATTGCTACTGATGTGCCTGCCCAGATGGAGGCACCGAAGACCGTCAATGTTGAAGCTTCCAAGCAAGAGATGGAAGAGATTCTTAAAATTATCAAGAAGAGTGATTTCAATGTAGTTGAGCAGCTGAGGCACACCCCCTCTAAAATTTCTATGCTATCACTGTTGTTGTGTTCAGAGGCCCATGCCAAGGCCCTGATTTCCTTCCTGAAGACGGCCCACGTGCCACAAGAAATGTCTGCTGATCAATTTACCGATTGTGTGGCCAACTTGACTGCTGATAATGGGTTGGGTTTCTCTGACGCCAATCTGACTGCCAAAGGAAAGAACCACAACGACGCCCTGCATGTCTCCATTGAATGCAGGGGCACTACTCTTGCATATGTGCTGGTTGACACTGGTTCTTCGTTGAACGTATTACCCAAGAAAGCTCTAGACAGGCTGGATTGTGAGGGTTTAGAGCTCAAGCCAAGTAACATTGTTGTCCGGGCCTTTGACGGGTCCAAAAGGCTGGTACATGGTGAAGTTGACATTCCAATCAGGGTTGGTTCTCAGGTCTTTGATTCAACATTCTATGTAATGGACATCCGACCGTCTTATTCTTGTTTGCTGGGTCGTCCCTGGATCCACAAGGCTGGAGCTGTGACCTCCACACTACATCAGAAACTGAAATACCCGGTCAGAGGGAAGATTGTGACAGTGCAGGGGGAGGAAGAATACATGGTCAGCCACCTCAACTCATTCCGGTACATAGAGATGGATGGGGAATTCATTGAGACCCCCTTTCATCATTTTGAAGAGGTTCCTCCGACACTGGCATCAACAGAGACTGTGACTGAAGAAGACTCTCCTTTGAAGATGGCTTCCTTAAAGGATGCCCGGGCTGTGATTGAGAAGGGTGAGTGTGCAAACTGGGGCCGACTTCCTGATTTCACTCCGAAGACTGACAAGTTTGGTTTGGGTTTCACTGCAGAAGCTCAGAGGGTTGTTCGTAAAGCAAGGATTGGAAGACCTCATGTGTTCATCACCAACCCGGGAGTGAATGCTATTGAAGACGACGTGGAGGAATCTGAATTCGACAGCTGGATCTACCCAACGATCAACGGTGGACCAAGCAACTGGACGACGAAAGATTTCATACCTATTACTTTTGTAACTCAGTAATGAACTCTTTTGTTTTAAATTTGTAACGAACAATAATTTGAAACTTTATGGCCCAGTGTCTTACCCGGGGCACCGTGGCTTCATTTGTGAGGGCTTTTGTGTGTCACTTTCATATATCATTAATAAAAGCATTGGACGTTTTCGCATTTCAAATATTGCGCTCCTTGTCTTTCTTTATTATATATTGCAAAACAGCTATATTTACACACACTCACCTATACAGGTTCCAATCCACTCTGGATCTCACTGGTAACGACTCTGCTACTACCAGTTATGACTTCGAAAATCCGATCAACTTAGCCGAAGACGAAGGTGAAGATGATTGCAAAGTACCTGGTGAGCTTGCAAGACTGCTGCTCCAGGAAGAGAGGGCCATTCAGCCACATGAAGAGCCAGTGGAAACGGTAAATCTGGGTACTGAGACAGACAGAAAGGAAGTCAAGATTGGTGCCAATCTAGAGCTCAGTGTGAAACAACGGTTGATTCATATGTTGCATGATTATGTGGAAATCTTTGCCTGGTCTTACGAAGACATGCCTGGGTTGGATACCGACATTGTGGTTCATCACCTGCCTACCAAGGAAGAATGCCCTCCGGTAAAACAGAAGGTCCTCCGTATGCGTCCAGAGATGTCCGAGAAAATCAAAGTTGAGGTTATGAAACAATTTGATGCCGGGTTTCTAGCAGTGACTTCTTACCCTCAGTGGGTTGCCAACGTGGTTCCAGTACCAAAGAAAGATGGTAAGGTCCGAATGTGTGTTGATTACAGGGATTTGAACAGGGCGAGCCCTAAGGATGATTTCCCTCTGCCTCATATCGACGTTCTGGTTGACAACACCGCTCGGCATAAGGTATTCTCCTTCATGGACGGGTTCTCCGGTTATAATCAAATCAAGATGGCTCCTGAAGACATGGAGAAGACCACTTTTGTTACTCAGTGGGGCACCTTTTTCTACAAGGTCATGCCTTTTGGGTTGAAAAATGCTGGGGAAACCTACCAACGTGCCATGGTTGCTTTATTTCATGACATGATCCATCATGAGATCTAAGTATACGTCGACGATATGATTGCAAGGTCTCAAACTTAGGAGGAACACCTTAACCATCTACAGATGCTGTTTGACCGGTTGAAGTTGTACAAGCTGAGGTTGAATCCGAACAAATGCACCTTCGGGGTGAGATCTGGAAAATTGCTAGGTTTCGTCGTGAGCGACAAAGGTATTCAAGTGGACCCTGCCAAAGTGAAAGCCATACAAGAGATGCCAGTTCCCAAGATATAGAAAGAAGTCAGAGGCTTTCTAGGACGACTGAACTACATTGCCCGATTCATCTCGCATCTAACTGCTACCTGTGAACCAATCTTCAAACTACTGAAGAAAGATCAAGTAGTACGTTGGAATGATGAATGTCAGGCCGCTTTCGAAAGAATCAAAGAGTATCTCCAAGAACCACCCATTCTTATGCCGCCGGTTGAAGGGAGACCTCTAATCTTATACTTGACAGTACTGGACAACTCAATGGGGTGTGTGCTGGGGCAGCATGACGAGTCTGGCCGAAAAGAGCACGCTATTTATTACCTTAGAAAAAAGTTTACCGACTGTGAGACCCGATACTCACTGCTCGAGAAAACTTTCTGCGCTTTGGTATGGGCTGCTCGCCGGCTGAGACAGTATATGTTGACTCACACTACTCTGTTGATTTCAAAAATGGATCCAATCAAGTATATCTTCGAAAAGCCCGCCTTGTCCGGAAGAATAGCAAGATGGCAGATGATCTTGACGGAATATGACATCCAGTACACGACTCAAAAAGCAATCAAGGGAAGTGTATTGGCAAACCATTTCGCACACCAGGCAGTGGATGATTACCAGTCGATGAACTTTGAATTTCCAGACGAGAATATCATGGTAGTAACTGATTGTGAAGTACCTGGACCGGATGAAGGACCTGAGGAAGGATCCCGATGGTCTATGCACTTTGACGGAGCCTCAAACGCTTTGGGTAACGGTATTGGCGCCGTGATCATATCCCCTAAAGGCACTCATACTCCACTCACTGCCTGGCTATGTTTCAACTGCACCAACAACATGGCAGAGTATGAAGCATGTATCATGGGTCTTCAAGCTGCAATTGACTTAAGGATCAAGTTTTTGAGTGTCTTCGGAGATTCCGCTCTCGTGATCAATCAGATCAAAGGCGAGTGGGATACGAAACACCCAAACCTTATTCCTTACAAGGAGTATGTATTGACGTTGATCCCTCATTTCGAGGAGATAACCTTTGAACACTTCCCAAGAGAGGAGAATCAGTTGGCGGATGCGCTAGCTACAATGTCTTCTATGTTCAAAGTCAAATGGGACAACGAGGCTCCCCGGATCATTATCTGGAAGTTGGATGAACCTGCACATTGCTGTGATCTTGAGACCGAAGAGGTAACTGAAAAAGCCTGGTATCATGAAGTGAAGAGGTACCTTGAAGCTCAAGAATACCCCGAGGGTGCATCTGTCAACGACAAGAAGTTCCTGAGAAGGTTCGCTGCAAAGTTCTTCCTCAGCAATGGCATTCTATACAAGCGAAACCATGATTCAACCTTACTACATTGTATGGATAAGACTGAAGCAGAAAAGATCATGGCAGAGCTACATGAAGGTACCTTCGGAACGCACTCCAGTGGACATACCATGGCAAAGAAAATCCTTCGGGCAGGATATTTCTGGTCCACAATGGAAGCCGACTGTTATCAACATTCTCGGACATGTCATAAATGCCAGATCTATACTGATAAGGTGCATGTTCCTCCAGTCCCTCTGAACGTCTTGACAACACCTTGGCCTTTTGCAATGTGGGGCATTGATATGATCGGCGAGATCAAACCTACGACATCCAACGGGCATCGCCTCATCCTGGTAGCGATTGATTACTTCACAAAGTGGGTTGAAGCAGCTTCCTATGCTACCGTAACCAAGAACGTCGTGGCGCGGTTCATTCGGCACAACCTGATCTGTCGATATGGTGTACCTGAGAGGATCATTACGGATAATGGTACCAATCTTAACAACAAGATGATCACTGAGCTCTGCGAGCAATTCAAGATACAACACCACAACTCTTCTCCTTACCGGCCGAAGATGAATGGGGCTGTAGAAGCAGCAAATAAGAATATCAAGAAGATTGTGCAGAAGATGACAGTGACCTATAAAGATTGGCACGAGATGTTACCATTCGCTCTTCATGGGTACCGTACCTCAGCACGGACGTCAACAGGGGCAACACCCTTTTCCTTGGTCTATGGCATGGAGGCAGTCTTGCCTATTGAAGTCCAGATACCCTATCTCCGGATAATGAAGGATGCAGGTTTGAGCGAAGATGACTGGATCCAGACTCGACTTGATCAATTAAATCTAATCGATGAAAAGAGACTCACCGCTATTTGTCATGGTCAAACGTACCAAAAACGGATGATCAGGGCATTTAACAAGAAAGTCAGACGATAAGAGTATCAAGTTGGAGACCTGGTAATCAAGCGCATCATTCTTCCTCAAAGTGATCCCAGGGGCAAATGGACCCCCACGTACGAAGGGCCATTTGTGGTTAAACATATCTTCTCAGGAGGAGCTATGATTCTAACCACCATGGATGGTGACGACCTTCCTCACCCTGCCAATATGGACATAGTAAAAAGATACTACGCATGATCAAAGACCCGCTAGGTTGACACACCTAGGCAAAAATAAGGGCTTCCCGGCGAACCAAAATGGTTCGGGCAAAAATAAGGGATGAAATGAAAAAAATCTGTACACCCGGCAAGTCGAAAACCTGAAAGGGCGGCTTGGGCAAAAATGGGTATCCCGGTGGACCGAAAACCCGAAAGGGTGGTCCAGGAAAAAGTTAGGGATTAAAGCGTAATACTATGTCTCATTGGATCACCTTGCATCCAGACTTCGATATCAACTATCAGGTTCAGACGACATCAATCAATCAAGCTTCATCTTCAACTAAGCAGCAAAGTGATGAGACGCTTGAAGACATAAAGGCGATAGCAGAGTTGGAGCCCAGTGGGATTATTTTTCACATAGCTGTTTTGTTTCCTTTTCACAAAATTGTATAAACTCTATGTTGTTCGGCGGCGTTCTCTTACTAGGACGTCAGCCTCTTGTACACAAAACGCCTATTTACAGGAAAATTTCAAAATCAATACAAAATCATTTTTCCAGACAAATTGCCAATTGTTTTTCCTTTATCTATTTTGTTTTGTAAAGAACGTCCAATGTTCATTTTTGATATATGCATTTGACATTAATTGCTAATCATAAATACTTGCATGCGAAATAAAGGACTAATTACAGGTGACATCAGAAACAGGGGCAATAATGAGTTGTCTAAGCGATCTAGTTGCTCTGTCCACCAAGGTACTAAGGTAGGTTCGGCTGAAGAATATGACCAAGATACCTTCACTCCCCAAAGTAAGACAAGATTCAGCCATACTCTCCCCAAGCAGAGTTGGTCTCCCATCAGCCCGAAAGGCACAGTATCCCTAGCCAGTCAGCAACACTCTCCCCAAGCAGAGTTAGCCTACTGTCAGCCCTAAGGAAGTTGGATATCCCTAGCAAATATTAACATTCCCCAGCCGAGTATACAGATATTCCTAAGAAAGCATCCCCGACAGTCTTAATATCCCCTAACGGAAATATAAGATTGTTCCCCGGCAGAATACCAGACACCCCAGTGGAGCCACTTCCCCAGTACAGTCCATAAGTTTCCCCAGGAGAGTTGAATCATCCTCCCCAGTAGATTCTGGAAGCTTATTCCCAGTACATTCTGGAAGCTTATCCCTAGTAGATTCGGGAAGCTTATCACCTGCAGAGTACATACGTCGCTCCCCAGTCATATTCAGAAGGTTATTTCCCACCAGAGCTTATAACGGGGTTATCCTCAGCTAATTACAATGGAAAGATCGTCCTCGGCAAAGTTCTTCCTATCCCTCAATGGAGTTCATCAATTCCCCAACATAACTTATCAATGGTATCCCTAGCGGAGTTATCATCAAAATCTCAGCGAAGCATCTCTTCCCACAGAGTATTTCCCCGTAGAGTAATCTCTCCAACAAGTTTATTTCCCAACGGAGTCATCTTCTCCTACCGGTTTATTCTTGCAATCATCATCCCCAGCGGAAACGAAGAATTCTACTCTTCAAACATCAGCCCAGGATTCAACAAGTTCTCGGCATTCGTCAAGGATTTATTTTCCTAGACGAAAATACATTCATAGACATTTCACATTTCATACATCCTGCTTACATACATGATAAAGCGCATACGACACAATCTTATTTGTTCTTGAGAACATCATGACATCATGCATTTCATACATCATGACATTGCATACCACTAATGTTTTGCCTTTTCAGGAAAAAGGTCAATCCAAAGATGATTACTATCAACTGTCGCGATTCCAGATTCGATACCTGTATCTAGCCAGGGCATATCTGTGAGCGATTGATTGTAGATTCGATACCTGTATCTAGCCAGGGCATATCTGCATGAAGAGTTTGAAGTTCTAGATTCGATACCTGTATCTAGCCAGGGCATATCTGTGAGCGATTGATTGTGGATTCGACACCTGTATCTAGCCAGGGCATATCTGCATGAAGAGTTTAGAGATTCGATACCTGTATCCAGCCAGGGCATATCTGTAGACGACTAATTCCAGATTCGATACCTGTATCTAGCCAGGGCATATCTGTGAGTAATTGATTGTAGATTCGATACCTGTATCTAGCCAGGAAATATCTGCATGAAGAGTTTAGAGATTCGATACCTGTATCCAGCCAGGGCATATCTGTAGACGACCAGTTCCAGATTCGATACCTGTATCTAGCCAGGGCATATCTGTGAGTGATTGATTGTGGATTCGATACCTGTATCTAGCCAGGGCATATCTGCATGAAGAGTTTAGAGATTCGATACCTGTATCCAGCCAGGGCATATCTGTAGACGACTAATTCCAGATTCGATACATGTATCTAGCCATGGCATATCTGTGAGCGATTGATTGTGGATTCGACACCTGTATCTAGCCAGGGCATATCTGCATGAAGAGTTTAGAGATTCGACACCTGTATCCAGCCAGGGCATATCTGTAGACGACCAATTCCAGATTCGATTCCTGTATCTAGCCAGGGCATATCTGTGAGCGATTGATTGTAGAATCGATACCTGTATCTAGCCAGGGCATATCTGCATGAAGAGTTTAGAGATTCGATACCTGTATCCAGCCAGGGCATATCTGTAGAAGACTAATTCCAGATTCGATACCTGTATCTAGCCAGGGCATATCTGTGAGCGATTGATTGTGGATTCGATACCTGTATCTAGCCAGGGCATATCTGCATGAAGAGTTTGAAGATCAACCCCTGTAACAGGCCAAGAAATTATCTTTCTTTCTCAAGTATGCAAGTTCTCGCTAAGGAATCTCTTACGCGATCGACACCTCTGGATGGCATCTTTAAGCCCATCTCCACAACTATCCATTACCTTTCCAAATGACATCTATAAGCCCATTCCCGACAAGGTTCTGTCACATCTCCAGATGGCATCTATAAGCCCATACTCCTATCCATTAGCTCTCCAAATGGCATCTGTAAGCCTATTCCCGACATCACATTGCTGATATCCTACTATGCGAGCGCAAATTTCTGGGCACTCTAGTGTTCAATCATCTTCCACCTTCGGATCACGAAAGGCACACAAGCCAATCTACATCCTCAGGTTTAAGAAGATTGAACAGGGGAAACTGTTGTACCCCAAAATTTGCCCTCCCATATTCTTCAAGATTTGTCAAGATCAATCTCTAAATGGTTCAAGATTTGCTCAAGGATTACACAGTTCAAATGCCTCCTAAGCCAGTCAAAATTAGGGTTTTGGTTCCTTCAATGAATTTGGGGTTTTCAATGGCTCAATCAAGTTCCATAGGCCTACACACATTGTCAAGCATCTACATGTCAAGTCTCAAGACTCACAGAGGCAAGTTGCACAGTCAAAAGCCCTATTTGGTTCACAATCAACTGCAGGGGCAAAATGGTCATTTTACAGTCAAAAGTCAAATTTTTTGGTCAACATCTTATTTTGAGTTCACAATCATCATTTGATCAAGTCTTGATCATGATTCCACAAGCATGGCTCAAAAATCATCAAAGATGCAAAAGTTTCTATTTTTGGACAACTGAAAAGTCAACTGTAACTTGACCAGGGCATAACTTTTTCATGGTTCATCAGAAAAATCCCATCCAATGCTCATTTTGAAGGGGATGACATTTCCTACAACTCATCTTCACATTCCAAGTCCAAGAAATTCTCTCACAAAAAGTTATCAATTTCTACATTATAGGTCAATTTCAAAAGTCAACAAAAAGGCATTTTAAGTCAAAGACCACAACTTGAGATTGGTAAATCAAAATGACATGGTACCAAAGGCATTTGTTAGAGGACTTCAAGACCTTTCCAAAATGTCCAAGAACATGTTAATATGATCAAAATTGAGCAAGATATGCATTGGAGAAGTTGGGAAATTTTCATGAATTTGCAAAAGTCAACTATCCTTAAAACTTCAATTTTTGACAAAAGGGCCCACTTTCTTCCACTTGATTCAGCCTTTTCATGCCACACACGTGTCCCATGATTAATTTCAAGATCAAACATTTATTTTTCCATTTTATTTAATTTTTATTGATTTAATTCATTTTAAATCCATAATAATTCAAATAAAATCTAAAAATTAATGGAATAGCATCTTTGTGATTTGAATAGCTTTTATATGTCATATGCCAGCTAACCAATTCGTGCTAAGCCTTTTTTGTGCATAAAATCCTAGATTTGAACCAAATATGGAAAGTTCTTCAATGGTGGTCAACCAAATCTCCAAATTTCAATACACCAAGATACAAGCCCAAAATTAAACCTAGACTGATTGCCATATACATATGCCAGGAGGCTAAACCTAATTCACGACCTAGGCATTGCTAAAACGGCCAGAGCAAAAGTGGAAAATTGTTGGAAAAGTGGGAGATCAAGAACAAGGTAGGAGGCGTTTTCAGGCAAAAATAAGAACGTGGTTCTCTTCCTTGTTATCCACTGAAGCTAAAGCGATCACAAACACATCCTAAGACCACCTATACAGCACTGTAAGTCATCACAAAGTCACCTCTGAACACGAAACCTAAGCTCTCTATTTTTGCACTTTTTCTCAAAAGCATTGGCATATTTGTGTTCCTTATTTGATTTCTGACATAACTGTAATATCCAATTTCGTTTTTAGGCCCTGAATCGTGATGCCCGATTCTAGGGTTCATCTTTTTGCATTTTAGGTATTTTGGTTCCAAGTGAAATTAGGACAAAGCATGAGTATGGATTGATTCAGGGGACATGGACGAGACCAACCATGGTCTTGGAATGAGTTTTTGAAGCCTAGAGACGATTCTAGGAAGAACCCACGGATCTTCCTGCGGATAAAAATCCGCAGGTAAAAAACCAGGGATCAACGAAGAAGACGCTGACGCGTCCCCCTCTCATTCGTTCGTTCAAAAAACGCGCGTTTTATATATTTTTTTCAGGCATTGTTAAGGATCACTAATATATTATTTGTTGTGCATATCAATATCAATTAAAGCAAGCTGGCATAGTGGCAAGGGCGAACATGCATTGAGCGTTGGGACCTGGGTTCGATTCCCAGGTCGCCCATATAATTGTTTCTATTTTTTCTTATGTAATCCCCTGCAGGCTTTCAAAAGGGTTCTATCATGCATCCTACGCATCAGCCTGCCATGTGGCCTCAAACCCAGATCCAATGGCTTAGAGTGGATGACCACCATGTACCCAGTCAACACGTGCCATGGAGAAGTCAGAAAGTCAAACCACGCGAGAGGAATTGGGCTTCAAAGTTCTAGAAAACACCTCCTTCTGGGCCCAGAACCCCCTTGGTTCATTCCTTTTTCTTTTTATTTTATATTTTCTAGTTTATTTATTAATTATTTTTCTAATTATTATTATTATCACTAAAATTAACATAATTAATTTTTCACAATAAAAATTCAGAAAACTAAAAAATGTAAATATTTTATTTATTATTATTAATTTCACTTTAGTTTAATTATTTTGTAAATAAACACTAACTTAAATTAATTTAGTTTAATTAGGTTTAATTTTAATTTTCTTTTACAATAAATAAAAATAGATTAGAATTAGGGTTTTTCTTGACTTTTAATTTCTTTTCTTTTTATTTTCATTAAAACATAAAAAACACAAAAATTCTTTTTCTTTAATTAATTAATTAATTAGTTATTAGGTTTAATATTTCACTAATTGCAAAAAAGGACAAATTCAATTCTTTTCTCAAAAAGGGTCAAAACCCTAAGGACGTCCCGATTCAATTCTTTCGCGCGCATATTTTTAAATCATTATTTATTTGATTATATTTGATGTAACTGTTTCCGAGGATGTAATAGTTAATTAGGCTTTTATCGCGTTCTTTTATTTTCTCGCATTTATTTTCCAAACGGGTTATGTTTTTGGCGATGTATATACCTGCGCCTTGTAATAGCGTAGATTTACCTTTCCGCACTTTATTTCCTGCAAACTATTAAACTGTTAATTATGCATGACAAGACTTGTATGACAAATAAAATCAACCCGTAGCTCACAATGATGCATGTTCAAAGATAAACATTAACATGAAACCTGACACACATGCACATGCCACCCTTAGGGTATGCCTCACTTGGTTGCCTCGAGGTGGTCATCAAGTATAGGGTGTTTTAGAGGTCGCCCTCCTGTCTAAAGATCCAGTTGCCTCGAAACGGTTGCCTCGGATAAAAAGGATCTAGGACATTAGGGTTACCGCTAAGGTGTCCTACTATTGCTTTGGTGACCACACATGTCCCTCTAATCGAATTGACCCGAATAACTACAACGACGGTGCTACCTACTTCTCAATAGTGGGGTAGTACTGTCTAAAGGACTCTTACACAGCCTAATTCCTTAGAGTAGGTAGATTTCTCCTGGGTACTTGCTCTTTCAAAAAAACAAAAACATCTTTTCGCACCTACACTTTCAAAAAGTTTTCAAACAGACACTTCATACACTCTTGAGGACAAATACAAGAGTTACTTAGAAGTTTTTCAAACGAACTTTTTCAAAACCCAAAAACACAAGAAAAGCAAACTCTTTTTGAAAACGTAGTGAGCAAGTACCTAAGAGCCCGTGGATAACCACGGATAGAAAGGGTGCTAACACCTTCCCTTTCTATAAATCTATCTCCCGAACCGAGAAACATCTCGAAAAGGAATTTTGCTGTGCTTTTGTCCTTTCCTTATTGGAGAAAATAAAAGACGGTGGCGACTCTTGCTTACCGCGACATTTCGCGAACCAGCTTAAAAAACAGTCAGTTCTATTTCCACCGATCACACTTGTATTTAGTGTAATTTTATTTCCACGGACTTTGGACTATATTTACCCTGTAGCCATTAGCATATTTTGGGGTGCAAAAGCTTTTAATACGGATCCAACTCCCTCCCTGCTTGCTGACATTTATTACACACTTCATACACTGTACGAAAAAAGAAAGACACTTTAAATTGTTGCATTCCACTATTGTACTCCTGGTTTATGACCCATATTTATAAAGAAGATTATATAATTCCGAATCTGACAAGACACGAGTGGCTTCAAAACTTAAGGTCTCTCACTGCTAATTCTGTATTATGGTATGCAAGGAAGATGGACATTGGTGATATTACCTATAGTTGCAGGGACTTTCCTAATGTTCCATTGATTAGATCACGAGGCTGTATTAATTACAACTCTACCTTGGCCTTACGACAATTAGGGTATCCTTTGGAAGATAAACCTTCAGACGAACAACTCCAACAATTGATCATTCATGACATGGGTAGAAATGACCAAGGGTTGCTCAACAAGATTATCCGAGCTTGGAATAAGGTTAATAAAAGAAAAGCTGAAAGCAAGAATGCCGTGGCAAAAGAACCATATATTAGATAGGTTCTGGGTAGGGTACAAATTATCAAGCTTCCATTTGATATAGATCCTGAGAACAAGTTAGAAGTCCCAAAGGCCCTGCCTTTGTCCTTGGAAGAAATCAATGATCTAAAGAATGCCCTAAAACAAGCTCAGGGAAAAGGAAGAATTAGAAATCAACCTCCTTAATCTAACCAAAGAAAAAAGACAAATGCAGCCCATACTTGAATCAAAAGACCAACAAATTCAGAATCAAGATGCTTTGAAAAAAGATAACCTTAAACGGAAACGTATGACTGAAGGATTGTTAAGTGCTACCTTCAATCTAGATTCCAACAACCAAAGATTAGAAGATGCTGCTAATGAAATCAGGAGGTTAACCAAATGGTATGAAAAGGCTACACAAGATAAGTAGGTCCTGGAAGAGGACCTAAGGGCCCAGATCCAAAGTTTGGCGCAAGCTTCTTTAGATCAAGAAGAGCAAATGAAATACATCACCACCAGACTCTAGGAAACCAAGAATCAGAGTTAAGGGAACGCCTTGAAAGGATGAGGGAAGAAAGACTCGTGGCCCATAAAACTGAAGAATATGAGAAAGTGTACCTTGAGCTAGAAGGCCTCCGAAAATATTTCCTCATTCAATGGAGAATTTATACAGAGATGAGGGCTGAAAAGATGTATTGGTAAGAGTAACATACGAAGATCACCCTAAAGAGGAGGGATAACCATAATATAATCCCCCATCTTTACCAAGAATATCGGTATTACAAGGACAAGCACGAAGACTCGCTTTCTTAGCCAACAATCTCATTGAAGACATTCCTAGAAGTTTGAGAGATGTAGAGAATGTAATGGTTCCTCTTCCAAAAGATGTTGAATACTTTCTCAAACTTTGTCGAACAATGGTCGATCATTTCAGAGCAGATACCCGCAAGCGCACTTAGAAGATAATTCCCTTTTTTTACTTTCTTGCAACAAGTTTATTGTTTTTAAAGTTGTAATACCTTTCAATATTTGAATTATGTTCTCTTAAAAACAATTGTTACTTTCAATAAAGGAATTTTTGTTCCGTATCTTGCTTGCGTATTTATTTTTAAGATATTCACCAATAAAAAAAGAGCAAAAGCAAAAAAATATAATGCTGAAATATATATCCAAGTGAATGAGGCATTCAAAATTAGAAACCCTAACATATTCATACATATTCATGCACATGCATACATTCACAAACACCTGCATTTCATACAAAAACTTAACTTTTTCAAAAAAATTCTCCAGTTAAACCATTGGTAGACGAAGAGCAGCACGTCCTTGGCCTCTGTATCAGACAAGAGCCTATCAACAAAGAGAAATGGAACAAATTGAGGAGAATCAAACTACGTTCAAGGAAGATCTCGAGCACGTCAAAGGCGATTTCAACTCAGTTAAAGGATACTCGAAGTTCTTCTATCTTTGAAGAACATCATTGATAGACAAGATCAAATTGCTAGAGTAGCTTTTGAAGAAGTACCCCAAACAATTGGTGTATCAAGCGGTCACCAACCAAGGAAAAGCCAGAAATAGGACCCCAAAAGTCCGTCGTGGCTCAACAAGAAACAAAACAAGCTGAGACTGAAGGGTTTGTCCCACCTCCACCAAACTTATGGGCATCCCATACCCTGCAAATTTTGATCAACAATGCAGACAACTACTTGGACCTGCAATATGGAGACCACGACCTAGAGGATTTCAATCAGGAGCCCTTAAGAACGACCAATACTCATGCTATTGAGAATCCACTAGTGATAAATCAATATAAATCTCTTGAGGAAAGATTGAAAGCTGTGGAAGGTTATGACGCCTTCGAGGTAGATGCTCTTGAAATAGGCCTAGTTCCCGATGTGGTGATCCCATCAAAGTTAAAAGTACCTGACTTTGGAAAATACAAGGGGCTCACTTGTCCGGGGAACCATCTGCGCATGTATTACAGGAAGATGCATACCCATGCCCACAACTAGAAGCTAATGATTCATTGTTTTCAAGAAAGATTAAGTGGGGCATCCCTGGACTGGTATATGAAGTTAGAACAGGTTCATATTCGAACATGGGAAGATCTTCCTAATGCTTTCTTGAAGCATTAAAAATATAACTTGGACATCTCTCCTACTCGCACGCAACTGCAGAACATGTCTCAGAAGAAAGAGAAGTCTTTCAAAGAGTACGCTCAAAGATGGAGAGAGATGGCATCTCGTGTGCAACCACCACTGTTCGAGAAAGAGCTAGTAGATATGTTCATGGGAATCTTGCAAGGGGTATACTATGAAAAGATGGTAGGAAGCATCTCTTCAGGATTCTCAGATCTAGTGACTATCAAAGAAAGGATTGAAGTTGGAATAAAGAATGGGAAGATACAAGGGGGACTATCAAATACCCCTTGCAATTCCAAAAGACATGTTCCTAACTTCATGAAGAGAAAGGAGGGAGAAATTAATGATGTAGTCTCACAACCAAGAGCACAACAACCATTAATAATCCCGCAAGGACAATAACAAAGAAGATTTGAAAGGCCACAAATAAATTTTGATCCACTCTCTATGCCACCCAGTCAATTATTGCAACACTTGGTCAAAGCATCTTTGGTAGAGCTAAAACCTCTAGCTCCTCCAGTCGGGCCACTCCCACGAAAATACAATGCCAACGCCAAATGCGAGTATCACGCCAATTCTCCTGGGCACACCATAGAACAATGTTGGGATTTTAAACATAAAGTTCAAGATTTATTGGAGTCTCATTATATTACCTTTGAAAAACCTAACATCAAGTCAAATCCCATGCCTCCGCATGGTGGACCAACAATAAATGCGATTGAAGTAGTCATTGACTATGGGGCAGCCAGACATGGAAAAGCCCTAATAAATTTGTTAAAAAAGTATCTGTTGGAGTGTGGGTTCCTATTGGAACATAATGAAGCTTTCGAAAGAACATTACAGAAGTTGGTGGACCAGGGGATAGTCCAATTCAGACTATACCCTGAAGAAGAATATATAGTCGCAATTGAAGGAAATATAAAGAAGTCGTTGGTAATCCCTTGCTAAAGACCAAACTTTAATAAAAAGACTCTTGTGATCCCATGGGGAGAATTGGAAGAAACCCAAGGGGTGGCACCAAAGAAAACTTTACAAATATCAGTAGTTCCAAAGGCCACGATGGTAATTAGGGGACCATCACCTACCCCTTATGAAAGTGATAAAGCATTACCTTGGAGTTATGATTAAGATGTGTATGTCAATGGATTGAAACAGGAATATGAGCCACCGTCAAGTCAAGGACCCGCAATCTCAAACATAGCAGGGACAGGGGGCATGATCCTCATTGGTCGAGTATTTGGATTTGATCCACCAAAGAAGGATGATGATGTAGTGAAAAATAAAAATGATGTATTAAAAAAGGATAAAGGAAAAGCAGTGTTGGAAACAAGTCAGGAAAAAGAACCTCCAAGCAAAAACTTTACTGATCAAGAGGAGGATAAAATTTTGATGATAATTAACAGAAGTGACTATATGGTGGTGGATCAGCTTCACCAAACCCCAACAAATATTTCTATACTTCTGCTGCTCATCAATTCTGAAGTGCATCGAGACTCTTTAATGAAGGTTTTGAGTTCTACCCATGTTGTAGAAGAGATTACTGTAAATCAGTTTGACAATGTTGTAGCAAATCTGACGTCCGGATTGTATATAGGTTTTAATAACAATGAGTTACCTCCACAAGACCGAGCTTACAACAAAGCACTGCACATCTCTATTCAGATAGGTACTACCAGCCTATCCAGGGTACACATCGATATTGGTTCTTCCCTCAATGTATTACCGAAATCTAGTTTGATGAATTTAACATTGGATGGTGTTGTAATAAGGCCAAGTTTTGTAATAGTTAAAGCCTTTGACGGTTCTCAAAGCTCAATATTCATAGAAGTGGAACTTCCAGCCAAAATTGGGCCACATATCTTCTATATCACTTTCCAAGTCATGGATATAGAACCAACGTACACATGTTTACTTGGGCGGCCTTGATTTCATGCGGCAGGGGCAGTCACTTCGACCTTACATCAAAATTTGAAGTTCTTAGTTGAAGGGGAATTAATTATAATTGACGGTGAGGAGGACATCTTCGTAAGTCACATCGAATCATACATGTATATTAGTGCCGACGAAGAGTGTATAGCCCCACCATTCCAAGTCCTAGAGGTTGCTTCAATGGTAACTTTACCAGTGGAAAATAAAATTAAACCTACGGTAACCTCATGGAGAGATTTGCAAACAGCGGTGGAATGTGGTACCTTGAAGGGTTGGGGAAAGCTCCTAGAAATTCCTGAGAAGAAGAATCGCTTTAGTTTGGGCTATGAATTATCAAAATCTACTTTGAAAGGAAAAACACAGTTTCCTCCAATCTAAGAGATCTTCGTCAACAAGGGAATAGAGCATGGCAGACATGTGGAAATGATATCAAACAAAGGTAACACCAAAAAGGCAACTGATTTCATCCGAGAATGCGCCCCAGGAGAAGAACTCAAGAGCTGGACAACTGTGGAGATTCCTGAGATCTTTTTCTTTCCTAAGTAATTTTTCTTGTTTAAAAAAAAGAACCTATGTCAAGCCCGAGGCATAGGGGTTGCTTGTAAGGGTCCCCTCATTTTATTTCAAACAATATTCATAATTAATAAAAGTTATATTCCGTATTCAATTAAGATCTCTGTCTTTCGCTTGCATTTGAAAATGGCAATACTTTTTCTTCATATGCATTTCTCAAAATTCACATACTAAAAAAAATCTGCACCAAAACATGATAAATGTGCAGATCCATGCCGGAAACTATCAATAATGTTACTACTGCAATCTGATATAATTTTGATGCTCCTATTAACCAAGCCGAAGAGGAATATGATGAAGATCTTGAACTATCTGAAGAATTGGTGAGAGAGATAGAGCGAAAGGCCGACAACATAAAACCATATCAAGAATCTATTGAGACCATTAACCTTGGCATAGAGGAAGATCCAAAAGAAATCAAGCTAGGGACAATATTAGAGAAAAGCGTCAAGGAAAGGATGATCAAGCTACTGCTTGAGTAGGTGGAAATATTTTCCTGGTCCTATAGGGATATTTCGGGATTGGATACAGACATTGTGGTGCATAGACTACCTCTCAAAGAAGGCCATTCTCCAGTTAGGCAAAAACTCAGGAGAACTCGTCCAGACATGTCCAGCGAGATTAGAGAGGAGGTTCTTAAACAATTCGATGCATGGTTCTTAGCAGTGGTAGATTATCCACCATGGATAGCTAACATCGTGTCGGTGCCCAAGAAGGATGGAAAGGTACGCATGTGTGTGAATTATTGGGATCTGAACAAAGCAAGCCCCAAAGAAGATTTCCCGTTACCTCACATAGATGTTTTGGTGGACAACACGACTCAAGCTTCAGTATTCTCATTCATGGACGATTTCTCAGGCTGTAATCAAATCAAAATGGCGCCCGAAGATATGGAAAATACCATTTTCATGACACCTTGGGGGACTTTCTACTATAAAGTAATGCCATTCGGTCTTAAAAATGTAAAGGCAACTTATCAACGGGCTATGGTCATACTATTCCATGATATGATTCATAAAGTGGTGGAGGTGTACGTAGATGATATGATTGCCAAATCCCATACGGAGGAGGAACATATCATACATTTACAAAAGTTATTCGAGCGTTTTCGCAAGTTCAAATTAAGTTTGAATCCGAACAAATGTACATTTGGCGTCAGATCAGGCAAGTTGCTGGGTTTCATTGTATGTCAGCATGGTATCGAGATAGACCCCGACAAAGTAAAAGCTATACAAGAAATGCCAGCTCCGAGGATAGAGAAAGAGGTTCATGGTTTCTTAAGGCGATTAAATTAAATTTCAAGGTTCATATCGCATCTAACAGCCACGTGCGAGCCTATATTCAAATTATTGTGAAAAGACCAAACGGTGGTATGGAATAAAGATTGCCAAACGACCTTCAAAATAATAAAGCAATACTTACAAGAGTCGCCGATCTTAATGCCACCGGTTCTTGGAATACCACTCATCATGTATCTGACAGTGCTCGAAGGATCAATGGGTTGTGTTTTGGGACAGCAGGACGAAACATGAAGAAAAGAGCATGCAATTTACTAGCTCAGAAAGAAGTTTACTGATAACAAAGCCAGATATTCACTCCTTGAGAAAACTTGTTGTGCATTGGCTTGGGCTACTAAGAGATTGAGGAAGTATATGTTAACCCACACCACATGGTTAATAGCTAGAATGGATCCTTTAAAATACGTGTTTGAAAAACCGGCTCTTACCGGAAGGATTGCCCGATGGAAGATGCTACTATCAGAATACGACATCCAATATGTTACTCCAAAGGCCATCAAGGGTAGTATACTAGCGGATTATCTAGCTCACCAGCCATTACCAGAATATCAACCGATGAAGTTCGACTTTCCAGACGAAGATGTCATGGTTATAGATGACTACGAAATACCAGGGCCCGATGAAGGACTTGGACTAGGGGCACATTAAACACTCATGTTCGACGGGGCTTTAAACGCACTAGGGCACGATATTGGGGAAATTTTGACTTCTCCAAAGAATTATCACAAGCCCTATACTGTGAGGTCATGTTTTGACTGCACCAATAATATCACTGAATACGAAGCTTGTATAGATCTGGAGGCTTCCATCAATCTAAGAATCAAACACCTTAAACTATTTGGAGACTTCACGCTGGTCATATACCAAGTCAACAGCGAATGGGACACTAAACATCCCAAATTGATTCCATATCGGAATCATGTTTTAAAGTTAGCTGTGGAATTCACTGAGATTACTTTCAGTCACATCCCACGAGAAGAGAATCAAATGGTGGATGCCTTGGAAACTCTGTCGGCCATGTTCAAAGTAACTTGGCCAAACCACGAACCACACATTACAATCAGACATTTCGAAGAGCCCACACATTGCCCCACTATTGAAAAAGGATCGGATGACAAACCTTGGTTTTATGACATCAAGAAATACCTTGAAAAGTAAGAATATCCAGAAAATGCCTCTATCATTGACAAGTGATCTCTGCAGAAGTTAGCCTCAAAATTCTTTCTAAATGGTGATATGTTCTATAAAAGAAATTATGATATGGTATTACTCAGGTGGGTGGAAAAACAGGAGGCATATACATTCATGTGAGAAATCCACGAAGGTACTTTTGGAACTCATACAAATGGGCACGCCATGGCTTGAAAAATTCTATGAGCAGGGTATTATTGGTTAACAATGGAAGTCGATTGCTACCATTATACAAAAACATGTCCCAAATTCCAAACCATGCTGACAAAATTAATGTGCCAACAACTCCTCTGAATGTCATGAGCTCTCCTTGGCTGTTTTCAATGTGGGGAATTGATATGATCGGCACGATCGAGTCGAAAGCATCTAACGGACACCTTTTCATACTAGTAGCCATCGATTACTTCACTAAATGGGTAGAAGCGGCATCCTACGCCAATGTAACAAGTCAAGTGGTTACTCGGTGCATCAAGAAAAATCTAATATGTAGATATGGGGTTCCAAGCAGGATCATTACAGACAACAAGTCTAATCTGAAAAACAAGATGATGAAGGAGCTATGCGATAATTTCAAAATCGAGCACCATAACTCCTTGCCCTATCGACCTAAGATGAATAGAGCATCGAGTCAACCAACCAAAATATCAAGAAGATCGTTCAGAAAATGGTGAAGACATACAAAGATTGGCACAAAATGCTTCCTTTTACTCTACATGGCTATCGTACCTCCGTACGCACATCAACATGTGAGACTCCTTTCTCTCTAGTATACGGCATAGAGCCAGTACTTCCAGTTGAAATAGAGATACCATCACTTTGAGTTTTAATGGAAACAAAGCTTGAAGAAGCATAGTGGGTTCAGATGCGACTCGACCAGCTTAACCTCATCGAAGAGAAGTGCTTGACATCTTTGTGCCACAGTCAATTACATCAGAAGTGGATGAAGAGGGCCTTCGACAAGAAAGTTTGTCCTTGAATATTTAAAGAAGGGGATTTGGTAATCAAAAAGATTATGTTACCCCGCCTCGATTCACGCGGTAACTGGACACCCAACTAGGAAGGTCCGTACATAGTAAAAACATCATTCTCCGGTGGTGGTTTTATCCTCACAATAATGGATGGGGAAGAACTACTGCATCCGACAAATTCAGACGCAGTCAAAAAAACTATGTATAAAAATATCGCTAAGCTCAGACCCTAAACGTGCGACTTAGGCAAAAAGGAGTGTCCCAGTGGATTGAAAACCCTAAAGGGCGATCCATACAAAAATTAGGGACATACAAAAAAAAAAACCATCCCGGTGGATTAAAAACCTGAAAAGGCAACTTGGCAAAAAATATGGATCTCATTTAAAGAAATAAAGAACAAAAAAAATGCGATCTAAGAACTGCGATCTACAAACCACGACTACAACCGCAAAAGAGAGAGAGAGAGAGAGAGGTTCAAATCATGGGACTCAAGCAAAGAAGATTGGAGCTATCAAAAGGATATTGGGGAAAATAACAGTAGCAATTATCACTTTCATTGCCATTTAATACTTTCAAAAATTTCTTTAATTACCTCTTTCTAGGGATTACATCTTGTACGTTCGCCTACCCAGAGGCATATTTATCAATAAAAGCATCAACCTTTTTTTCAAAACTTACAAATTGTGTTTTTTTGTTGCAAAATAATACTATTATTTTTTCGTGAATATTGTTTGAAATCATTTTGGGGAATCTACATAAAAATAAAATCACTTGATAAAACATTGAAAATCATTTTCGTTAGAGAAATATCGAAAAAATATCCTTGCCCACGCTTACGCACACGATACAAATGACTGGCTGACACTTTTTCATGGTGTTCAAAACAATTCAAGAAAATACCATGGCAATGCAACATGCAACGCCAGGGAGTTGGTAACTCAAAACCAATGGTTTAAAGGAGATAATACGAAAACATTTTTGCATTACATTTTGGAGAATATACACACATATCTCAAAACATGACATTTCTCAAAACATACCTTGGGCGGAATCAATATCTCTTGGCCCCTCATTAGATTTTCACCTTAGTTAAAAACAGACAACAAACAAATATCCAATCTCATCTTTGATTTAGATATCTAAGATTTATTCATCAAGACAAACTCCCTCTCCAAATAGAACTCATTACCTAAGACTCCATACAGAAATGTGTTTTCCTCCTTTTGCGATATTGCCCATTACCTAAGGCTCCATGAAGTAATGTGCAAGATCCAAATATGAATCATTACCTGAGACTCCATGGAATAATGTGTTTTCCTATTTTTGTGATATTTCCCATTACCTAAGGCTCCATGCAGTAATGTGAGAGATCCAAATATGAATTACCTGAGACTCCATGCAACAATGTGTTTTCCTCTTTTTGCGATATTACCCATTACCTAAGGCTTCATGCAGTAATGTGCGAGATCCAAATATGACTCATTGCCTAAGACTCCATGCAGCAATGTGTTTTCCCCTTTTTGTGATATTTCCCATTACCTAAGGCTCCATGCAGTAATGTGCGAAATCCAAATATAACCCATTGCCTAAGAATTCATGCAACAATGTGTTTTCCTCTTATTGTGATGTTGCCCATTACCTAATACTCCATGCAGTAATGTGTGAAATCTGCAATTTAACTCATTGCCTAAGGCTCCATGCAGCATTGTGATTCCTCCTTGATAATATAACTCATCGCCTCAGTATCTATGTAACGATGTAGTTATCAAGCCCGCTTCAAATATTTATCCCCTAGGTTGCGATGAATAGACAAAATCAAATCAAATAAAAACATGCTATATCAGTCTCCCAGCATTAGTAAATCAACTTTTTCGAAACTTGTATCATTTTCCTCCTAGGTCGTGGCAAATATGCAAAAAAATATGCAATCCCTATTAGGTACTGATGAGTTATCCGCGTCGTCGTACCTAATTCAACGAAACTTTGGTTCAAACCCTGGTAAGGTGATACATCATCAACTTTGCCTATTTTTTCAAAACTTTTGAGGGTATGCTATATCAGCGTAACCTTATGTTTTTCGACAAATTTTGGAGTCTTTCAATATTTAATAAACTTCTGATTGGAGCGTGCAAGACCTGCATATTCTTGCACTGTTCAATCGAAATATAATTAAATAAGGGCAGTTGTCGTACCCCAAATCTTCCTTACCTTTATAATTATATTTAGGTTTATTTTAAACAAATCACACTGTGTAGTTTTCATTTCTACGGAGGAGGTAAAAGATGGAAAAGGGGTGTTTCAACTTAAAATGGACCATTAATATCAGATGGCCCATTAATTTTTAAAATAGGAGTCCAAATCAATAAGGGTTATGTATTAATCATAAGAGGGATGTGTATCCTAATTAGGGGTGTGGGCTTTCTAAATCAGAAAGACCCACTTGATTTTTATTGGCCCATTTGTGAGGCATTTGGGCCAATGACCCATTTAGGTTATTAAGAAACTCTTTATGATTATGATGAGGAGAGGGGTGAAAAAAATCATTTGTTACAGATAATCCCAGTAAAAAAATTTGTACGCAGGCCCATTTGCAAGCATGAGTGGAAATCCCGTTTCCATGGCATTGTTTTTGTGCTGATTTGTTATTTATTTTAATCAATATATGATTATGGTAAATAAAATTATTGAATTAATGTATAATTACAGAAATTTGTGTCTTTACTTATTATTAAAACTTTTCTTGCGTTATACTGACTTTTTTAAATATTTAGTATTAAACATCAGTATTAATCTGTATTATTATTATTAATCAAAAGTTGTTGTAATTGAAAGAAACATGTTTAAAGAAAGAGAAAAGGCCAAACCCAAGAGCGAAGAAGGAAAATTCTTGCAAAAAAAACTTCCATTATGCAGAACAAAAAAACGAGCAGTCCAAAAGCCCAAAGTCAGAAACGAATATTGTACCAATCAAAAGGAAAAACGCACGAACAACTACTGTGCAGATCAAATTCAATTCAGTCTCAATAATTAATAATCAAATATACAAAAAACAGAATCAAATCTCAGAGTTATCAAAATTTGTATCAAATCAAATCGTAAAATTATAATACATAGGTGAAATAAATCGGAATCGTATCAATTACAATTAAACTAAATCAATTTACAAGCTAATTTCTTCTCAATCACATACTTGTAACGAAAAAATTCCTAAATTGACTAAACCTAAAACACTATAAATAACCTAGAACTAAGAACAAGAAAGGGACTGACAAAAAAAGTCAAAGGAGAAAAAGATCGAAAAGAAGAAGTTACAGAAGAAGCTACAGAGAGAAGAGCATATAAGCTCTGTTGAAGCTGAAGAAGAAGGGTTTAGGGTTTCAATATCTAAAACCTGAAATAGTTGTCAGCCTCTCCCTTATAGGCATCACCCACCGTCATCACCATTCTCTGGCACTTGTGATTGACAAAGAGAAAGAAGGCCAGTGGCGAAATTGAAGGAACCGGAAGGGAAAAAGAGGAATAACTTGCAAAAAGAATCACGACATAGAGGTAATCTGACACAACACTTATGTTAGAATTATTATTTGGATTTCATTTAGGGTTTTGGGGTTGCACCGCCGCTTCCGCTGTTAGGCTCTTAGGGTTTTGTTTGGTTGTTTGAAGAAGAATAATAAACATAGAGGGAGAGAGAGAGAGAGAGAGAGAGAGAGAGAGAGAGAGAGAGAGAGAGAGAGAAGTAACGTAAAAATGAACAGAGCTGTGTAAAAAAACAATATAATGCTTGTTCTTTATCCTGTGTATACGCACTCTATGCGATATCATGCTTCCTCGATTCACATCCGCGTGATCATTATCAAACAACCCCGATTCCACGCCCTCACGGTAACCCCGTGCGCCCTCACACATGCTACCATACAGACTCCCCCAGCCTATTGGGCCCAGTTCAATATCTAAACTTGGGCCCTATTCCTCATACACCTTTGTTTCTGCTACATGAACTACAAACGCACCACCCTGCCATTGGGCCCAGTTCAATATTTGAACTTCGGCCCTATCTCCTTGTACACCCCCATTTTTGCTGCATAACACCAGAACGAACCCCCAGTCTTTCTAGGCCTGAATTAAATATCTGAATTCAGGCCCTTATTGTTAGCACCCTCTGCTTTTACTTCCTTTGCCTAGTTTGCACCCCGTGCGATTAATTTTATTTTTATTTTTATTTTTATTATAGTTTTTTTATTTTTAATATTTATAATTTTTGATGTTATTTACTACTATTATAATAAATCAAATACTATTTTGTTTTCTAAAAACTCATTCAAATATTTATTTTATTGCATTAAAAATCTTCATTTTTTATCATGCATTAAATAGATTTTTTTTATATAATTAATATATATAAAACATTTAACAAACATTAATCCTTCTTTTTTCATAATAGATTCATTCAACAATCTATTTAAAAAAAGGTTTACAAAGCATATTTTGATTAACCTCACGCTTAGTCCAAAATTCTGCTATTTCTACACCCGGTCTAATTGTGAGGAAAGTTAAAATACCTTTGTAATCCATAAAAAACACAAACCCATATGAACTACGAAATGGGACTCTGATTCCTCATAAGAGAATACATATGCATACGGTTAAAATCGTGGCGAGTTCCCTTAAAAAATATTAAAACCCTTTTTTCTTGAAAATCACTTATAAACCCTAATATCCTTGTGAACAAGGTAGATGAAGGGTGCCTAACACCTTTCCTTCGTCTAAAACCGATTCCGAAACCTAGAATCTATGTCTTCGAAATTAGGGTTTCCTATTAGATTCCCTTCCTTAGGATAAAAACTAGTAGTGGAGACTCTGAATTTAAAAACCAGTTGCAACAGAAAGCAATGCAGCAATTTTAATTCTCAGCACATACAATCGAATACAGTCTAGTTATGCAACAAGTTTCAAGACATTCTCAAGAATTCGAGCAAGATCAAGGCTAAATCAAATGTCTAACAACTGTAGCATGTTCATTAACAAACAAGAAGTTAAACTCAAGCATGGGCATTCAATACATGGCACATTCAAAATCCAAAAACAGAAAATCAAGTAATAGTGCAAATTTGTTAAAAGCCAGAATACATACATATTGCAACCCAACTATTAACTATCCTACCTATTGAATTAGGAGATACTAAGAGACATTTAGGTTAAACTGTGTGTTTTGAAAGTACTATAGAGACTTTATTATATATAGAGAGATTACAACTAATTACACGATATAATTGATGTGAGACTATTCTACATACAAGTATTCTTAACACTATATATATTTATAAATATCAACACTCCCCCTCAAGCTGGAGCATATAAGTCAAATGCACCAAGCTTGCCACATATATAATTAGTTATAGGGCTTCACTGATATTTTGTAAACACATCTTCCAATTAATCATTAGAGTTGACAAAGCTTGTGACGATGTCGCCAAATTCAATCTTCTCTCTGACAAAGTGACAATCTATATCAATATGTTTGGTCCTCTCATGGAAGACTGGATTTGAAGCAATGTGCAATGCAACTTGATTATCACATACAATTGTCATTGGTCTTGCTTCTTCAGTTTTAAGTTCTTTGAGCAACTATTTTAACCAAACGAGTTCACATGTTGGCATTGCCATGGCCCTATACTCTGCCTCGGCGCTTGATCTTGCAACTATATTTTGTTTATTACTTTTCCAGGATATAAGGTTTCCTCCAACAAGTACACAATACCCATAGGTGGATCGTCTATCAATTGGTGACCCTGCCCAATCAGCATCAGAGTATCCAACTATCTCAGTATTGAAGAAGTGAAAAACACAAGAAGGGGGGGCGGGGGTTGAATTGAAAACTTGAAATCAAATGCGCAATGACACAATATTTTTATCCTGGTTCGTTTGATCTCAAACTACTCTAGTCCACCCGTCAAGGTGATTTCGCCTCTCTCCAACGAGGACTTAATTCACTAATCACAAAAGGATTACAATCAATACTTTAACAACTGTTAAAGTCTTCTTGAGTACAACCACAATCCAGTTAATCTCAAGGAATAATGTTTTAATCAAATAGACAAGAGTACTGTGTGTTGTTATTTTTCGTTACAAAAACAGTTATCACAACTATGATAATTTACACAAATTTTGAGCGTGGAAATATGATGAGTATGCTTGCAGCTTTTTGAATTCTCGTGAGTAGTATCTGGCAAATCGTTAACGATTTGAACACTAATCTTGTTTATATAGGCAATGGATTCCTATTCATCATTAAGCGTGATAAATGCCATTAACTCACTTTCCATATGGAGAAGATCCTGTCTGAATGAAGCCGTTGTAATTGATGTTGTCTTGAATGAATAGTAATGCTTCAGAATCTTTCATCCTTGCCTGCTGCTGATGCTTCAGCACATTGATGACTTAGTTTATTTTGCTCTTGTTCAGAATCAGAGTTTATTTCACTTACGCGCAGGTTCTGGTCATCAATCTTCAGCACAAATTCTGATTGCTTTAGCGTGTAGCTTCTATAGCTTATCTTCTGATGCTGTTTTGGTCAGAACTTCTACATACAAAATAACATAATTTTTAGGGTGCATATTTGTTCTTTGTATTTGTTAACATCAAAACTCTAATCAAGGGTTGTATAATCAAACTATGTTCTAACAATCTCCCCCTTTTTGATGATCACAAAAACTAGAATTTTTGATTAAAAATAAGGAACGAAAGGTTTAAGAGAAACTCCGCCTGAGTTGATTACTTCCATGAAGTTCCTTCTTATCATATTTTTAGCTGCATCTCCTATCAAAAATTTTTTCTGTTCAAACTTTTCAAAAAGTAGAGGTTAAGTAATTCAAAATGTTTGAGACTTCTGTCTCGGTAAACCATTATTGAAAATATCTTACTTTCTCCCCCTTTTTGTCAGTTATCAAAAAGGCAATATAATTAGAGCCAAAAGAGATGAATTATATTTAAAACATAATGCAATGACAAGTTTCAGAAGCAAAGAGGCAAAATATTAAGTTGTAGGCTTATGCCAAAGTTATTATATGTTGATGTTGTCGTTGTTGCTGTTAATCATGTGGTCGCATACATAACATGTCATTTTGGGAGCTGATGCTCGTTAAGTTGGCCTGGATTGGAAAAATATTAAGTTGAAGGCTTATGCCTTGTTGATGCCTCTATTTATTGGTAGATTTTTAATTGGGAGTTCTGCTCCACTGGAACCACATGCATGTGCATAGTAATAAGTCGCATTCCATGTTGCATATTTGAGATGTTTTGTGATGAATTAATCGTTATATTTTGTTGGTGTGATACGGTGGGAGAACTGACTTGATTGTTTTGTGTTTTATCGTAAATGTTGCAGTTAGCAAGAGTCGCCACCGACTTTTCTTTTATCCAAAAGGAAAAGTGAAAAAGCACAGGAAAGACCTTTGAGATTATTTCTTGAGTTCGGGGGGTAGATTATGAAAAAGGAAGGTATTAGCACCATTTTCATCCATGGTTTTCCACGGGCGCTTAGTTACTTGCTAGATCACTTGCTTTTGTTTGAAATTGTGCTTTGTGTGGTTTTTGAAAGTATTTTGTAAAAGAGGCCATTGTTTAGGAAATCTTTGTAATGATTCTCGTTCGTAAGAATGTATACAAAGATGTTTATCTTTTTGAAAATGTTTTCAATGTTTGTAAGATGTTTGGAAATGTGTGTCTTTGTTTTGAGAATAGCAAGGATATTTGTTTTGAAATGGAGCAAGTAATTAGGAGCGATCTACCTACTCAAATGTCTTTCTTGTTCATTTTCTTTTCCTTTGACATTGTTGTCTTACCATTGATTTGGTAAGCAACCCTATCTTTGGATGTAAATGGGACGGGCGTGAGTCATCGTATAGCCATGATTATCAATGTTGCAAGGTATCTTAGCATTATTTTTGAGGGACTAAGATCATTTAATAAGGAAACTTTGAATGGCGTCATCGAGGGACTATGATCTTGTATTTGTTTGTTTTTGCTAAGATACCTTACATGCGTAATATGGCCATTTTTATAAGGCAACCAAGTGAGGTAACCCTAGGGGTGCTTGTGTGCAAGTGTGTCATTTTCATGCTTGTTTTTGTCTTGAATTAGGGTTTTCTATTTGATTGATTTTTATCTTCTCATACAAACCCTAATTACTAGCATATTATGTAAAAGCGATAAATTGCGAAATTTAAAGTTACTACGCTATTACAACATTTGTGGGAGGGGGGTACACAATTTATGAATGGGGATTGCAATAATATAAACTTAATTAATCTATTACAACCAAATTTAATATGTACAAATAATTGGAATAAATAGTATACAAGATGAATTAAATATGCAAGAATATATAAATGCAAAGAAGATTTTTGTTTGGTTTTTTATGTGAAAAAGTTTTAACCTAAACCTAATGAGAAAAGAAATAAATAAATAAAAATTAAATTAACTTAAATTAATTAAGAAAAATAAATTAATTAAGAAAAGATTCTTTTTGAATAAAAACCCTAATTCTATTTTGATTGAAAGAACATGAGTTTTAAAGAAAAAGTATTTTTATTTTTTATATTTTTTTGTCTTAAAAAAATGGAATGTAGTATTATGAAATATTTTTGGTCTTTTTTATATTAAAATAAATTATTTAATGGGTATGAAGAAAAAATAAATATTAACCTAGCTCTAATTTAATTTACAAGGTTATTTAATAAAAAATAGATAATATATAACTAAATAAAATATTTTTTGTGAGAAAAATAAAATAGAATAAGCCAAAATATAAATCTATCATTTTTATATATTTTATGATTTTTAATATTTAGGAAAAATATATTTAAGAAAATAAAATGAGTATAAAATAAATAAATAAATAAAATGATAATGGGCCAGGGATGAAGAGGTGAAAAACACAAGAAGGGGGGCTTGAATTGAAAACTTGAAATTAAAAGCGCAACGACACAATATTTTTATCCTGGTTCGTTTGATATCAAACTACTCCAGTCCACCCGTCAAGGTGATTTCGCCTCTCTCCAACGAGGTCTTAATCCACTTATCTCAAAAGGATTACAATCACTACTTTAACAACTGTTAAAGTCTTCTTGAGTACAAACACAATCCGGTTAATCTCAAGGAACACTGTTTTAATCAAATAAGCAAGAGTATTGTGTGTTGTTGTTTTTCGTTACAAAAATGTTATCACAATTGTGATAAATTACACAAATTTAGAGCGTGGAAATATAATGAGTATGCTTGCATCTTTTTAAATTCACGTGAGTAGTATTGCAAAATCGTTACCGATTTGATCACTGAGTTTTTTTATATAGGAAATGGATTCCCATTGACCATTAAGCATGATAAATGTCATTAACTCATATTCCATTTGGAGAAGATCCTGTCTGAAAGAAGTCGTTGTAATTGATGCAGTCTTGAATGAATAATAACACTTCAGAATCTTTCATCCTTGCTTGCTACTGATGCTTTCAGCACATTGATGACTTAGATTATTATGCTCTTGTTCAGAATCGGAGTTTACTTCACTTAAGCGTAGGTTATAGTCATCAATCTTCAGCGCAAATTCTGATTGCTTCAGCGTGTAGCTTTTATAGCTTATCTTCTGATGCTGCTTTGGTCATAACTTTTGCATACAAAATAACATAATTTTTAAGGTGCATATTTGTTCTTTGTATTTGTTATCATCAAAACTCTAACTAAGGGTTGTAGAATCAAACTATGTTCTAACAATCTCCCCCTTTTTGATGATGACAAAAACTAGAATTTTCAATTAAAAATATAGAACAAAGGGTTTAAGAGAAACTCCCCCTGAGTTGATTACTTTCCTTAAGATCCTTCTCATAGAGTTTTAGCTGTATCTCCTATCAGAGTTTGTACCTGTTCAAACTTTTCAGAAAGTAGAGGTTAAGTAATTCAGAATGTTTGAGACTTCTGTCTCGGTAAACCATTATTCAAAATATCTTACTTTTCTCCCCCTTTTTGTTAGTTATCAAAAAGGCAATATAATCAGAGCCAAAATAGATGAATTATATTTAAAACATAATGCAATGATAAGTTCCAGAAACAGAGAGGTAAAATTAAAAGTTATAGATAAACAGTTTTAAAAGAAAATCTAAGAAGGAGGGGGAAGACGTGTGAACAATGCTTCCAACAAGCTCTTGATCTGAGTATTTGAATCTTCTTGCTTGCCCAGAATGCCTCTGATTTCCTTTGTAGTGTCTTCTTGTTTACTCAGGATACTTTTAATCTCTTTGTTCGTATCCTCTTGCTTATCAAGTCCTGCATGGATTAAAGCATTTTCTTTTCTTCAACTCTTCCAGAGTTTGCATGACTAAGGAGGAAGCTGGTGTCTCTTCAGGAGTTGGACGTTGCTCAAAATATTCTGTAACTTCTTCTGAATGAACCATTTCTTCTACTACAATCATGTCTTCTGGAGCAGTAGTCAGAGAGAGACTTTCTGATTCTGGTTCAGCTACTTCTGAAGGATGATGCTCTTTCCAGGGTGCATTATCCAGCGAGAGGATATCTTTCTTGAACAGTTTGCTTAGAACTTGGTCTTGGAAAGCCTTCAGCTGATCACTAAAGTTATGCTGAGCCTTTTCATAACGTAATTCCTTCAGCTTCAAAGTTTCAGCGTTGACCCATTTTCTGAATCTTTCCCATATATAATCAGAAGCAGCATGATTATAAGTCTCTTGACTTGCATGCTTCAAAGAATTGATCCATTCCTGCATTCCTGTTTCAAAAATCAACAAACTTGTACCAACATTTGAGGTGGTTGCAATTAGTTTAGGTTTGGGAATGGTAGTTATGTGTGAGATGGAAGCTAGTCTTTCCAGCACAGTTGGATCAATGACAAGTCTTAAGTTGTCAGCTGGACTGTTAGTGGGTGAAGGAGTGGGAGAGAAAGGAATGATAATTGGTCTAGTAGGGGTGTTTGGAGGTGTGGATTCAAGGGATGAAGGAATTTCTGGAATGTCATGAATCGTGAGAGGCATGCGAACCGCAAGAGGTTCTGTTATTCCAGGAATTTGGACTGTGGTATCAGAGTCTGAAGGAGAGTCTTCAGATTGGTTTGTGGCAGCATGTTGGGTTTCTGATTCAGGAATATCAGAAGATGGATTTTCAGAATGTTGAGTTTCTGGTTGTGGTGAGTTTGGGTTCAGATCTTCTGGTTGAAGAGATTGTGGTTGAGTATTTTCTGGTTGTGGATTTTCTTGTTGAGGTGATTGTGGATGTGGATTTTCTGGTTGAGGAGATTGAGGGATTTCTGGTTGAGGAATTTCTGGTGGTTGTTGAGTGTTTGGATTTCTGGTATGGGAGAGGAAAAATCTTGATCAAATAATTCAATATTAGACAGAACTTTGGCAAGTTCTGGTTGATGATGTTTTGGATTTGGATTTTGATTAGGGGAGTGAGGTTCATTCAACAAATTACCTAGAGTTATGGATGGATCAAACTCTATGTCAAAATCTTCAAAGGTTTGGGGTGATGAATTTTCTGGTTGAGAGGGCATGGCTTCAGATGTTGAAACAATTATTGATTCTATAATAGAAACATAAGAAAGATTACCTTTCTTTTTGGTAGCTTTAGGTGTCCTCTGAGAGGGTCCTTCTCCTGGTGCTTTTCTCTTCTTTGATTTCTGTAACACAACTTCTGGAGAAGCCTTGTGCAGATCCTAAATGTTGATTTATGGAGCAGTTCCATCAGCCTTGCAAGCTTCAAGGTATCTGACTATTATTTCTGGTTTAGAGTCTATCTCAGAAAATAAAGGAAAATCCTTCAGAGGTATCCTTCTTGAAGTAATGGTCTCATGAGCAGTAACAGTTGGTTCCTTCTTGATATTCTCAATGATCTTCATTTTTTTTCCAGATTCCTCGCGTTCAGGGGCTTCCCAACAGTTGCTTCCAATGTGCTTATTTCCTGAGCCTCCGGTAGATATTCTACCAGCCTGTTCTCTGTTAGAATATCTGATATCAGCCTTCCTAAGGGAATCCAATCCCTCTTGGTCCTTTCGTCTTCTCTGGTTTCCTTCACACTTGTTTTGAGATGGTTGAAGAGTAAGTATGGAAGATTTACCTTTGTCTTCTTAGAAATGAAGTAGATCAGAAATTGCTGATCAATATTGATATAATCAGGAGAGCTTGTAGGCTTCCTTTGGTGGATGCATCCCATAATGATTCTGGCCCAGATTCTATGATGATCCTTCAAATCTCTGATTTTACTGGAGGGCTGTCCAGAAGTAAAATTTCCTTTGCAATTGATCTTAGGTCAGAGCATCTCTCATCCATGTCAATGCATCTGACACCACCACCATTCTATCCAAGAAGCTTCGCAATAAGATCTTCTGTAATCATAATTTTCTTCCCCATGACATAAGAAGTAACCTGGGGATTTGATGAAGAAGCATGTATCCATAATTCTTTGACAAGAATGGGAAACGTTGGACCAACCAGACGGTCAAAATACCTGTTCCAACCTTGAGCAGTCACGTTTTCATAGAGATTGAACCCATTTTCTTGTAGACTCCCAAAATCAATGATCAGTTCTGAGAGAACTTCCAGGTTATCAACAGGAGTTAGAAGAGTCCTGAAGGGTTCTTCATACTGTTCAGTTGATGCAGATTTAGAAGCACTGAGATTTTTGAGGTTTGATGAAGAATCCATTGTTCACACGGGTTTGAGGAAGATGAAAAGGGTTTTTGAAAGAAAGAACTTGAAACAAGAGAAAATATTGAGAAGAGTAAAAGTGAAAGAATGAAAAAAGTAATTTTGAGTTTAAATAGGTTTCTTGAAAATGTAAACAGTAAGTAAAAGAAAAAATTAATAATGATTATATGCATTTATGACACCTGAATTTAGGGGATTTAGAAAGATATTGAACGGTTACCGCTTACAAGTGTCTCAATGCATCCAATTAGCGCCTTGAGACCTTCAAAAATTGAACGCGTGTTCAGCTTCAGAAGGTAGCAGGTGAGAGGATGACAAGTGTTTAATGTTGTGAACTGCACACCTCTATCCTTGAAATGAAACATTCAGATCTTCCTGGATAGATTCTGATGCAATCTGTACTTCTAAACTCTGAAGACAGGTTGATCAGTTGTTCTCAGAAAATAATTAATTTTTGAGGGATAAGATATAAATAAAACATTTTATTCTGGGCATAACTTCATGCTGAGATGTTTCAGAATGAAGTTGAACCTATCTTCAGAAAGAGGTTTTGTAAAAACATCAGCCCATTGATGGTCTGTGTCAATAAAGTTTAAGGTTAAAATTCCTTTCTGAATATAGTCCCTAATAAAATGATGTTTTATTTCTATATGCTTAGCCCTAGAATGTAAAATAGGATTCTTACTGAGACATATAGCAGAAGTGTTGTCACAGAGGATAGGAATGTTACTCTCAAATATGTTGAAGTCTTTAAGTTGACTTTTCATCCAGAGCATTTGCGTGCTACATCCAGCAGCTGCTATGTATTCAGCTTCTGCTGTTGATAGTGCTATTGTGGACTGTCTCTTGCTGGTCCATGAGATCAGATTTTCTCCCAGAAACTGGAAGCTTCCAGAAGTGCTTTTACGTTCTACTCTGTCTCCAGTGAAATCAGCGTCACAATGTCCTACTAAGATGTAATCATTTGATTTTCTATAAAACAAACCCAGATTAGTAGTACCTTTCAGATACTTGAAAATTCGCTTAACTGTTGTTAAGTGAGATTCTCTAGGATCTGATTGGAATCTAGCACATAAGCAAACACTAAATAAAATGTCAGGCCTTGAAACCTCAGATAAAGGAGAGAACCAATCATACCTCTGTAGACTTTCTGTTCTACCTTTTTACTTACCTCTTCCTTTTCTAGAATGCACGTGGGGTGCGTTGGAGTCTTTGAGGGCTTACATTCTGAGAGATCAAATTTCTTCAGAAGTTCTCTGACATATTTACTCTGATGAATGTAAGTTCCTTCTGGAGTTTGGTTTATCTAAATGCCCAAAAAGAATTTGAGTTCCCCCATTAAGCTCATCTCAAACTCTGCCTGCATACATTTAGCAAACTCTCTTCCTCGAGAGGGTTTAGTGGATCCAAAGATGATGTCATCAACATAAATCTGACATACTAAAATGTCATTCTTAAATGTCTTACAAAACAAGGTTATGTCCACTTTCCCTCTGGTGAATTACTTTTCTAACAGGAAGTTACTTAGTCTTTCATACCAAGCTTTGGGAGCTTGTTTCAAACCATAGAGTGACTTCTTTAGTTTGAAAAAATATTTTGGGTGTTTGGAATTCTCAAACCCAGGGGGTTGGTGCATATATACCTCTTCATCTATATAGCCATTTAGGAATGCACTTTTGACATCCACCTGATACAGAGTGATGCCATTGTTTACAACAAATGATATTAAAAGTCTGATAGATTCTAATCTGGAGACTAGAGCAAAGGTTTCTGTATAGTCTATCCCCTCTTGCTGACTATAACCTTGTGCTACCAGTCGTGCTTTGTTTCTGATGACTTCTCCTTGCTCGTTCAGTTTGTTTTTGAACACCCACTTTGTTCCAATGACGTTGAATCCTTTTGGTTTGGGAACCAGATCCCATACATCATTTCTGGTGAACTGATTCAATTCCTCCTGCATTGCCAGAATCCAGTCATTGTCCAGAAGTGCTTCATCAATTGTTGTTGGTTCAATCAGAGAGACCAGTCCCATGAGGGATTCTTCAGAGTTTCTGAATGTTGATCTTGTCCTGATTGGATCATCCTTCTTTCCCATTATTTTATCTTTTGGGTGAGCTATGCTGCTTTTGGATAGCCTTTTCTGAAGTTGATCAACTGAAGGTTCTGGATTGCTTGCAATAACTCTTTCTGATGTTGTGGGAGCATCTCTGTTGAGAACTTCTGACGAGTTGTCTTCAGTACCTATGAGTTCAACTTCCATACCTGCAAGGAATTCATTCTGCTTTGACTTTTGAGAGTCAAGCTTATCATCAAATCTAACACTGATTGACTCTTCAACAATCTGTGTTTCTGTATTGTATACTCTGTACCCTCTTGAGCATTCAGAGTATCCTAACATGATACACTTTTGTGCTTTAGAGTCAAACTTGTTCAGATAATTTTTTGTATTCAGAATAAAGCAAGTGCATCCAAATGGATGAAAATAAGAAATGTTGGGCTTTCTGTTCTTCCACAATTCATATGGAGTCTTTTCCAGAATAGGCCTTATGGAGATTCTATTCTGAATGTAACACGCTGTGTTGATTTCCTCTGCCCAGAAGATCTTAGCAATGTTAGTCTCATTGATCATGGTTCTGGCCATTTCTTGCAATGTTCTGTTCTTTCGTTCTACAACTCCATTTTGTTGGGGAGTTCTAAGACAAGAGAAGTCATGCAAGATGCCTTTTTCATTAAAAATAATTCAAAATTTTTATTTTCAAATTCCCCACCATGAACACTTCTGACTTTGACAATTCTAAGATCCTTTTCATTCAGAACTTGGTTACAGAAGGTAACGAACACAGAGTGTGACTCGTCCTTGTGTCTTAAGAACTTTACCCATGTCCATCTGCTATAGTCATCTACGATTACTAACCCATACTTCTTGCCACTGACAGACGCAGTTTTTACTGGTCCAAATAAGTCAATGTGCAGAAGTTCTAATGGCTTAGAGGTGGAAACAACATTTTTGGATTTGAAAGCAGGTTTTGCAAATTTGCCTTTCTCACATGCTTCACACAGAGCATCTGAGCTGAACTTCAAATTAGGAAGTCCTCTGACCAGATTGGGTTTGTTAATCTGAGATATTCTTCTCATACTAACATGCCCCAATCTTTTGTGCCAGACTCATTGCTCGTTCTTAACAGAAAGTAGGCATTTTACATTCTGACTCTTTAATTCAGAAAGTTTTATTTTATAAATTTTTTTTTTCCTCTTTCCATTAAATAGGATAGTCCCATCTTTCTGACTAACAACTTTACATGAATTTTTATTAAAGATTATATCATAACCGTTATCACTTAATTGACTTATGGATAACAGGTTATGCATTAATCCATCAACTAATAACACATTATTTATAGAGGGAAGATTTCCATTACCTACTGTTCCAGAGCCAATGATCTTTCCTCTTTGGTTACCTCCAAAGCCCACGTAGCCTCCAGGCTTAAGTTCCAGGCTTTGGAACATATCCTTCTTCCCGTCATGTGTCGAGAGCAGCCAGAGTCCAGGTACCATGACTGGTGTTTTAGCCTTGCTGCTAAAGATATCTGCTACATATATAATTTTATCCTTAGGTACCCATATCTTCTTGGGTCCTGATTTGTTAGTTTTACCAAAATTCTGATTGAATTTTGGTTTGACAGAATAATCACAACTTGTGTATTTTATGTCATGTATGTGCTCATATACAAAATGTGATTTGAGTGGTGTGCGTTTTATAACTAAGTCCATGGCCTGTTTAGGTGTAGATACCTTACCTTGATATCATGTCTGAATGAAGCCGTTGTAATTGATGTTGTCTTGAATGAATAGTAACACTTCAGAATCTTTCATCCTTGCCTGCTGCTGATGCTTCAGCACATTGATGACTTAGTTTATTTTGCTCTTGTTCAGAATCAGAGTTTACTTCACTTAAGCGCAGGTGTGATACGGTAGGAGAACTGACTTGGGATTTTGCGTTTGTGTTCGCAAATGTTTCGGTTTAGCAAGAGTCGCCGCCGACTTTTTATTTTATCCTAAGGAAAGGTCAAAAAGCACAGGAAAGACCTTTGAGATGTTTTCTTGGGTTCGGGGAGTAGATTATAGAAAGGGAAGGTATTAGCACCCTTTCTATCCATGGTTATCCATGGGCTCTTAGTTACTTGCTTAGATCACTTGCTTTGCTTTTCAATTGTTTGAAATGGAGCTTTGTGTGTGATTTTGAAAGATGTTTTGAAAAGAGGCCATCGTTGTGGAAACCTTTGTAATGATCCTTGTTTGAATATATACAAAGGTGTGTGTCTTTTTGAAAAGATATTCCAATGTTTTGAAAGTTGTTTTGAAATTGTTTTGAAGTTGTGTTGTGAGGTGTGTTTTAAAAGTGGCAAGGATGTTTTGCAAGATTTTTGATCAAGTAACTAAGAGTTGTCTACCCTATTTTACTCAAATATTTTTCTTATGTTTTAACCCTTTTAACAGTGTTGTTTCACCATTGTATTTGGTGAACAACCTTGTGTTAGGATGTTAAACGGGACAGGCGCGGGTCATCGTATAGACCATGATAGCAATTGTGTCAAGTATTTTTTGCAATTTTCTTAAGGGACTTGATCATTTTGTTTAGGAAACTCAGATAGCGTCATCGAGTGACTATGATCTTTCTTTTTTGTTTTTGTTTTGCCAAAGTACTTGACATGCAACCATGGCCCATTTTTGAAGGCAACAAGTGGATTGAAACCCTAGGGGGTGCAAGTGTGCATTGTGTTTGTTTTTCATGCATGTTTATCTTGGATTAGGTCAAGCTAGTTGTTGATTTTATTTGCATACAATCCCTAGGTCTAACCATGGAATAATTGAAAGCATTTAAAAGTGCAAGAATTTAAATCCTACACTATTATAACATGAAATAGGGAGGGGGGGTTCAAATTTGAACTGGGGATTATTTTGCAAGAAATTAAAACCCTAAATTACTATTACAACCAAATTGAATGTACAAGATACAATATTTAAATGTGCAATAATTAAATAAAATACAACAAATAAATGTTAAATAAAATGTATTATGCAAAAAGTTTTTTATATATGTAAAAAGTATTTTTTAATGTGAAATGTAAAGAATGATAAAAAGGGTCAATTTTATTATTTATTATTTAGGGCAAAAACCCTAATTTTTAAATAAATAGTATTATTTATTAATTATATACAATAATATATTAATTTATACAAAAAAATAAAAGTATATTGTAAAAAAGGTATTTTTAGTGTAAAATATTAATAAAAGTGAAAATGTAATATTTTTGTATTTTTGTCTTAATTATTTAAAAATAAAATATAATATATATATATATATATATATATATATATATATATATATATATATATATATATATATATATATATATATATATATATATATATATATATATATATATATATATATATATATACTTATATATATATATATATATATATATATATATATATATATATATATATATATATATATATATATATATATATATATATATATATATATATATATATATATATATATATATATATATATATAAAAATATATTAAATATATATATATACTTATATATATATATATATATATATATATATATATATATATATATATATATATATATATATATATATATATATATATATATATATATATATATATATATATATATATATATATATATATATATATATATATTCTTATTAAATATATAAAAAAAATAAAAATTAATTATTTACAAAAAAAGTGTATATTCAAGAAAATGTTTTCAAATGTAAATAAAAAATAATAAATGAAAATAAACATATTTTACATTATTCTTTAGGTTTTGATAAAAAGGAAATGAATTATTTATATATTTATACTAGTAAAAATGAAAATAAATATCAAATAAATATGAAAAAATATAAAAATAAATTTTTGACATTTTTTATATTTGGAAAAACATAATAAAGTCAGAATAAAAAATAAAAATATCAAAAATGACAAATATACAAATAAATGGGCCAGGGGGTGTAAACTGAAAAATGAGGTGTTAGAAGCAAAAATGACCAGGCCCAGCCCAAACTTGAGCTAACTCTCAAAGACCAGAGAGAATTTCTCTGGCCCTAATTTCTAACTTCTAACCTAGTTTTTTAAGAAAGTTCATGGATGAAATTCTCCTAGCACGATTAATATAAATGAAAACTAAGCATATGTATGACTTCAGGGCTATGAATACAACATCTTTTATTCACAAACCTAAGTCTAACTATTCCTAAATAGAGAGATAGAAGTTCATGAAATACCTGTTTCAGTTGACTTCGAGCTGGACAATGCAGCAACTTTCAAGGGTGCTTGAGCTTCTTTTGAGCTTACCTGAGGTCCAAGGAAGCTTTTCCAATGCTTGGTTTGTTTTGAAACAACTTGAATCGTGCCACAGAACTCAACTTGCAAAGCTTTGAAACAAAAATGGAAATGTGTGTTAAGGGTGTTACATCTAGCAATGGATGATCTGGATAGCTTAGGTATGTTGGTTGGAAGGTGTTTGAAGTATTTTTGGACAAAACGCACGATAGAATTTGGTTATGGCTTGAAGTTTGCAGAACTGACTCTGTTTTGCAAGAAAATGGGGATTTTGTGCACAAGGAGCTTTGGGAGGCAGAGGGGTCATGTTTCTGGCTTGTTAGGAGGTATCAAACTTGTTTTCAATGTTTGTGTAAGTTGGTTTTTTCAGATGTGAGAGATTGCTTCTGTTTTGCAAGTTTCTTCTACTTGAAGCAAAAGAGTGGAAGTGATGTTATAGCTTTGTACAGGCCCTCCTATCATCCTGAACATAACACTCTTGGCCCCTCTAATTCATGGATTTGGTTTGCAGTATCAGATTTTGTTCAAGGCTCAAGGCTTAGTGTTTTGACATAAAGTAACCTTTTGCAAAAATGGCAATATACCTTTTACCATTTAGAGCTTAATCTTGTATGCAATGTCCAAATGACAAAGATAATACCTTAGCTCAATCGTTATGCATTAAATTATGGAGTAAAAACTGGTTTTGAGGCCTGCAAGCTTGTACCAAGCATGCTGATTTGAAAATGCAAGTTTGTATGAACATGTATTGGCCATGGATCAAAGTGAGTTTTTACCAATTTCAAGAATTCGATTCTCTCTAACCACAAGGGTGTTTGAGGAGTTCCTGGACAATTTGGAAAGCTTACAACATGTACTATAATCCATCTTTAAAATGTAACTTGAAACTCCAAGTGGAACTATGTGAAAAATGTCCAAGAAGATGGGTCAAAATCCTGCCTAAATTAGGGCAAAATTTCTCTAAGTTAAAAGTTTTAGGTACCCTTGTTCCAAAAATCATAACTTGAGATGCATGCCTCTTTTCAGAAAACTTTGTGAATCAAAGTTGTAGACTTTGTGATGGACTACAACTTTCATGTTGCAAGTTTTGTTTGAATCCATTTGCATATTGGTAAAAAAATGGGACAAATTTAGGAAAAAATAAGAAAAGTTCATAACTTAGAAAATTTCTAAGTTATGAAAATTTTCCATTTTAAACCCTAATTTGCATTTTTGGGTTTCTTGATGAACAAGTTTCATAATTTGACATGTCTTGGTGAAAAATGACTCTTGGCATTTGATTTTGACCAAAAAGTCAAAGTTTGACTTTTTAGTGTACAGTCAAATTTTGATCAGTTGACTGAAAAAAATAATCTTTCAATCCTATGCATTTGAGATCTTTTGAACTTGTTGAATGGGTCAAGACAATGTCATTGAGTCCTTGAGTCCATGTGTGAGCTTAATTTGCCATTGGCTAGGTCAAACAGTAAAAAATTGCCTTTGTGCAGTCAAAACCCTAAAAATGACCATTTTGTCCTTTTGGTGATCTGACCAAATTTCTTGTGGAATTGTGATCCCAACTTGATAAAATGGTTCATAATGTTGATGTGGGTCAAATTTCATGAGTTTTGACTGTCAATTGGCCACAGTTGACTTTTTCCCCAATACAGCTGATTTCTAGGTCAACTGTCCAATTGACTGGGCAAAAATTTGAATCAAGGCTTGAAACTTGGTATGGAAAAACTTGTGAGTCCAACATGAAGTATGAAAGTCACTTTGGGCATTGTAGGTCAAAACATCCCTGTGCAAACTCAAACCCTAATTTAGGTCAATAGTGTAAGGAGGTGTCTTGAGTAGAGCAAACCCTAGCTTGATCTTGAGTTCCAAGAGTCTTGTGATGAAAAATGTTGGTGAAATGAGAGGGAAAATTTTGGGGTACAACAGTTTCCCATGTTCAATCTTCTTGAACCTGAAGAGTTAGATTGGAAAGTTTGCCTTTCGCGACTCGAAGGTAAAAGAGGATTGGACACTAGAGTGCCCGTAAATTTGCACTCGTCAAAATATAGCTGAGTAAATGGGCTTAAAGATGCCATTTAGAGATGGTAGAATCTTGCTGGAGATGGGATTAAAGATGCCATCCAAGAATGTTTGTTGAATTACAATGTTGTAGGTCAGAAGAATGAGCATCAAAATGGTATCCGTGTCTGGAATGCATTTGAATTATATCTAGAGACTGAGTCTGTATGAGCAAAAGAATGGCGTCCGTGTCTGGAGCGTATCTGAGCTGTAACTGTATTTGAACTTTGAATGAATATCAGAATGACTGTCGTGTCTGGAGTATATCTGTATTGTATCTGAAGTTGAGATCTGTATGAGTAGCAAAATGACTTTCGTGTCTGGAGTGTATCTGAGACTGTAACTGGGATCTGAATAAGTGACAGAATGACTTTCATGGCGACTGCACTGGGGAGAATCAAACTTCTGGTGTAAGGGCTAGAATGGCATCCGTGTCTGGAGCGTATCTGAACTTTGAGGTTGATAGTTGAATCTAAATGAGAGATAGAATGACCGCCGTGTCTGGAGCGTATCTAGCCTGTATCAGATTGCTGAAGTCTGAATGAGTAGTAGAATGACCGCCGTGTCTGGGGTGTATCTGTACTGTATTTTGACTTGAAATTGTGAATGAGTAATAGAATAACTGCCGTGTCTGGGGTGTATCCATACTGTATCAGGAAAATTGTTGATAATAGCCTTTTAATCTTATCCTGAAAAGGGTAAAATGTTAGCTAAAACACAAAGTCATGTTGCATGATATGTATGATGCAATGAATTGTGTTTCATCAATGTTTATGATATATGAATGTAATGGATGTGCATGTAAGCTGAGTAGCTGTCTTGCTGAGGAAAATAAATCCTTGATAACTAGAGATAATGAAATCTTTGATTGCTGTCGGGGAAATTAAATCCTTGACCAAAGCTGGGGATTCCAAAAAAATCTTTGATTACTGGAGATGAGAAATCCTTGCCGACTGCTGACTGCTTGGGGAATAAGGAAAAAACTGAAAATCCCTACTGGGGAGTTAAAACTTGGGAGACTTCTGCTGGAGAAATGAGACTGAGAATCTTCAATCTGCTGGGAAATAACTCTGTGGGGAGAATGCTTAGACTATTCTGGCTCCGCTGGGGATAGGATTTTTCAGGGTTTTCGGGCTCCACTAGGGATCTCGAAGCTTAACTCTGATGGGGATTTTGAAACTTAACTCAGATGGGGAATTATACTCTAAATTTAGCCTTGTTGAGGACCTGAATGATGTATCGTAGGGGATTTCTTCTGGAATGGCATAAATATTTCTTCCTACTCCTTCAACCTATCAGTAATTATCCTTTTTCAATTTCGTTTTATTTGTAAGCAGTGATTATATTCAAATGCATATGCCTATTTAACAAAACATTGGACGTTTTCAAATAAAACATAAGTGTAAAAAGAAAGTCAAACAAATCTCTGCACTTTGAAGTATATTTGTATTTAAATTTTGTGAGTATCTTTGTACAATGGAGACAGACATCCTAGTAAGGGAATGTTATCGTAAAAAATTAAAAAAATTTATACAAAAGAAAGATGGCTATGTGTAATAATTCCATGGGATTCCCATTCTGCTATAGTCTTCACAACTCTGAATATTTAGTCCATTCGCTGCTTCGCCCGCTGATGACTGGATTGATCAGAAGCTTGGAGCTCGTTGGTGAAGAGATTATTCTTAAAGTGATCCGACGAGACATAGTCATACGCTTTAATTCCCTAACTTTTTCTTGGATCGCCCTTTCGGGTTTTCGGTCCACCGGGAAACCCCTTTTTTTTGCCCAAGTCGCCCTTTCGGGTTTTCAACTTGTCGGGTGTACAGATTTTTTTTGTTTTATCCCTAATTTTTGCCTGAACCGCCCTTTCGGGTTTTCGATTCACCGGGATGCCCATTTTTTCCCAAGTCTCCCTTTCGGGTTTTCAACTTGTCGGGTCGTTTTATGCGTAGTATCTCTTGACTATGTCTGCGTTCGCAGGGTGCGGCAAGTCGTCACCGTCCATGGTGGTCCGAATCATTGCCCCACCAGAAAAGATGCTCTTGATTAAAAATGGTCCTTCGTAAGTAGGAGTCCACTTGCCCCTGGGATCACTTTGCAGTAAGATGATCTGCTTGATTACAAGATCTCCAACTTGATATACTTGACGTCTGACTTTCTTATTGAAAGCCTTGATCATCCGTTTTTGATACGTCTGACCATGACAAACAGCAGTAAGTCGCTTCTCGTCGATCAAATTAAGTTGATCAAGCTGGGTCTGAATCCAATCGTCTTCACTCAAACTGGCATCCTTCATAATCCTTAAGGAAGGAATCTGAACCTCTATAGGTAACACAACTTCCATACCATACACCAAAGAAAATGGGGTTGCCCCTGTTGAAGTATGTGTCGTGGTACGATATCCATGCAGAGCAAACGGTAACATCTCATGCCAGTTCTTGTAGGTGATTGTCATCTTTTGAATGATATTCTTGATATTTTTGTTCGCGGCTTCAACAACACCGTTCATCTTCGGCTGATAGGGAGATGAATTGTGATGATAAATCTTGAACTGTTCGCATAGAGCGGTGATCATAGTGTTGTTCAAATTCGTATCGTTGTCTGTGATGATTCTAGGTCAACTGTCCAATTGACTGGGCAAAAATTTGAATCAAGGCTTGAAACTTGGTATGGACAAACTTGTGAGTCCAACATGAAGTATGAAAGTCACTTTGGGCATTATAGGTCAAAACATCCCTGTGAAAACTCAAACCATAATTTAGGTCAACAGTGCAAGGAGGTGTCTTGAGCAGAGCAAACCCTAGCTTGATCTTGAGTTCCAAGAGTCTTGTGATGAGAAATGTTGGTGAAATGAGAGGGAAAATTTTGGGGTACAACAACAGGTTCTGGTCATCAATCTTCAGCGCAAATTTTGATTGCTTCAGCGTGTAGCTTCTATAGCTTATCTTCTGATGCTGCTTTGGTTAGAACTTCTGCATACAAAATAACATAATTTTTAGGGTGCATATTTGTTCTTTGTATTTGTTATCATCAAAAATCTAATCAAGGGTTGTGGAATCAAACTATGTTCTAACAAGTATGTCCTTTATAATCACACACTAAACCTTTTCCTGGAGCACATTAAATGTATCTTAGAATCTGGATAACAACATCCATGTGTTTCTGACAAGGGGAATTTAAGAACTGGCTTACCATACTGACTGCAAAAGAAATGTCTGGACGAGTGACTGTGAGATAACTTAACTTTCCAACTAATCTCCAATACCTTCCTAAGTCTGATATAGGCCCCTCTAATTGGGTAGTGGTCTTACACTTGGATCCATAGGAGTATCAACTGGTTTAGAGTTCAACAAAGCATCTTTAGATTAGGCTACTTCAATACCCAAGAAATAGAAGAGTTTACCAAGATCCTTTGTCTGAAATTGATTTGAAAGATGTTGTTTCAACTAGAGTATTCCCGACTCATCACTACTAGTTATGACAATATCATTTACATACACAATAAGATAAATAAACCCTTGGGCTGAGTGACGATAAAACAGAGAATGGTCAACTTAACTACGGACCCTACCAAATTGTTGCACTACAATGCTGAATCTACCAAACCAAGCTCTCAGAGATTGCTTAAGACCATAAAGAGACATGTGTAGCCTACAAACCATATTCGATGACTCCCCCTGAGCAACAAACCCAGGTGGTTGCTCCATATATACTTCCTCTTCAAGATCACCATGTAAAAATTCATTTTTGATGTCAAGTTGATGAAAAGGCCAATGTAAAATGGCTGAAATGGCTAGAAGAAGTATAACATATAATATCTTAGCTACAGGCGAGAAGGTATCACTATATTCCAACCAAAAAATCTGAGTGTATCCCTTGGCTACCAAGTGAGCTTTAAAACAATAAATCTTACCATCTGGATCAACCTTCACTGTATAAAGCCAACAAAAACCTACTAAAGATTTTTCAATGGGTAGAGGAACCAGTTCCTAGGTACCATTGCTTTGAAGAGCACACATTTCATCAATCATTGCTTGCCTCAACTCAGGGTGAGATAATGCTTCACCAAGAGATTTAGGGATAGAAACAGAATACAAAGAGGACAAACAAGTATACTGCAAAGGGGAAAGATAATGATAACATAAATCAATATAACGGGGAGAAGGATTTCGTGTTTGACATATACCTTTGCGAAGGGGAATCAAAATATCAGACTCAAGTTGCAGGATTGGATCCAGTGATCGAGATATCGTCGGAGGAGAGTCTACAATGACCTCAGGGATAGGTACGACCTCAGGGACATGTACAACCTCAGGGATATATATGACAGATGTTGGTTTACGATGTTGATATGTTTGAAGTGGGAGAGAAGTGGGGGGGTCAATCATAGGGGTTTCTCGTGGGACATGTTTCCTAGAATGATGAGGGATAATGGGAAATGGGACTTCCAAAGGAGGTGTGGGAGTACTTTCTTGAAAGGGTTTTGGAGTGACTAGGGTGGACGCAAAATATAACACAGACTCGAAGAAGGTAACATCGGCCAATATCTAGTATTGTTGCAGAGTGCGTAAGTAGCAACAAGAACCCTTTTGGAATCGATGATAACCAAGAAAGACACACTTTAGTGATCAAGCTGATAGTTTATCAAGACCAGGGGAGAGATTATGCACAAAACATGTAGACCCGAAGACTCCAGGAGGAATTGGGTGAAGAGGAGAGTTTGGAAACATGATTGAATGAGGGATTTTATTATTATGGACAGATGGGGGCATGCGATTTATGATTTACACGCCGTGAGCACACCATCCCCCCAAAATCTGAGAGGGACATTACCATGGAGAAGCAGATTCTGAGTGGTTTCTACGAGATGCCAGTTTTTGCATTCGGCTACCCCGTTTTATTGAGGTGTATGACTGCAAGATGTTTGGTGCAGAATACCATTGGATTACATAAAAGTTTGAAATTATTGGGATAAATATTCACGTGAATTGTTACTTCTTAAGGTACGAACGGACAAACCAAATTGGGTTCTTATTTCTTGATAAAATTGTTCAAAAATAGAAAACAATTCAGATCTGTTTTTCATTAAAAATAGCCACGTGCAACATGAAAAATCATCAATAAATGTTACAAAATACCTAAACTCAAAAGTAGACACGGTACGCGATGGACCCTAAACATCGGAGTGAACTAAAAAAAAAGGGGATGCAACCCATTTATTGACTCGATCGGGAAAGTGACTACGAGTTTGTTTCCCTAATTGACAAGACACACACTGTAAAGTGGATACTTTACATAAAATGGGAACCAACTTTTGTAGCTTGGGAAGACTTGGATAACCTAACTGCGCATGTATAATGAGTGGATAATCTATGGTGGAGCATGTGGTAGATGATGTAGAGGAGTAGTAGAGGACTTAAGACTCACATCCAACACCAATCGTCTGTCCTGAACTTCGATCCTACAAAATAACATCACTGTTAGTAAAAGTGATAGAACAATTAAGGGAACGAGTTAAACGACCGGCTGACAATAGATTAAATGGGAAATTAGGTACATATAGGACAAAAGTAACAAAGAGATATGGTAGAATTTGATCAATATCGATCCCTTGGGGTCGGGTTTGAAAACCATTTTCGGCAGTTATACTTGGTAAGAAACCAGAGTAGAAAGGGAAGAGAAAATATTTTTATTATTGGTAACATGATCTGACACACCAGAGTCGAGGACCCAAGGACCAAGAGGAGATGACTAAGAGACGCAAACAAATGAGTTACTAGTGTGTGCAATCGAAGCCGTGGAACCAGCAGTCTGGTTAGTCTGACACCACCTGAGAAAATCCTCGTAGCTTGGCGTAGGGTTATGAAGAGAAGGTGAAGTCTGCATAGTGTCCGGGTTATCAATTTGAGATGCATTTACCTTCCGTGGAGGTTTGCCATGCAACTTCCAGCAACGATCGATAACATGTCCAAGCCGGTTACAATGGTCACACTTAGGATGAGGTTTGGAGTTGGATGACCCTCCTCGAAGGGGATTATGATTGTTGCCAAGAGATGCAAGAGCTACAATGTCAGGTGTTGAAATAACAATAGATGGAGGAGAAATCGGGCCAAACGCATGAGGTGTAGCCAAGCGCAACAATTGTTCATTAACTGTGTCATAGTCAGGAACAGTAGTACCTGATAAAATATGGTTATGAATGGATTCGAGTTCTGATGGTAGTCCTTTAAGTGCCATGACTATGAAATATTTACTCTATTGTTCAGCATGAGCTATTGCATCATTTGCATAAGGCATGAGGGTTGCGTAACTTGCTTTCAAGGAATAAAGCTTACTTAGATAAGCTTGGACATCCATATTTTCCAACTTCAGTGTGTTGAGTTTGTGGATGACATTGTATAGAGAATAAACATCGTTAAAAAAGACTTTCTTGGCCTTTTGCCACACCTCGTAACAAGTGGAGAATGCTTGGTACTGCGCTTGGAGGTTAGTTGCTATGGAAAACCACAACACAATACACAAAGAGGCATTGATTTTCTTCCATTTAGTGAGTTTGACGGCTGAAACGTTACTCAATTGGGTTGTTAGATGCTCTTCATATCCTTGATCGTGAAACCACATTTCGACAGCACGAGCCCATATGTTATAGTTGGCTGATCCGGTTAGTTTTGCACATGGGATAAGCGGAACTTTAGTAAACGAGAAAAAATTAGCATCTCTCATGGTTTAAAACACAACAACTGGGGATTTTTGAACAAGAGTACGACTTTCTGTGAGTCAAAAATAGAAACCGAGGGAGAATCTGAAACCAGAGGAGGAAGGTGATTTTCCTGTAAAAATTCTTTTTGTGAATAGTAGCAGAAATGATGAACAATGGCGGCGTCAATGAATAGTGCAGCAACGGTGAACAGTGACAACGACGGAGGTCGTTGGAATTTAAAAAAAAGGTGAGGCAAACCAGAATGATGACACAGTTTGCAGAAGAAAATTTCTCACCGGAAAGCAGTGGGTCAATCGGGTAAAGCACAACGAATAATTTCCTCTTAGAAGGCTCTAGATACCATATTGAATTAGGAGAGACTAAGAGACATTTAGGTTAAACCGTGTGTTTTGAAAGCACTACGGAGACTTTATTATATATAGAGAGATTACAACTAATTACACGATATAATTGATGTGGGACTATTCTACATACAAATATTCTTAATACTATATATATTTACAAATATGAACACTACCAATGCAAACTCAAGTCAGGAATAAATGCAGGCCAAAACATCACATAAATTATTCATACATACGCAATAAGAGTTGGCTTTCCAATTAACATTCAATTTTACCCCAAATCCACATGTCAAAAAATTCAGTTCAAATTCATTAACTAACAAGGAGCCAAATATCCAATCATCACCAAAACAAGTTTTACACGATTCACATAAATCCTATAAGCCTCGTGACCATTAATGCAAAAACAATTAAAGACACATCATTGAAATTCAAATAGGCGTTGCTATGACTGAGAAAGAAGAGAAAACTTACTATGTTGGTTCTTCATGTGACCATGGCTCTGTAGAAAACTTGTAGGTCGCGACGCAATCACAGGGAGGTGCTTCACTTCATTGGAAACTACTTGATAGTAGAAATCTCTAAAGGCTCCTGCTTGATGACATGTTCCAAACCAATCCAGGAGTTAAATCCAAGATCTGCAGGAAATAAGGTATACCTATAGCCAACCAGGCGAACATCTGATTGCAGGGTGCAACTTATCAACCTAGATTTGAAACAAATGAGCAAAATGGAAAAAATCAGGAAAGGAAATTAAATCAGAGGAAAATATAAAAAGCAATTCAAAATAGAATTATAGCTCAACTTCTAAAAGAATTGTAACAAACCTCATCTAAGCCCTTCATTCTCTAACTGATTCCCTTAATCCTATGGCCTAAAATCCCTCAACCATGACTAATTACCCCTTCATCAACCTCTATATAACATTCTCCCTCAAATCCAGTTGGACACTTACGTACCATTTTCTCCACTTTCACACCTCCTACATTATCACCCTCAAGCTTCCTCCAAAATTATCTCCGCTTTCTCTCATCTCCATTCTTCGTAACCTCTCACTCTCAACCATTCATACACCTTCATTCTCCATTCTCAATATTTCTCTCATCTTCCTAACACCTTCACGATTCATTCAAACATAAAAAGATCAGAAAAACTTCTCTGAAATTTCTCAAAACTACAAACTCTCAAGTTCTCTGCTACTTCAATTTTCATCATCATCATTCAACAATCTCCTTCTTTGCCTCATACAAAAACAACATCACAATAAACCAATTATGCATACATGGCACCAGTAAGATACACACGTAGAAGAACGGGAAGAAGAATAAGATGAGAAAGTACCTTAATCATCTTTCCTCTGCCATTATCGCATTTACTTCGTGCCTTATAGCTAAATCAGAATCGTTCTCTGGACTTCTGTGATCTTTCTCCTTTTGCAAATTCAGATTTTAGGTTTCATTGATTACAGTTAGATGTAGAGGAATAAGGGGGAATCAATGGAGAGAAGGTAGAGGTTTAAGGGATTGAGATTGAGGCGTCAAAGCAGCCACAACGGCATTTCACGAAGAAGGTTGGTGAAGGTTGTTGTACGCCTCATCTGTGTAGAATTTCTTTGGTTATTGTTTGGTGGATCTGGACTGAACTACTTCCTTCTTGGCCCATTTCCATTTTCTTTTTGGTAATCCATGATCAGTACAAAAAAACAGCTTATTGGATTTTGTATGCTGGGCCTATCGTCCTTGTTACCAACACCCCTGATTCCGGATATGTACCCTCATCTGTGTAGAATTTCTTTGGTTCTTCTATTGTCTTTTTTTTTTCTTTCAATTTGTTTTGCTAGTTTTGGTAGAAAATTAATAAACACAGTGATACATGAAAAATAGTAGGAAATACTTTGGATTTAAAAAAAATTTAGTCAGATTTCCTTTAAGATTAATTATTGTGCTAATCGTTGGGATCTTTATCTTGAGGTATCTTGATGCCATTTTGTATGATAGTGTTGCTCGATCACGTCGTGATTTTGGTGAATATTTCAAGAAGTTAGAAGTGAATCAAGAGTAATCTTCATCAAAGAAGTTTGAGGAAGCTTTATATATAGTTTTCTTATCATTTGCGTGGCTTTGAAGAGGCAACAAACCTTCTCCGTTATATATCACTTGTGTTTATCTCTCTTTCATGCATCTATATCTGAAGTCCTACGACACAGGCATTGGTTTTATTTTTTGTTGATCAATGAGTCACTCAATTAGAATTGAGATCACGACTTCGCTCTCAGTGCATGCTCCTTACAGGATTTTACTGCTTTCCTTTATTTATTGTCTATTGATGAGTCACTCAATTAGAATTGAGATAACGACGTCGCTCTCACTGCATGTTCCCTATATGATTGTTATCTTCTCCCTTAGGTCTATCTTTGTGTGCTAACACTAGGTAGATTCTCTCTTTGTTAATCCAAACTTTAGGACCATATTGCATGCTAACATTAGGACTCTAGTTCCCCCTAGATTTTCTTTATTTTGCATCCATCTTAAAACTCTCTTTTTTCTTAAATAAAAAAATTCAAAAACACTTAATCATACTCAAACAGTTTCATAAATAACAAAATACAAACCAATCAAATGTGGCATCCATTCCTTGACGATGTAACCCATAATCTTTTCAAAAGGGTTTGTCACCCATAAAAAACACAAACAAACCAAAACTATTGAGCTGAACTACGATGCTTTGATTCCTCGAAAGGGATATGTTGCAACCCAAAATTTGCCCTCTCATATTTCCCAAGACATTGCAAGAGAAATCTCCAAGTGGCTCAAGATTGCTCAAGAGTTGGACAGTCAAGTCATCTCCTAAGGCAGTCAATCTCAAATTAGGGTTTTGTGTTGCATCAAGATCCTTGCATCCAAATGACCTCAAGTGCTCCCCAATGTCCTAGTATGTACTCAAGATCATCCATGTCAGATTTCAAGCCTTGCAGAGGAAGTTTGGTCAGTCAATTGCTCAAAGGGTCCAAAAATCGACTATGCTAGAGCAAAAGGCAACTGTGACCTATAAACAGTCAAACTTCAAGATTTTTTGTCAACATTCTCATTTTGAAGGATATTTCATCATTTGATCAAGGGTTGATCATGATTCATCAAGGATTTCTCAAAATTCATCAAGTCTCAAAAGTTGCTAAATTAGGGTTTTGTAGGAAAAGTCAACTCAACTTTGACCAAGCATAACTTCCTCATACTTTATGAGAAATGACCCATCCAAATCTCATTTTGAAGAGTATCAAATTTCCTACAATCCATCTTCATACCCCAAGATCAATAAATGCACTCACAAAAAGTTACAAATTTGGACATTATAGGTCATTTTTGAAAGTCAACAAAAACACCATTTTTGCCAAAGCTTATAACTTGAGAATGGAATATAAAAATGCGATGAGACCAAAAGGGTTGGCTAGAGTACATCTCAAGATTTCTATAAAGTCCAAGAAAACTTCCAAAAGTTCAAAATTGAACAAGTTATGCATTGCTGAAGTTGGGCATTTTTGCAAAATTGCCAAAAGTCAACTATCGCCAAAACTTCAAATTTTGTCAAATGGGCCCATTCATTTCCACTTGATTTGATCTTGTCACACTACACACGTGTCCTAGCTTCAGCCTTGTGTCCATTTATTAATTTTTCCATTTCATTTGATTTTTTTATTGAATTAATTCATTTTAAATCAATTTAAATCAAATAAAATCCAAATATTGATTACTTAGGATCTTTTTGGTTGTTATAGGTCTTAATTAACATCATGATCAGCATCAAATTCATAGCTCACCATATCATGAACAAAAAGATGGATTTTGGACAAATTTGGAAGGTTTTCAATGGTGAATCAAATCAAATCTCCAAGCCATAATGCACAAGGATTCAGTCCAAAATTGTTGACCTAATGCACTCCATATTACATATACAAGGCAAAGGGCACGAATTGGGAGGTTAGAGGCTGCAAGAACACCAAAAGCAAACTTGAAAAATTGGCAAAAAAGCTTGAAACTGAAATCGTGCATAGAGGCAGTTTCAACACCAAAACTCAACGTGAATCAATTGTTGGACCATCCTTGAAGCATAACCAACCCAGAATCAATCTCCATACACGCCCTAAAGCCCTGTAAGTCTCTCTGAAAACCGCTTTTCATTTGAAATCACAACTCCATGTTCTTGCATTTTTTTGACAAAATCTTTGCATATTCATGATCCTTTTTCAATTTGCAAGCTTTCTGCATTAGCCAATTGTATTTATATGGCCTATAACCCCCTAGCCGAATCTAGGGTTCGTGGTTTTGTATTTTGGGTATTTCGTTTTCAGGCAAAATCAGGGCAATTAATGGACATGGATGTAATCAGTGGAGGAAGACGAACATGACCATGGTCTTGGATTGTGTTTTCATAGCCTAGAACTAATTATAGGACAGACATACGGATTTAGCTGCAGATATAAATCCGCAGGTAAATATCCAGGTTTCAACGAAGAAGATGATGACGCGTCCCCCTCCCGTTCGCTGATTCAAACATTCGCGTGTTTTTGTTTTTAATTCTGGCATATTAATTGTTTTTCCCTTATATTAATTATTGTCCATTATAATAACAAATGAAGCGTGTTGGTGCAGTGGTAGTGGCGTGTGTTTAGTGACTAACAAGACCTGGGTTCGAATCCCAGGTCCCCCAAATGCATTTGTGTTATTTTTTAACAGGTAATTCCATGCAATACCAAGGGCGCAACACATCATACACCATCACCCAATCATCTGCCAGATGGCCCTAGGCCAGATCTGGTGGTCCAGATGTGATGTCCATCATGCTCTCAAGTCAACCAATGCATAGGGAATCAGAAAGTCAAACGAGGCCTGCATGTAAATGGGCCACAAATTGCTATCAAGACCCCTCCAAGCAGGCCCAAAATCTCTAATTCTCTCTATTTCTCTATTTTATTTATTTATATTGTTTATTTATTTTTCATAATTTAATTAACCAATCAAACTTTTTTCTCAATAAAATCAAAAACCAAAAAAATATTTTCTTTATTAAAATTAATTTTCAGTATTTTATTTTTGTTAATAAATATTAACTTAATTAATTTAGTTTAATTAGAAAATAACTTTAATATCTTTTGCAATAATTAAAATTAATTTAGACAATTAGGTTTTATTAACTTTGATTAATTTATTTTTATTTCTTTAAATATCAAAAATCCAAAAAATATCATTTTTATTAATTAATTAATTTGTTTATTAATTTAATAATTAACTTAGCTTAATTTCTTTTTAGTTCAAAAATAACAAAAAAATCACTTTCTTTTAAAAAAGGGTCAAAACCCTAAAAAACTCGCATCCGATTTAATTTCCCGCACGCGATCCATTTTATCATATTATTGTATCTGTTTCCCGGAATGTAATAGTTTAATAGGACTTTAATTTCAAGGGTTTGTTTAATGCGAATAATGCGAATATAAATAAGAACTATGCATATGTACAACTCAACCACATTAAAGACTACATTTTTGCTTCACAACCCTAAGCCTAAGGATGTCTAAATAAGGAGATAGAAAGTTGAAAAATACCTTATACAGTTGAGTTTGGATATGGCAATGTAGCAACTTTGAGTGAGGCCTGAAGTACTTGTGAGATTGCTTGAAGTTCCCTCAACCTTTCCCAATGCTCAGCTTGCTTTGAAATGGCTTGAATCTCCTTGTAGAAGTCAACCTGCAAACTCAGAAATTGAAAATGGTGAAGCTTGAAAATGGAGTTACAGTTGCTGAACAATGGCTTGGATAGTTTAGGTGTGGTGTATGGAATGTGTCTGAAGTGGTTCCAAGCAAAACACACGAGGGAATATGGAAGTGGCTTGGTGTTTGTAGAAGTTGCCCTGTTTTGGGCAGAAATAGGGTTTTCTGTGTTAGAGGGTGTTTGAGAGCGTAGAAAATTGTGTTTTTGGCTTGTTACAATATGCTGAACTTGTTTGAAATGATACCAAGACTTGGTTTTATCAGATACAAGAGTTGTGGACTTTTTGCAAGCTTACTTGCTTTTGAAGCAAAAGTGAGTTGACAAAGATCAAAGCCTGTACAGGCTAGCTCAAGGCCTGAACATAGTTGGTGTACTTTACCTCAAGTTTGTGGATCTTGTTTGTGGCCAAAGATAAGGTTCAATGCTCAAGGAATACAAAGTTGCAAAAAAGCAAGCTTTATGGAAATGGTATTGTTACCTTTATGCCATAAATGGATTAATTCATTGTGCAAAGTTCCATAGCTCAGAACAAAGCCAATATCCATTGTATTTGCATTAAATTAAGGAGTGTGGAAAGGTTTAATACCTGTAAAACAATTACAAGCATGCTTAGGACAGATTTGCAACTTGTAACAATGTGAAAAATGCCATGGACAAAAGTGAGAAATGACCATTTTCTTTTCTTCGATTCTCCCTAACCATAAATGATCTTGGAGATTTCTTTGATATTTTGGAAAGCTTGTAACATGCTATACAATCCATCTTTGAAATGAATTTTGATATTCCACTTGGAACTATGTGAAAAGTTGCCATGAAGATAGGTCAAAATCCTGCCTAAACTAGGGCAAAATTTCACTAAGTTAAAAGTTTTATGGACCCCTATTCACAAAATCATAACTTGAGATCCAAGCATATTTTGGGAAAACTTTATGAATAAAAGTTGTATATTTTGTGGAGGAATACAACTTTCATGTTGGAAGTTTTCTTTGAATCCAATTTCATCATGGTGAAAAAGTTGGGAAAAGTTGGGAAAAAATAAGAAATTTTCAACACTTAGAAAATTTCTAAGTTATGAAATTTTTCAATTTTGAACCCTAATTTCCAAATTTAGGTTTCTTGGTGAAAACGTTTCATGTTTTGACACATCTTGATGAAAAATGACCCTTGGCACTTGATTTTGACCAAAAAATCAAAGTTTGACTTTTCAGTGTACAGTTGATTTTTGATTAGTTGACTGAAAAATTCATCTGTCAATCCAATGCATTTGAGATCTTTTGAAACTTGTGATTAGGTCAAGGTGATGACATTGAGTCCTTAAAACCATGCTTGAACCCAATTTTCCATTGGCCAGGTGAAAAATCAGAAATTGCCCTTTTGTAGTCAAAACCCTAATTTTGACCATTTTGCCCTTTTAATGATCTGATCAAATTTCTTGAGGAGTTGTGGTCCAAACTTGATAAAATGGTTCATATGAGTCTATAATGTTGATGTGGATAAAAAATTATGAGGTTTGACTGTAAATTGGCCACAATTGACTTTTCCCCCAATACAACTGATTTTTAAGTCAACAGTCCAATTGACTGGGCAAAAATTTGATTCAAGGCTTGAAACTTGGTATGGGCAATCTTAGAGGTCCAATATGAAGTATGAAAGTCACATTAAACATTGAAAGTCCAAAAATCTCTGTGCAAACTCAAACCCTAATTTCAGGTCAATAGTGCAAGGAAATGTCTTGAGCTGAGCAACCCCTAATCTTGTCTAGAGTCCAAGAAGTCTTGTGAGGAGAATCTTGATAAAATGAGAGGGAAAATTTTAGGGTACAACAGCTGCCCCTACTCAATCTTCTTGAACCTGAAGAGTTAGATTGGCGAGTTTGTCGTTCGTGACTCGAAGGTAAAAGATGATTGGACACTAGAGTGCCCGTAAATTTGCACTCGTCAAAATATAATTGAGGGAATGGGCTTAAAGATGCCATTTGGAGAGGTGAAAAAATCTTGTTGGAGATGGGATTGAATATGCCATCCAAGAATGTCTGCTGAGTTGTAAGTTGTAAGTCAAAATAATGAGTATCAGAATGGTGTCCGTGTCTGGAACGTATCGGAACTGTATCTGGAGATTGAGTATGTATGAGCAATGGAATGGCGTCCGTGTCTGGAGCGTACCCGAGCTATAACTGAATGTGATTCTTGAATGAATAACAAAATGACTTTCGTGTCTAGAGTGTATCTGTATTGTGTCTGAATTTGAAATCTGAATAAACGACAGAATACCATCCGTGTCTGGAGCGTCTCTGAGCTGGGGAAAAAGTCAAAATAAGTGACAGAATGGCAACCGTGTCTGGAGCGTATCTGGACCGTATCTGAAGTTAAGATCTGTATGAATAGCAGAATGACTTCCGTGTCTGGAGTGTATCTGGACTGTATCTGAAGTTAAGATCTGTATGAGTAGCAGAATGACTTCCGTGTCTGGAGTGTATCTGAACTGTAACTGAGATCTGAATAAGTGACATAATGACTTCCGTGTCTGGAGTGTATCTGGACTTGAAATTGATAGTTGATATCTGAATTAGAAATAGAATGGCTTCTGTGTCTGGAGCGTATCTAATATGTATCTGATTATTAAAGTTTGAATGAGTGACAGAATGGCATCCGTGTTTGGAGTGTATTTAAACTGTATCTTGACTTGAAATTATGAATGAGTAATAGAATGACTTCCGTGTCTGGAGTGTATCCGTACTATATCTGAATAAGAGATCTGAATGAGTAATAGAATGACTTTCGTGTCTGGAGTGTATCTTTACTGTATCTGAAATTTTTGAATATTTGTTAAAGATAGCTATTAATCTTATCCTGAAAAGGGTAAAATGTTAGCTGAAACACAAAGTTATGTTGCATGAAATGTATGATGAAATAAAATGTGTTTTATCAATATTTATGATATATGAATGTAATGTATGCGCATGTAAGCTGATTCGTTGTATTGCTGAGGAAAATAAATCCTTGATAGCTGGAGATATTAAAATCCTTGACTGCTGTCGGGGAAAATAAATCCTTGACCGCCGTTGGAGATTCAAAATATTTGACAACTTATGTGGGGGATATGAGGATCCTTCATGTCTTGAAGTTGGAGTATTGACAAAATCTGTTGTGAGAGTAATGTCAGACTGCTTGAGGAATCTGCTTAGGAAATCCAGAGAACTTTGAAGACTTCCACTGGGGGTTAAATAACGGGAATCCTTACTCGGCTGGGGAATAGGGAAAACTCTGATGATTTCTGCGGGGAACTAAGAATGAGAATCTTCAATCTCCTGGGGAATTTGAATCCTTGGGGACTTCATGTTAGGGAGTCAAGAATTAGAATCTTTGATCTGCAGGGGATTAAAAATTCTGACAAATTCATGATGGGGAGTAATGAAAACTCTGGAAACTTCACTGGGGAATCAAGAATGAGAATCTACATTCTGTTTGGGAGTAACAACTCTGTGGGGAATAGCTACACTATTGGGGAGTAGCTATCCTGCTGGAGAGTAAGTTCAGGAGTTAGGGTTGTATGCCAATCTACTGGGGAATTAATCCTTGGTTGGGGAAAGACAAAAGTTAACTGTTATCTGGTTGATTCTCAGACTTCAAGACAACTTGCTGCGGAATCTGGGGAAAACTGAATGGTTCCCGCTGGGGATTGATAGTCTTGACTCGACTGGGGAAGAAGGTTTCATCTTCGCTGAGGGTCTGTAGTTCAAAGTTTTGCTCCGCTGGGAGTTTGAAGTCTTAACTCTGATGGGAATTAAGGATTTGAAATTATAACTCCGCTGGCGATATGTATTTCAAGGTTTTGGCTCCACTGGGGACCTAGATGATGTACTGCAGGGGAATTCTTTTGGAATAGCCTAAAGACGTTTTCCTATACTTTCAACCTGTCAGTAATTATTCTTTCCCATTTCGTTTATTTGTAAGCAGTGATTATTTTCAAATGCATATGCTCACTAATAAATCATTGGACGTTTTCAAATAAAACACAAGTGTAAAAAGAAGAAAAGGCAAATAGTTTTCTGCACTTTGAAGTATCTTTGTATTAACTTTGTGTAAGTAATTTGTAAAAAGGAGACAGGCATCCTAGTAAGAGAACGTTGTCATAAAAAATGATAAAAATTTATACAAAGAAAGATGGCTAGGTGTGAAAATTCCATGGGGTTCCCATTCTGCTATAGCCTTCGTAACTCTGAATATCTTGTCCATTCGCTGTTTCGTCCGAAGATGATTAAGTTGATCAGAAGTCTGGAGCTTGTCTGTGAAGAGATTGTCCTTAAAGTGATCCGACGAGACATAGTCATACGCTTTAATTCCCTAACTTTTTCCTGGGCCGCCCTTTCGGGTTTTCGATCCACTGGGAAACCCTTTTTTGCCCAAGTCTCTCTTTTGGGTTTTCAACTTGCCGGGTGTATAGATTTTTTTTGTTTATCCCTAACTTTTTCCTGAACCGCCCTTTCGGGTTTTCAATTCACCGGGATGCCCTTTTTTTGCCTAGGTGTGTCAACCTAGCGGGTCATTTATGCATAGTATATTTTGACTATGTCTGCGTTCGCAGAGTGCAGCAAGTAGTCGCCGTCCATGGTGGTTAAAATCATTGCCCCACCAGAAAAGATGTTTTTGATCACAAATGGTCCTTCGTAGGTAGGAGTCCATTTTCCCCTGGGATCACTTTGCGGCAAGATGATCCGCTTGATTACAAGATCCTCGACTTGATATGTCTGGCGTCTGACTTTCTTGTTGAATGCCTTGATCATTCTTTTTTGATACGCCTGACCATGGCAAACAGCAGTAAGTCGCTTTTCATCAATTAAGTTAAGTTGATCAAGCCGGGTCTGAATCCAATTGTCTTCACTCAAACCCGCATCCTTCATGATTCTCAAGGAGGGAATCTGAACCTCGATAAGCAAAACAACTTCCATGCCGTATACCAAAGAATAGGGTGTTGCCCCAGTTGATGTACGTGCCGTGGTACGGTACCCGTGGAGAGCAAACGGTAACATCTCATGCCAGTCCTTGTGGGTGACTGTCATCTTTTGTATGATCTTCTTGATATTTTTGTTCACAGCTTCGACAACACCGTTCATCTTTGGCCGATAGGGAGATGAATTGTGATGTTGAATCTAGAACTGCTCGCATAAGACAGTGATCATAGTGTTGTTAAGGTTTGTACCGTTGTCAGTGATAATCCTTTCGGAGATGCCGTATTGGCAAATGAGGTTCTGCTTGATGAAGCGGGCAATAACATTCTTTGTGACGGATCCAAAGGAAGCTGCTTCGACCCACTTGGTAAAGTAATCAATGGCCACCAGAATGAAGCTGTGTCCATTGGATGCCTTAGGCTTGATCTCTCCAATCATGTCGATTCCCCACATAGCGAATGGCCAAGGAGCTGTTAAGACATCAAGAGGAACTGGAGTTATGTGTACCTTGTCCGCATAGATTTGACATTTGTGATAAGTACGGGAATGTTGATAGCAGTCAGCTTCCATGGTAGACCAGTAATAGCCTGCCCGTAGAATCTTCTTAGCCATCGTATGCCCGCTAGAGTGGGTGCCGAAGGTACCATTGTGCAGTTCATCCATGATTTTCTCAGCTTCAACCTTGTCCGGACAACGGAGTAGAATGCAATCATGATTGCGCTTGTACAAAATACCATTTCTCAGGAAGAACTTGGAAGAGAATCTCCTCAAGAACTTTTTGTCGTTGACTGAAGCTCCTTTAGGATATTCTTGCGCCTCGAGATACCTTTTGACTTCGTGAAACCAAGGTCGGTCCACTACTTCTTCGGTATTAATCTCGTGACAATGCACAGGTTCGCCCATCCGTTCAATGGTGATTTGGGGAGCCTCATTATCCCAGTTAAGTTTATATATGGATGACATTGTAGCTAGAGCATCTGCTAGCTGATTCTCTTCCTGCGGGAAGTGCTCGAAGGTAATCTGCTCGAAATGTGGTAACAATGTCAAGACATGTTCTTTGTAAGGGATGAGGTTTGGATGTTTAGTGTCCCACTCTCCTTTGATCTGATTGATGACCAAAGCGGAGTCCCCAAATACAATCAAGGATTTGATTCCCAAGTCTATAGCAGCCTTGAGTCCAAAGATGCAAGCTTCATACTCTGCCATGTTGTTGGTGCAGTTAAAGCAAAGTCTGGCGGTGAAAGGAGTATGGCAACCTTCCGGGGAGATGAGTATCGCGCCGATACCGTTGCCAAGTGCATTGGAGGCACCGTCAAAGTACAGGGTCCATCGGGATCCTTATTCAGGTCCCTCATACGGTTTATTCTCTTCAATGTTGTCCAAAGTCATGATGTCCTCGTCAGGGAAGTCGAACTTCATGGATTGGTAATCTTCGACAGCTTGATGATCCAGATGGTCAGCTAGTACACTCCCCTTTATAGCTTTTTGGGCCGTGTACTGGATATCGTATTCGGTCAGGATCATCTGCCATTTAGCTATTCTTCCATATAAAGCAGGCTTTTCAAAGATGTACTTGATCGGATCCATCTTAGATATCAGCAAAGTGGTATGAGTCAACATATACTGCCTTAGCCGGCGAGCATCCCATACCAAAGCGTAACAAGTTTTCTCGAGCAGTGAGTATCGGGTCTCACAGTCGGTAAACTTTTTGCTAAGGTAATAAATGGCATGCTCTTTTCGGCCAAACTCGTCATGTTTGCCAAGTACGCACCCCATTGAATTCTCTAAGACAGTCAGATACATGGTGGCATCAAGATAGGAGGTTTTAGCAAATACTCCTTGATTTTATCGAAAGCAACTTGACAATCATCATTCCATTTAACCATCTGATCTTTCTTCAACAGCTTGAAGATTGGCTCACAGGTAGATGTTAGGTGAGAAATGAACCTTGCAATGTAGTTTAGGCGTCCCAAGAAACCTCTGACCTCCTTCTCAATGCGAGGAGCAGACATCTCTTGTATAGCTTTGACTTTGGCAGGATCAACCTCGATGCCTTTATTGCTGACAATGAAACCCGAGTTTACCGGACCTGACTCCGAAAGTGCACTTGTTAGGGTTTAACCGTAGCTCGTACTCCTTCAACCTGACAAACAACTTTTACAAGTGGTCGAGGTGTTCTTCTTCCGTCTGTGATCGGGCTATCATGTCATCTACGTAGACCTCTATCTCATGATGTATCATATCATGAAACAAAGCTACCATGGCGCGTTGATAGGTTGCCCCGACATTCTTCAATCCGAATGGCATCACTTTATAGCAGAACGTACCCCACTGTGTAACAAAAGTAGTTTTCTCCATGTCTTCTGGTGCCATTTTGATCTGGTTATAACCTTAAAATCCGTCCATGAAAGAAAATACCTTGTTCTGAGCTGTATTGTCAACCAAGATGTCAATGTGAGGAAGTGGAAAGTCATCTTTAGGGCTAGCCCTGTTTAAGTCTCTGTAATCCACGCACATTCTCACTTTGCTGTCCTTCTTAGGCACGGGCACAATGTTAGCAACCCATTGTGGATAGGAAGTAACAACCAGAAATCCAACATTGAACTGCTTCATAACTTCTGCTTTGATCTTTTCTGACATGTCAGGCCTCATGCGGCGGATTTTCTGTTTAACTGGTGGGTAGTCTTCTCTTGTGGGTAGACGGTGTACCATAATGTCTGTATCGAGTCCCGGCATGTCTTCATAAGACCAGGCGAAGATCTCAAAATATTCATTCAACGGCTGAATTAAGCGCTCCTTGACACTTGGCTCTAGGTTGGGACCCACTCTGACTTCTTTTATGTCTTCCTCAGTACCCAAGTTGATTGTCTCTAACAACTCCTCATGAGGTAGAATAGCCCTTTCTTCATGTTGTAGCAGCCTAGCCAATTCTCCCGGCACCTCACAGTCTTCATCACCTTCGTATTCGGCATGGTAGACCAGATCTTCAGAGTCGCTGAACGCCGTAGCAGAATTGTTACCCATGGAATCCGGAATGGAAGGGTACCTGCATTTGTGAGTGTAGGTGTGTGTAAGGGATAGCCACCTTTAAACAAATAAAATGTAAAAAGAAAGACAATGAACACAAAAGTTTATATGTGAAAACGTCCATGATTCATTAAAATGGCATATGAAGATGAAAAATCAAACCCTTACAAATGGACCTATGTGCCTCGGGTAAGGCACAAGGTTAAAAGTGTACGAATTGTTTGAGAATTATTACAAACCAACAGAAATGTTTGAAAGATAAATTACTGCGGTATGAAAGTAATCGGAACAAAGTCTTTTGCCTCCCAGTTGCATAGTCCTCCATCAACAGTAGGGAAAATCCAGTCTTCTAAGTTGCTCTCCTCTTCACTATCCTCCAAAGCATTGACTCCATGATGGGTGATCTTCACTGGTGGCCTCCCTGCACAGGCGCAACGGACAACCTTTTGAGCAGAAGAAGTGAACCCCAAGCCGACTTTATCTGATTTGAAAGGAAAGTCTGGAAGTTACCCCCAGATTGTGCTTCCTCCTTCTTCAATCACAGCCTTTACATCTTTGAGGGATGACATCCGAGGCACAGGTCTGGTAATCATGGGAACAGAAGACACTGTCTTGGTTGCTTCTATTTCAGGAGAAACCTCTTCAAAGTGTTGGAAAGGGGTCTCGATGAATTCACCATCCAATTTTACATAGCGAAAATAATTTAGATGGCTTATCATGTATTCCTCTTCGCCATGAACTGTTATAATTTTCCCCTGGACTGGGTACTTGAGCATTTGATGCAGAGTAGAAGTGACGGCTCCAGCATTGTGAATCCAGGGTCTTCCCAACAATCTAGAATAGGAAGGACGGATGTCCATCACATAGAATATGGAGTTGAAGGTTTCAGTTCCCACTTTGATCGGTATGTCCACCTCCCCGTGGACCATCCTTTTAGAACCATCAAAGGCTCTGACAATGATATTGCTGGGTTTCAGGGTTAAGCCTTCACAATCCAGTCAATCCAAGGCTTTCTTCGATAAGACATTTAAAGACGAACCAATGTCTACCAGAACGTGTGCTAGAGTAGTCCCTCTGCATTCCACCGAGACATGAAAAGCTTCATTATGTTTTCTCCCTTTTGAAGTTAAATTGACATCGGAGAATCCTATACCATTGTCAGTTGTTAAGCTAGCTACACATTCCTGGAACTGATCCGTGGAGGTTTCTTGTGGCACATGGGCCGTCTTCAAGAATCTGATCAGTGCTTTAGCATGGGCTTCTGAACAAAGCAGTAGGGCCAACATAGAGATCTTTGAGGGGGTTTGCCCCAGTTGTTCCACAACATCATAATCGCTTTTCTTGATTATTTTCAAAATCTCTTCCATTTCTTTTTGAGAGGTCTCAGGGATAACCAATGGTTAAGCCCTCGTCCTGACGGTCTCTTCTTGGATCCCTTTCCCTCTATCATCATAAGAAGCAGCAGAGGGGACAACCACAGGAGTTACAATTTCTTCAATAATTGGGGTTCTTGCAGATATGTTGACCGGCACAAGGGTAACTTTAGGAGCATTTGAGGGTCCAAAGATTTCCTTTGGATGGGCAATCTCTGGAGAGAAAATCCTTCCACTGCGGGTGATTTTGCTTGTTCCAGCAATGTTTCCAATGTCGAAAGTCTCTTCATCAGAACTCTCTTCAGTTGATTCAATTTGTTTAACAACGTGGTAGTAGATTTCTCCACCATAGTTCCACGATATTGATTTGTCGGACTTGTATGGGACGGGCCCAGGCATGGTTATCTTCAAAGATGCAATCTTTGGAGCGGATGTAATCTTAACAGGTCTTTTGGAGACCTTGGAAAGATTGGCGGATATGGTTATTATTGAAACATCATTGATAGGAGTCGGTGTAACAGGAGTCTTTTCAAAAAGGATTTCTTGGTTATCCATTAGGCGTTGGATGCCTAACTTCAACAACGGACAGTCGGTTGGTAAGGATGAACAAAGGCAACAATCTTCTTCATAACTTGGGAAAATCCCAGCCTTCAGCAAATTCAACTTGATTATCAGTAGCAGAGTCATCAAATCATCAACAGTAGCAACAAAAAGATCTTCTTCAACAGCATGGGCATTATGGCCATGCCTTGGCATTGGAGTAGAGATTACATTCGGCTTTTCAGGGGCGTCAAATTCAACTTCTTTAGCATTTATGAAATCCTGAATCTTATTCTTCAGGGCCCAACAATTATTGGTGTCGTGCCCTATACTCCCTGAATGATAAGCACACTTGGCGTTTGAATGGTAGTAAGGAGAATATGTATTCGGATTCTTCGGGGCCTCTTTCAGACTGTCAAGATTTAACTTCAAGAGATGGGGCAGAACCTGAGCAGGAGTCATGTTTATCTGGGTGAATTTCCGTACAGGCCTTTCCACCCTTGTTTGGTTGGTTCTTGGTTGATTGTTTCTTGGCTGATCAGCTACAGACTTCTGAATCATTACGGCCCCCACCGCTGGCCGGCTCTCAACTCTTCCTTGACCTCTTTGGTAGTAGACAACTAAGACTTCTTTCATTGCTGGAAAAGTCTTTTTGACGGCAGCGGAAGCAGATGTATCTTTTTGAATTTTACCACTCTTAATGTCGGCTTCAACTCTCTCACCAGTTAGAATTAACTCGGTGAACCCCGCAGACGAACTTCCTATCAGGTGATTAAAGAAAGGCCCTGACAGAGTCCCTAAGAACATGTCTACTAGCTCTCTCTCAGATAGAGGTGGTTGTACTCGTTCCGCCAAGTCTCTCCATTTCTGGGCATACTCTTTGAAACCTTCATTTGAGACCATGCCCATACTCTGTAATTGAGTACGGGTTGGTGCTAAGTCCGCATTGTATTGATATTACTTGTAGAAGGCAGCAGCCAAATCATGCCAATTATGCACGCCAGACCTCTCTAGCTGGTAGAACCAATCTAATTGTGTCCCCGACAAACTGTCCTGGAAAAAGTGGACCCACAGGTCTTTGTCAGAAGAATGTGGTTGAATTTTCCTGACATAAGATTGTAGGTGCATCTTTGGGCAAGAAACCCCATCTTACTTAGAAAACAGTGGCACCTTAAACTTGGGAGGGATTACAATTCTAAATACTAACCCTAACTCCTCAAAATCCAGCCCATGCACTCTCTATACCTCCATTGCTACCAGATGTTCTTCCAGATTTTTGTATTTGTCGTCTGCAGGAGAATATTGTTGTTCTGAGTAATCCTCCTCTTCCTCTTCTTCAGCTTCAGAATCAGATGGCACTGCAGCTCCTTTACCCTTTCCTTCCCCCTCTTCAGATGTTGATGGAAAATCTAGGACCCTTCTGGCTTGACCTTCAAATCTTCTTCCCAAAGTAGCCACACCAACTCTCTTCTTCTTCTTTTTCTCCTTTTCCTTCTCTAATAGAGTTTTGAGCTCCTCCTGACCCTTTGCCAAGGTCATGAGTAGCTGTTGGAATTGTGAATTCTGAGCTTGTAAGTCTTTGACCGTTTGTTCAATGTCCATCTTGCTGAAATAAACAGCAGAGAGATGAGGAAACCTGGTGTGAAGACCTGTTTATTCATATGATGAATGATATGTATTCATGTAATGCATTCAAGGATTCAGAAATTCAAATTTATTTTAAACAAAAAAGAAACACACGTCATATTAATAAGATAGAATTGTTAGTACATCAATGCCCCATGGGCAAAATAATACAAAATTATAAGGTAAAAAGACGTTGCGCATCCTCTTTGGTGCAATGTAGGTGTTGAGAGTCTTCTCTTCGTGAAGTTGACGAGTAAGTTCCAAAACCTTTTTCTCGCTGGCGTAGAATTGGGCTTCAAAAGTATCGCGTTCTCCCTTGAGTTGTATCCAAATACTTTGCAAATCTTCGAGTGGTGTTGGCATGTAAGGATGTAGGAGGGTGTATGGAACCTCTCCTTCCCTAACAGGCTCTTTAATCACAGGGAGAATAGAGGGGTACAACATCATAAGACTTTGGGCGCGGGTTCGTACCCACTTGAGGTAAGGCTCAAGGGGGATGGAATTCTTGTGTCCCAAGGTCTTACTGTCTACCTTGTTAGGCATCCTCCAAGCTCGGATGAACCTTTGTCGAAGTCCTTGATCGTCGCTGTCGAAGTTGAAAACCAAGTTTGGAATCAGCATGTCATGTGGGCCATCCCTTCGGGCATACCCAAACTGTCTCAGAGCCAAGCAGGGGTTGTAGGTGATGCCTCCCCTAATGCCAAGTAGAGGGACATTAGGGAATTCCCCACAACAGTCGATGATGATAACATTTTCTCTGGATCGAGAACACCAATGAACATCTGAATGTGTAAGAGTCATCAATCGTTGTGACCACCTCAAACCTTGCTCATTCTTCAAGACTGATTTGGGAAGATGAGAAATAAACCATCTTGCCAGTAGAGGAGTGCAACACATGAGAACACCTCTTTTCCTCATTGTTCGAGTGTGAAAAGAGTGTAAGATATCTCCAAGAAATGTAGGCACAGGGTTGCGGGCCATGAAGATTTTGACAGCATTGACATCTATAAGCTGGTCAGGGTTTGGGAACAAGACCAACCCATAGATGAGAAGAGCTACAATCTCCTCAAAAGCTTGCAGGTCTATAGAATTCCAGCATTCTTGAGCTTTCTCAAACAGGAACTTTGCCAAGAAGCCCTTGACACCACTTCTGGTTTCCCAATGACCTATGACATCTGATGGTTGCAAGTGCAGGGCTTGAGAAACATCTTCAGGCTTTGGATCTCTTTTCGTACCGTTGAAAGGTAGTTGATGGAGAATAGGAATCCTCAAGAGTTGAGAAAATTCCTCCAAAGTAGGCACCAGCTGGTAATCATGAAATGTGAAGCAGTGGTGTAGGGGGTCAAAGAACTAGAAAAGAACTTTCATCATGTCTTCCTCTGTGTTGGAGTTGACCAAGTTGAGAAGTCGACCATGTCTCTCAGTGAATGGAGAATACTCTAGAATCTTGGAAGCAAGATCCTTGAGTTGTGGAGGAATTCTCACAAGGTTGACCTGAATAGTTTTCCTGCAAAGTGATTCCATAACCTACAAAACAAGAACAAAGATGAAAATCCAAAATCCTTGAAATGGTTAGTGGATGCATATGATGCTTCATGATGTCCATGATGTTATGCACAAGTATATATGTACAAGAAAATCACACAAGTTCCTAGTTTAGGCTTGCATGGGGTTTCATAGTTAAGTACCCTCTTGAAGTTTAGTTGGCTCAACCTGTCCTATAAATAGTAACCGGGTTCTAAGGAGCTCAATATCACTGGATTATTTTCTGTGTTCATTGTTTCAGTTTAGCCACTTTACTGGCGACCGAAATATTCCAAGAAAACAACCCTCAATGAGTGTAGTATTAAGTATCTACCAACTTCGGACTGCACCAAAGTCGGTCATCTCACTACATCCTAAAAAGGCCAAGTTGGTCAAGTAAAGGTTCTAAAAGTCCATTAGTGCTTCATGACATCACTCAGCGGCCCCGTATTCTCTTTGATTGACACAAAGGCTACCGGTACCCACAAATATGTCTCACTAATATAGCTATTGCTTAGACCATGTCGGTATACCCCGCACAGTTTCCATAACGTATTGCTATTTACCTATGAATGTTTCCCAAATCCGGGTAGAGGATTCAAACCCAAAAAATAGAAACAAAGTGTAAAGCATACAAGTCAAGCAAGATAAGCATGTAAAGGTGTTCTAAACCCTAAAGTAACCCTACTTTTTCTTATTATTCCCCAGCAGAGTCGCCAGATCTGTGATACGGTGGGAGAACTGACTTGAGGTTTTGCGTTTGTGTTCGCAAATGTTTCGGTTTAGCAAGAGTCTCCACCAACTTTTTATTTTATCCAAAGGAAAGGTCAAAAAGCACAGGAAAGACCTTTGAGATGTTTTCTTGAGTTCGGGGGGTAGATTATGAAAAGGGAAGGTGCTAGCACCCTTTTCATCCATGGTTTTCCATGGGCTCTTAGTTACTTGTTTAGATCACTTGCTTTGCTTTTTCCAATTGTTTGAAATGGTGCCTTGTGTGGTTTTGAAAGTATTTTGAAAAGAGGCCATCGTTTAGGCAATCTTTGTAATGATTCTTGTTTGAAGAATGTATACAAAGATGTTTGTCTTTTGAAAAATGTTTCAATGTTTGAAAGTTTGTTTTGGAAATATTTTAAAATTGTGTGTGTGTTTTTGAAATTAGCAAGGATGGTTTGCAAATTCATCAAGTAACTAGAAGCTTATCTACCTACTCAAAAGTCTTTCTTGTACATTTTTAACCCTTTCACATTGTTGTTTTACCATTGTATTTGGTAAACAAACCTATCTTTGGATGTTAACGGGACGGGCGTGGGTCATCGTATGACCATGATAGCAATGGTGCCAAGTATCTTAACAAGTTTTAGGAACTAAGATCATTTGTTTTTAGGCATCCTTGTTTAGCGTCATTGAGGGACTATGATCTTTTGTTGTGTTTTGATTTTGTGCAAAGATACCTAGCATGCATACCATGGCCATGTTTTGTGGCAACAAAGTGGATGAAACCCTAGGGGTGCTTGTGTGCAAGGTGTTGTCATCTTTCATGCATTTTTGTCTTGTATTAAGTCATGCTATTTGTTTGATTTTTGGTCTTTGCATACAAAACCCTAGTTTACTATCATGCATATAAAGCAATAAAATGCGTAATGTAAATCTAGACTATTACAACAATATTATGGGAAGGGGGGGTACAAGTTTGAATAGGGGGTATTTGCACAAAATAAAACCCTAATTTACTATTACAACCCAATTGAATTTATACAATAAATAAATGAACAATTATTTAAATTTACAATAAAATGTAAATATGCACAAATATTTTTGTATTTATTTTATGTATGTAAAATAAATTTTTTTATCTTATAAATAAGAAAATCAAATGATTATTTTTGAAAGGGTGAAAACCCTAATTTTTGTTTTAAAAGAAAATATGCTTTATATTATTTATTTATTCATTCTTTTTTGTTTAAGAAAAATAATAATAATATATGCAAAAATGTTAAAAAATAAAATATGTGAGAAAATATGATTTTTAGTGTATAAATAATAAAATAAAATATTTAAGTATTTTAATATTATTTACAATTTTATTTAAGAAAATAAAAGTATATTAACCTAATAATTTATTTATTATGCAACAAATAAAATAAAAAAATATGATAAAATGCAAAAAAATAAAGAAAATATTTTTTGGGATTTTTCAATGTTTAGAAAAAATAAATAAAGTCAGAAAATATAAATATGCAAGAAAATATAAAAAAATAAGAAAATGCAAAAGGGGGTGCATAAAGTAAAAGGGGGGTGCCAAAAGAAGTAGGCCCAAGGCGCCCAGGCCCAGGACACACTTCATCCTTGTCCTTGCTCCTTCGTCCCAAACGCGCACCTTTTGTTACTCAAATATGTTCTTGCTATTCTTTGCATAAAATAAAAAATTTATAACATGGAAAATGTAGTTCATCATCACACGATTCCAATGATATAAAGAACTTGACCTAACTCTCAAAGATCAGAGAGAATTTCAGTGGCCCTAAATTCTAACCTAGTTTTTTCAGCATGTTCATCATGTAAATACTCCTAGCTCAGTTAATATAAATAAGGACTATGCATATGTACAGCTCAACCACATTAAAGACTACATTTTTGCTTCACAAACCTAAGCCTAAGGATGTCTAAATAAGGAGATAGAAAGTTGACAAATACCTTATTTAGTTGAGTTTTGATATGGCAATGTAGCAACATTGAGTGAGGCCTGAAGTACTTGTGAGCTTGCTTGATGTTCCCTCAACCTTTCCCAATGCTCAGCTTGCTTTGAAATGGCTTGAATCTCCTTGTAGAAGTCAACCTGCAAACTCAGAAATTGATATTGGTGAAGCTTGAAAATGGAGTTACAGTTGCTGAACAATGGCTTGGATAGTTTAGGTGTGGTGTATGGAATGTGTCTGAAGTGGTTCCAAGCAAAACGCACGAGGGAATATGGAAGTGGCTTGGTGTTTACAGAAGTTGCCCTGTTTTGGGCAGAAATGGGGTTTTCTGTGTTAAAGGGTGTTTGAGAGCGTAGCAAATCGTGTTTTTGGCTTGTTACAATATGCTTAACTTGTTTGAAATGATACCAAGACTTGGTTTTATCAGATACAAGAGTTGTTGACTTTTTGCAAGCTTACTTGCTTTTGAAGCAAAAGTGAGTTGACAAAGCTCAAAGCCTGTACAGGCTAGCTCAAGGCATGAACATAGTTGGTGTACTTTGCCTCAAGTTTGTGGATCTTTTTTGTGGCCAAAGATCAGGTTCAATGCTCAAGGAATACAAAGTTGCAAAAAAGCAAGCTTTATGGAAATGGTATAGTTACCTTTATGCCATAAATGGATTAATTCATTGTGCACAGTTCCATAGCTTAGAACAAAGACAATATCCATTGTATTTGCATTAAATTAAGGAGTGTGGAAAGGTTTAAGACCTGTAAAACAAGTACAAGCATGCTTAGGACAGATTTGCAACTTGTAACAATGTGAAAAATGCCATGGACAAAAGTGAGAAATGGCCATTTTCTTTTCTTCGATTCTCCCTAACCATAAATGATCTTGGAGAGTTCTTGGGAATTTTGGAAATATTGTAACATTATTTACAATCCATCTTTGAAATGCATTTTGAGATTCCACTTGGAACTATGTGAAAAGTTTCCAGGAAGATAGGTCAAAATCCTGCCTAAACTAGGGCAAAATTTCACTAAGTTAAAACTTTTATGGACCCCTATTCACAAATTCATAACTTCAGATCCAAGCATCTTTTGGGAAAACTTTGTGAATCAAAGTTGTAGATTTTGTGGAGTACTACAACTTTCATGTTGTAATTTTTCTTTGAATCCAATTTCATCATGGTGAAGAAGTTGGGAAAAGTTGGAAAAATTTAAGAAATTTTCAACACTTAGAAAATTTCTAAGTTATGAAGTTTTTCAATTTTAAACCCTAATTTCCAAATTTAGGTTTCTTGGTGAACAAGTTTCATGTTTTGACACATCTTGATGAAAAATGACCCTTGGAACTTGATTTTGACCAAAAAGTCAAAGTTTGACTTTTCAGTGTACAATTGATTTTTGATCAGTTGACTGGAAAATTCATTTGTCAATCCAATGCATTTGAGATCTTTTGAACCTTGTGATTAGGTCAAGATGATGCCATTGAGTCCTTGAAACCATGCTTGAACCCAATTTTCCATTGGCCAGGTGAAAAATCAGAAATTGCCCTTCTGCAGTCAAAACCCTAATTTTGACCATTTTGCCCTTTTGATGATCTGATCAAATTTCTTGAGGAGTTGTGGTCCAAACTTGATCAAATGGTTCATATGAGTCTATAATGTTGACGTGGATAAAAAATTATGAGGTTTTACTGTAAATTGGCCATAGTTGACTTTTTCCCTAATACAGTTGATTTTTAGGTCAACTGTCCAATTGACTGGGCAAAAATTTGATTCAAGGCTTGAAACTTGGTATGGGCAATCTTAGAGGTACAATATGAAGTATGAAAGTAACATTGAGCATTGAAAGTCCAAAAATCCCCGTGCAAACTCAAACCCTAATTTCAGGTCAACAGTGCAAGGAAATGTCTTGAGCTGAGCAAACCCTAATCATGTCTAGAGTCCAAGAAGTCTTGTGAGGAGAATCTTGATAAAATGAGAGGGAAAATTTTGGGGTACAACAATTAGAATAAATCTTTGGAGCGATTTAAATTGAACCAGAAAAAGTGTCTACCGGAACGGAATCAGGATAAACCGTTGATCAATTTAAACTGAACCAGCAGAGATCTCAAATAAACTTTAACTAGAAAAGAATAAAAATAAATATTTGGAGCGATTTAAACTGAATAGATAAAGTGTCTACCGAAACGGATTCAGGATAAACCATTTATCGATTTAAACTGAAATAGCAGTGGTCTCGAATAAACTTTAACTGGAAAAGAATCAGAATAAATCTTTGTAGCAATTTAAACTGAACCATAGAAAGTGTCTACCGGAACGAAATCAAGATAAACCATTGATCGATTTAAACTAAACCAGCAGAGGTCTTGAATAATCTTTAACTAGAAATGAATCAAAATAAATCTTTGGAGAGATTTAAACTGAACCAGAGAAAATGTCTACCGGAACAGAATGAGAATAAACCATTGGTCAATTTAAACTGAACCAACAGAGGTATCGAATAATCTTTAACTGGAAAAGAATCAGAATAAATCTTTGGAGTGATTTAAAATGAACCGGAGAAAGTTTCTACAGAAACAGAATCAGGATAAACCATTTATCGATTTAAACTAAACCAGTAGAGGTCTCGAATAATCTTTAAATGGAAAAGAATCATAATAAATCTTTGGAGCGATTTAAACTGAACCAGAGAAAGTGTCTACCGAAAAAGAATCAGGACAAAACATTGATTGATTTAAACTGAACCAACAAAGGTCTTGAATAATCTTTAACTGGAAAAGAATCAGAATTAATATTTTGGAGTGATTTAACTGAACCAGAGAATGTGTCTATCGGAACAAAATCAGGATAAACCATTGATTGATTTAAACTGAACCAGCAGAAGTCTTGAATAATCTTTAACTGGAAAAGAATCAGAATAAATCTTTGGAGCGATTTAAACTTAACCAGCATAGGCCTGAATAAACTTTAAATGGAAAAGAATCAGAATAAATATTTGGAACGATTTAAACTGAACCAGAGATAGTGTCTACCATAACGGAATCAGGATAAACCATTGATCGATTTAAACTGAACCAACAGTGGTCTCGAATAAACTTTAACTGGAAAAGAATCCTAATAAATCTTTGGAGAGATTTAAATTGAACCATAGAAAGTGTCTACCAGAACAGAATCAGGATAAACCATTGATCAATTTAAACTGAACCAGCAGAAGTCTCGAATAAACTTTAACTGGAAAAGAATCAGAATAAATCTTTGGAGAGATTTAAACTGAACCAGAGAAAGTTTCTACCAGAACAGAATCAGGATAAACCATTGATCAATTTAAACTGAACCAGCAGATGTCTTGAATAATTTTTAACTTGAAAAGAATCACAATAAATCTTTGGGAGCGATTTATCTGAACCAGAGAAAGTGTCTACCGGAACAGAATCAGGATAAACTGTTGATCGATTTAAACTGAACCAGCAGAGGTCTCAAATAAGCTTTAACTGGAAAAGAATCAGAATAAATATTTGGAGCGATTTAAACTGAACCAGCTGAGGTCTGAATAAACTTTAATTGGAAAATAATCAGAATAAATCTTTGGAGTGATTTAAACTGAACTAGAGAAAGTGTCTACCGGAACGGAATCAGGATAAACCATTGATCGATTTAAACTGAACCAACAGAGGTCTCGAATAAAATTTAACTGGAAAAGAATCAGAATAAATCTTTGGAGTGATTTAAATTGAACTAGAGAAAGTTTCTACCGGAACGGAATCAGGATAAACCATTGATCGATTTAAACTGAACCAGCTGAGGTCTCAAATAAACTTTAACTGGAAAAGAATCAGAATAAATCTTTGGAGCGGTTTAAACTATACCGGAGAAAGTGTCTACCGAAACAGAATCAGGATAAACCATTGATCAATTTAAATTGAACCAACAGAAGTCTTGAATAATATTTAACTGGAAAATAATCAGAATAAATCTTTGGAGCGATTTAAACTGAACCAGAGAAAGTGTCTACTAGAACAGAATCAGGACAAACCATTGATCAATTTAAACTGAACCAACAGAGGTCTCGAATTATATTTAAATGGAAAAAGAATCAGAATAAATCTTTGGAGCGATTTAAACTGAACCAGAGAAAGTTTCTACTGGAACCGAATCTGGATAAACCATTGATTGATTTAAACTGAACCAGCAGAAGTCTTGAATAAAGTTTAACTAGAAAAGAATCAGAATAAATCTTTTGAGGGATTTAAACCGAACCAAAGAAAGTTTCTACCAGAACGGAATCAGGATAAACCATTGATCGATTTAAACTGAACCATCAAAGGTCTTGAATAAAGTGTTCGTCATGTAGATATTCACCCCGTCCTGTTTCGGGAGTTGATCTACAATCAAATTGTTCACAGAAAGTTGTCTTATCTTGTTTCAGGTATTGATCGGGAATTGTAGAATATTGTTAATGATAATTATCTATTTGATTGATCTTTCATGAAAAGGTAAAGAGTTAGTTGTATGCAATGCCATGATGTATGAAATGCACTGTGTAATGGTGTTCTCAAAATAAATGAGGTTGTGCTATATGCGTTACGTACGCATATTCTATGAATGTTGTTAAAATTTAACTTTCTCTTGGAAAATAAATCCTTGACAAATGCCGGGGAGCCTTAGGAATTTAAATCCCGGTCTACTGTTGGGGATGACGAGTATGTACCTCTCCAGACCTTGTTTTAGAATGTTTCTGCTGGGGATTCCTATTTTATTGTTTGAGGAGAACTCCAATGGGGAATGTTGATTTTGCTTGAGAAGAAAACTTTGTGGAGAGTGTTGATTCCTGCTTGGGGAAAGGAGTTCAGGAGTTTTAGTTATCTGTTTCTCTACTGGAGAGTTATCTCTTGATTGGAGAGAAAGGAAGTTAACAACTTGTCTCGGATAAAGAAGTTAATTGTTATCTGGTTTGGTTTCCAAACTTTGTAGCAACTTACTGGGGATTGTAGAAAAGTCTACTAGGGAAGAGGGGTTGTGGTCCCTTGATTTGTGATAGTCTGAGAGGAAAATTCAAGCCGGGAAATCTTGCTATTTGTTGGGGAAATAAACCCTATTGCCAATCTACTGGAGAGGTGTTTTCTTTTGGCAAAACTCCTTGAGGATTCTTGAGATAAAATCAGCTGGGAGAGGTTTTCCGGAGATTCAAACTCTGGCTAGGGATTGCATGAATCCAATTTTGTAGGGATAATTTTATGGGGATTGGCATGAATTTAGCCTTGTGGGGTTTGGGTCCTTATACGTGAAGATTAATTTATGGGGATAACCTTATAGAGATGACTTGACTGAGGATCACCCTATGAAAAGGACTTTGTGGAAATCTGTTACTGCCCTTAGTAGTAAAGGTTGACTTACTACCAGGAAATGTTTGCTTGGTCGTACGTAACCCTTTGCTGGAATTCATATTCAATTCCCCAAGTGATTCAGATACAGACCTGCCCTTGGTTATTCAACATTTCTTGAGAGATTTCTTGGAATCTTTACTTGACTACCCCAAATGAGTTGGACAGTGACATGTCTTGCCCCCTTGATTATGGGAGAGTTTGTCATTGGAAGTGTCTTCCAATTGAAGTGATTCCGTTTCTTGAGAATTTCTGTTCATTGGATATTCATTGTGTGAATTTCTACACTGTCAAAAAATTAGCCATATGCGAACATCGATATTCAAATAATGTAAAGTTTATGCTTATCTTGAAGTTTTTGAAAATGCATTTTAGCAGATAAAAGAATTTTTTGTAAGAATGTGAATTCAGCTCAGGATTTAGAGTAAGCCTTACAGGAGTCCGGATACCTTTCGTAACAATATGCTTTCGAACTAACCCATGATTCAATTAGGACTTTTGAAGGGTTGTAATGAGAGTTCACGGTTTATGAAACCAAAGGATAAGGCTCAAAGTGTATTTGTACCTAACCCGTTTTTCATGATATTCTCCAGTCCTAAACTCAGTTAATTGTGCCTTTTTGAATTCCAATTGAAGTTTTGGTTTATTTTTCCTGACTGTTCTTGTTTTGAGATTACATTCGGCGGGATGCCTCTAGTTTTTCTTAATTCTCCTTCGCAGGTTTTGACTCAATGGGCTTTTTTCTCTGGAGAGGTAATGACTTCCTAGTTTATGGGATGAACCATCATCGTATTTCGATTTAGAAGGATGTTTTTGACATCACTCATTGTGTATGAAGTGAGAGCTTGTGACTGACCGCATATTTGAAATAATTGAGAAACTACCCTGCCCCAGGTTTTGATTAAAGGTTTCAGTTTGTGTGAAAAAGAAAATTCCCACTTCTTAGGCTCAAAGGGGTTGAGTAGGGATTATCCTCATTATAACTCCAGTGTTTAGGAATTGAAACAAACGCCTGCACATCATCAACAAGGTCTGTCCAAAAGCATACTGTGTGAGATTATGGCATTGTTTTCGTCATCCTCCCTCTAAAGGTTTGCAACTTTTTGAAACAAGAGTTGAATAACATATAGGGAGTAAAAAGCATAGTTTAAATATAATGAAAACAAATGGATTAATTCAAGACAAACATATGCAATGCATGAATGAAAGTAACCAAAGTATAACATAAAGATAAGTGTTTAAGCAAACAAAGAAATTACAACTGAAAATTTCGAATAAAAAAAGTTTCTCCGTCTAAATTTGTCACTTCAGATGGTATGTTTTTGACAGAAAAATTCCAGTTGACCATCTTGTGTGAATTCCAGCACTCCTCCGTCAGTCAGGTCTTGAATTTTATATTTCAACATCCAATAGCTATAAGTATCATGCCCCGGACTGTTGGAGTGATATGCACACCTTTCATTGGGATGGTAACTAGGAGCATAAGTATTAGGATTCCGAGGAGGATCCTTCAATGTGACCAAATTCAAATTCAACATGTGTAGCAAGACTTGCGACATTGGCATGTTGAGTTTGGTATATTGCATATTGGATGTATCCCGCTTACATCGATTACCCTATTGTTGGTGAGGTTGTTGTTGGGATCGTGACGTAGAAGCAATTTAGAAAAGTTTACTCTCCACGAAGCCAGCTTCTTGCCTCATGTGAGGCTGATTAATGACTCGATCCCCAATCTCGATTGTTGGTTTCATACGGTTGCATCCGTCTTGATGAAGCTTGTTGACGAGGATCCTCAACTCTTCTTATCCCTGAGACAAGTTTTGGATAAGAGCCATCTGGCCCACCATCTACCCCATCATCTAGATCTTCATTGTGGCTATCTCAGTTTGTAGTCGTTCCAACTAGTCATCCTTGTTGTTCTCAGGATTCTCCATGGTCATGCCCCCTGGTGAGGAGTGCTTTCACTTCTTCTTGCGCATTGGATAGGTTCAAGAACATTTCTTAAAGTTGAGCATTTTGAGTCTGAATTTCCTTGATAGTCTGTTCTAGAGCCATCTTTACTGAAAATAGTAAGTAGATGAGAAACCCGTGTGGGGAAAACCTGTCATGATATGATGCATGGTATATGGATGCATGTTTTCAAGGATCTCGTGGGGTAAACATGAGAAGATGTTAGAATTTGAATTTTGATCAACAACTTTGATTAGAGAACTCTGTATTGGTGGATGTCCTTCCACAAGAATCAAGCTCACCATGTCAAGTGGGTCATAGACCTTGACTCAAGTTATCGTACTTTGGTCTTCGATAATGTTTGATTAGAGGAGAATGAATCCTTTTCCCCCTTGATAGACGTCTGGTTCAATATTACCCTGCATCATAGGCCCTTGAGATCCTTGAAATGGTTATTGAAAATGCTATGGTATGATGTTATGATGTTATGTACAAGTATGCAAAGCAAGTAATTCGTTATGTACAAATAATCATATACACACAAAGCAAACAAGTCCTTAGGTTTATGCTTGCATGGAGTTTGTAGCTAAGTACCCTCTTGAAGTTTAGTTGTCTCAACCTGTCCTAGTAATAGTAACTGAGTTCTAAGGAGCCTTATATCACTGACCTTTGTTTTAGGCATTGTTCTAGCTCAAGCACCAAAGTATTGCGGCAAGAATATCCCAAAAGTACAATCTCAATGAGTGTAGCATCGAGTATCGACCAATCTTCGATCGGAACCAAAGCCGACTATCTCACTACTTTCTAATGGCTTAGGATGAGTCAATTAAAGGTTCTAAAGGTCAGTTAGCGCTTAATGATACTATAAGAAAGCCTAATGTTATCCTTGACTGACTCAAGGGATATTAGTACAAGCAAGAGTATCACGTTAACATAGCTATCACTTCGTCCATATCGGTCTACGTCGTACAACCTCCATGATTTATTGCTACTTACCTAAAAGGTGTCCCATATCCGGGTGTAGGATCTTTTAACAATAACGCAAACAAGGAACCATAATGTAAAGTAAGCAAGTAAAACAAAGAAAGCAAGTAAAGGTGATCTAGCCCTAAGGTATCCCCACTTTTTTTAGTTAACTCCCCAGCAGAGTCGCAAGTTCTATAATACGGTGGAAGAACTGACTTGGGTGTTTTGTGTTTGATTAAAATTGTTGCGGATAGCAAGATTCGTCACCGACTTTTCTTTTATCCAACAAAGGAAAGGGTGAAAAGAACAGGAAAGACCTTTAGAGATGTTTTCTTGAGTTTGGGGGGTAGGTTATGAAAAGGGAAGGTATTAGCACCGTTTTCATCCGTAGTTATCTACGGGCTCTTAGTTTCTTACTAGTTCACTTGCTTTGTGGTGTGGGTTTGAAAATATTTTGAAAACGTCTTTGTAATGATTCTCGTCTCTATAAGAATGCATACAAAGTGTTAGTTTTGAAAATAGTTCAAATAGGTGTTTGTTGTGGAAGATGTTTTTTGAAAGTGATTTTGAAAAGTGCCTTTGTAATGATTCTCGTCTCTATAAGAATGCATACAAAGTGTTTTAACTTTTTAAAATGTTTCAATTGAAAGTGTTGGTGTGAAAATGGTTTTTTAGTTGCGAGCAAGCAAGAAACTACGAGCATCCTACCTACTCAAAAGGTCTTTTTTCTTTTCCTCCTCCTTTAGATGTTGCTATCTTACCATTGATTTGGTAAGAAGCCCCATCATTGGATGTGAAGGGAAGGGCGTGGGTCGTTTGTATAGTCATAGAAGGCAATCTATGAGACGTTTTAGCAATTGTCGTTATAGACTAGATCATTTACCGAAGGCAACATCTAGGGTCATCGGGGGACTACAATCTTTTATCGAGGGTATTTTCTAAAACACCCATATTCGAGAGACATGACTATTTTCCGAGGCAACAAGTGAGATTACCCTAGAGGTTCATGTGTGTGAATAAGGTGTTTGATTTGCTTGCATTTATTTCTTTGATTAGGGTGGTTTACTTTTTGGTTTTATCTTTCCATACACCCTAATTACTAACATTTATGAAAGCAATAAAAATGCGGGAAAATAAATCTCCTACGTTATTACATGTTTTTTTCGGGGATGGGGTATACAAATGTACAAGTGGGTATTACAAGAAATTAAAGTCCTAATTATTACAACCATATTGAATAGCAAGAAAATGTAAATACATAGAAACTATAAGACAAAAAATAGTGTAAAAAGAGAGAAAGAAAAAGGCATCCTGGATCGAAGGAAGTGCCTTTCAATTTCACACATTTCTCCATCTTTCGATTGGGTCTGGAAGTCAGTGTTAGCATGCACTCTTCAATTTTCCCTTCTTGCTGCTTCTTTCGATTGGGCCTGGAAGTTAATGTGAGTGTGCACCGTTCGATTGAAACTCCATGTCCTTTCGTTTGGTTTGCCACTATGAAGTAGTAAGGGGTGAAGCCTAAGGCTTGGATTCAGAGGAAACCTTTCCTTTAATTTGAGTCTATACAGATTAGTTCTAACATATACTTGGACAAGAAAAGCATGCAATTGAAAGGACATAAATAAAAAGTGAACAAATGTTATTTACATGCTTGAAATGAAAGGGTTAAGGTTAGAGTGACTTACCTTGCTTGAAGATGGAACGTGTGTGTTGGACCTTGAGTTGTTGCCCTGGGTGCTCCTGGGTTCGAAGGAAAGAAATAAGTGTGGTGTTTCTTTGACTGGATTCGAAGGCCAAGAAGAGCAGATTTATATTTGTTTGTTTATGGATTCGAAGGAAAAGGAACAAGTGTGGTGTTTCTTTTGTTGGATTCTAAATAAATAACAAAGTGTGGTCTTTTGATTCTGGGTTTGAGAGTGTATTAGGTGTTTGATGATTTTTGACACAACCAAAGTTTCTCCAGCTACCAAAAGGCCCTAGATGTGTTGTCCAGCTCCCCTAGATGTGTTATGGGACCTCTTATTTATAGACGAAGTTGGCTGAGATTTGGGAGGGAAAACAAAAGAATTTGCACAAATTGAGTATACTATGTTTGTAGCTTTCGAGGTGCAATTTTTGTATGCCAATTTGGTGCAAATATAGGAGTAGCATAGCAGGGCTGCTTTGTAGCAGTTTTGGAGTGTTATGGCCAGTCCAACGGGCCTGGACTTGGCAGCAAGCATCTTTGAATATTTCATATTTTCATTTTGAACTCATAGGTCCAACCTTCGACCAGACTCCTCTTCAGACATCAATATTTGTTTCCAATCAAAGTGTCCTTCGAATGGGTCCTCTGTGTATCCTTCATTTTGAACCAATGTGTGTGTTTTTTTGAAAGGACCACATGCACCACTTGTGTGCATCACTTGAAATTTCTTCGAATGGGCCAACAAGGTATGTCCTTCGAATGGGACACCCACGTATGCCCCTTTAAATCCATTAATCCATGTCCTTCGAATGGGGCAAATGTATGTCCTTCGAATGGGACACCCAAATATGTCAATGCATGTCCTTCGAATGGGACACCCAGGTATGTCATAGTGTAGAAACTATGTGTGTTGAAGGTTTTCAATGGTGGAATCGAAGCTTGCATGCAGGAGGTCCCTGCCTTGTGAATTGAAGAAAATCTTTCAGAAGGCCATTGGCTTCTGAATCGAAGGAAAGCTGCATGAGGCCATTTCCTTGTGCCTGCTGGCATGAAGGAAGTTCCTGCCTTGTGAATTGAAAGTAAACCAAGTAGGAGGCCAATGCCTTCTGAATCGAAGGAAAACTGCAGAAGGGTATTGCCTTGTGCCTGCTGGCATGAAGCAACCAATACTCAATCGAAGCTTGCGCGAAGGTATCCCTTTTCCAATTAAAGCTTATGTGCAGGAGGCTACTGCTTTGTGACTTTAAGCAAGCCTACAAGAGGCCATTGCTCAAATGAAGGTTTGCATGAAGATTCAATGTCCAATCGAAAGCTGCATGTAGGAGGTCACTACTTTGTGACTCCAAAGGCAAACATGTAAGGCCAATGGTCCAATCGAAGCTTGCACGCAGGAAGTCTCTACTTTGTGAATTGAAAGAAATCTTTCAGAAGGCCATTTCCTTCTGAATCGAAGGACGCTTTCAGAAGGTCATTGTCTTCTGAATCGAAAGAAGCCAGTAGGAAGCCACTACCTTCTGAATTGAAGGAAACCAAAAGGAGGCCCCTTCCTTTTGAATTGAAGGAATTTGTTTCGAAGGCAAACAAAGCCCAATCGAAGCTAACATGCAGGAGAGAGTTCAATCGAAGCTAAGCATGAATCGAAGCAAGCTTGTTTTTTTCCCTTCAATTTTGTCAAAAAATCAAATTTATCTGCTTTGCTCTTTAAATGGTTTCCTCTTTGACCTGATGCTTGGAAATCCAATATGATCCAATTGTTCTTGTGCAGCCTTGATCCAGTGGGAATTTTGTGAAAAAATCTTGAGAAATGAGAGGGAAAAATTTGGGGTACAACAATATCGAACAATGTTATCCATTGAAAGCTGAAGTCCAAAAATTGGTCAGAAGTGGTATCTTGTCACTTAAGGATATTTGTCTTAAGGTTCAAGCTATGTCTTTTCCGAAGGATAAAAATGATTGAAGGATACCTTGGAGTTTAAAGATGATTAGCCATCTCAGTTTACTAGAAATTTTAATGATTTATCATTTGTAATTTTTTCTTGTTGATCATTATACTGTTTGCATCTAAGAGCTTGTTTACATTTGAATGATTATCTTAATACAATGAATACGTTTTTCTTTTCAATTTTGAAATTTGCTTTTTGCATCATGATACCAACTTGTTATCCATTCTCTTGTCTAGACAGAGATTGGAGGGAGGATGATAAATTTAAATCCAAAATTTACGGGTTTTATGCTTTTGAATAAAACCTTATTGATGATGCACAAGCATTATTTCAAATCCCCAAACACCAGAGATATAAGGGAGTGAAACCCTCGTTAACCCCTTTGAGTCTTGAAGTAGGAGTTTTTTTTATTTATAAAAAAAGCCTCATTTTAACCTGGGGCAAGGTAGTGTTCAATTAATTTGATCGAGCATTCAGAACTCATCAGGAGTGCGCACCTAAAGATACACCAATGGTTATCCTTCAAAAGCTTTAGGAAAGTCAAAACCATAGTGGTTAACCTCCACTTATCAAGAATGCACATCAATTGATGATATCCCAATGGGCATCTCTCACACATCAGAAGGTCAGCAATGACGATACAAAGATAATTATCCTTCATCTACCAAGAAATAAGGCATTCACAACTCTTCCAATAAGTCAAAAATGACTCGAAGTCACGCGACGTGTTCAAAAGGAAAGAAAGGGTAATATAAAAATGATGAAAAATGAAATGAATAAGAAATGATTAAAGAAAGAGACAAAAAGCCCTGCTAAGTCGAAACTTGAAAAAAACAAGTCATTAGGAAAAAGTCAAGGCATCCCACTAGACTTTAGAGTTGAATTTAAAAAGAATTTGTCTAGGAAAATATTAGGGAAAGCAAGAGAAAGTCTGGAAGGCGGAAAAGGATTACACGATGAAGATCCTTAGAAAAGAAATATGTTGCATGGTCAGACACTAAAAGTAAAAGTAAGTGACTAGCATGTCCAAAGAAAACCTCGATTGGTTCCTCAACCGTCTCGAAATTTCTTTTAAAAGATGAATCTTCATGTCAAATTAACTGAATTTAGGACTGGAGAACATTATTAAGGGGGTGGGCACCAAATAATTTTGAACCTTAAAATTCATTTTTTCTAAAACCGTGAACCAGGCCATGTTACAACCCTCAAAATTCCTAATTGAAATAGGGTTTATTTCAAATGTGTACTTCAACGAGATAGCGCTTCCTGACTCCCATGAATTTTGCTAAATTGTTGTGTTGGTATCATATGCTTTTGTTATCTTTTATGCAAAAATCAATTTGGCGCCCTGGCTAGGGTTTCATTCACAAGGTTTTGCGAAATTTTTTAATAAAAAACTTCAAGACTTACATGATTGTTGCATTACAATTATCATTCTTAGAATAAACATTTATCTGCTTGTAAAACAACTGCTGGACCAAGGAAGATTACATTTGGTTATCAGCAAAGGGCATGTCACCGAGAAGAAGTTGTTAAGCAAATAGGATGCAACATTCAGTTAATCTAGGGCAGTTACGTCGAGATTTGACGAATCTCTAGAAACTTTTTAGTCAGGAAGATTATCTTAAAAGCATACAACCAAGGGCAAGATGTGAAAGTTATCTTGACCAGCATGGTAAACTTGGGACAACAAAGTTGTTTCCAAGGGAATTTCCATATTCTTGTCAAGACAGTTACTATGTTCTCCCGTAAGCCGAGGATCTTCCTCAAGCAGGACTGTTTCTCACGATCTGCCTTGTAGATGTGTGCATGGTTTCCTCTATAGTAGCTGACAAGTTAGTGGGTTTCCTCTAGACTATGGTGTGGTGTTTGGGTTTATGATCCCATTTCCCCCAGTTAAGTCTTGGTTCAAATCTTTCTCCAAGTAGTTATTCACTATTGGGTTTGTAATCCCATTTTCCCTAATCAAGTCTTGATGCAGACTTCTCCGGATGAGTGTGATTTCTTTCCGCAGTCAAGTGGTGATCAAGAAGAGGTTGCAAAGTTATGAAACATTTGCTTAATTATTGGATTTTTTCTCCCTTTGTTGAGAAGTGATGTTGAATATTTTGTAGGATATTACACTCTCCAATTATTACCTTGTTGTTGTTATATGCCTCCAAGCAGCCAGACAAAGGGAATATACTTTCTAAGAAGTGTTGAGATAAATGTCAGCCCCTTGGATTTTCTCTCTCCATGTGTTGAGTTTGATTTAAGATCCCCATAAGCTGACCTCTTGATGTGATGTTAACTTCTTAATTCTCCAGATGAGTCGAGGATGATGCTTCCCTCTAAAGTTGTTATCCCATGAAGTTTCATAATTTCTCGCTAGAGAAGATTGCACAACTATTATTTTTGATATTGAAGATTGTATTTGGGCTCTCTTCAGTGTGTGCCGTTTCTTTTCCCCCAATGAAGTTAGCATGACATCCCTAGTTGAAGTCTTGACAATATGGTTTTCATCTTTCCCAACGAGGTCTGTATTGACATCCCCAGTTGAAGTCTCGACGATGTGGTTTTCATCTTCCCTAGTGAAGTTAGTTTTGGAGTCTCTAAGTGAAGTCCAGATGATGAGGCGTTGTCTTCCCCAGTCGAAATCTGTATGACATTCCTCAGTGAAACCTAGAGGAGTTTATCATATCCCAAAAACTTTATTTGTTGCTAGACGGATGGTGCTTTGATTTTTTTCAAGCCATGTTCTTCCTAGTGAAGTTAAGTCGTGAATTAGGACTTTTTTCCTCAGTGGGTGTCTACTGTCTCATGGAACCTTCTTCCTGGATGTGATTTAGTCGAGTGTTATCTTTACCTAAGTTGGCTTTGTCTAGTTATGCCCAGTGTATTTTGGTTATTTTGTCAACATATACATGATAACATTCATACATTTATACACATGATGCATAGATGAATTTAAAATTCATTGTTCATTTGCATTCGTTAATGTTTTTGTTGGCATATTATTCTCTTCGTGGAGTTATTTTATCCTCTCTCTAATAGAGTGTTAACCTTAAGTAGAAAGTGTATATCCTTTACATTTCCCCACTGAGTTATCCCTCGTGGAAGAATTTTGCTTTAGCTTTCCCATCCAACTCATTATCTGGAGGGAATGTGATCCCCTTTTGAGTTTATTTCTCATTATATGATATCTTGGTTGACTGTCTCATTCTGGTTTATATCGGGTTTGAATCTATGGTCCCCGATAATATTATTATTCTGATTTCTGCAGGCTTCGAGCCTTGGTTTGAGAATGTGCATTTATTTTTCACCCAAATACTTTTTATTTCCTCAATAGGAATGTGTTAGTATTTCCCCAGGAAATCAAGCTTCATTTCCTAATAGTGTTAATGCAAATCCTTCTTAAACAAAAAGAGGAAGGACTCTTTATTTGAGCAACCTGTTCTTTCCCAGTAAGTCTATTAATGACAAAGAAGGTGTGTTTCTCCAATGAATGGTAGTCTCTTCTTTATGGGAGATATTCATTGTTGAGATCTTTTATTCCAATGAATGGTAGTCTCGTAATTATGGGAGATAGTTCATTGATGAAGATTTTTACTCCAATGAATGGTAGTCTCTTTGTTATGGGAGATAGTTCGTTGTTGAGATTTGTATTCCGATGAATGGTAGTCTCGTCATTATAGGAGATAGTTTGTTGATGAATATTTTTACTCCAATGAATGGTAGTCTCGTCATTATGGGAGATAATTCGTTGATGAGATATTTTCTCAATGAATGGTAGTCTCGTCATTATGGGAGATAGTTCGTCATTGAAATTTGTTACTCCAATGAATGGTAGTCTCATCGTTATGGGAGATATTTCGTTGTTGAAATTGGTTGTACTTCAATGATAAAGACATTTCTTTGAAAGATTCTTACAGCACTTTGTTACCCTTTCCAAGTGAAACATCTTGGTTAAAGAAGAAACTGAGACCAGTTCGTTGCTTATGGTCAGGATCGAGGGGTGGTTTATCTGATTCTCTATCAAATGGTATCTCTTTGAAGAAGTTTCTTAAGAGAAGTTTATTGTGAAAATCTTTGCAAGTGGTAGTCTCTTTATTTGAGATAGCTTATGCTTTTACCCTTTCCAGGTGAAACATCTTGGTTAAAGAAGAAACTGAGACCAATTCGTGGCTTATGGTTAGGATCGAGGGGAGGTTTATCTGATTATCCATCAAATGGTATCTCTTAGAAGAAGTATTGTACGAGAAGTTTACTGTGAAATCATTACAAGTGGTAGTATCTTTATTTGAGATAGCTAGTATTTTTACCCTTTCCAAGTGGAATACCTTGGTAAAAGAAGGAGTTGAGACCCATTCTAGGTAAAACGCAAGAATTTTGGGAAACTCTTTATTGTTAATGCAAATTTCACCTTCAATAAAAGTTGGTGTATTCTCTTTTCTCTCTACCTTAAGTAATAGTTGGTAGTTCACCTTCAGTAATCGTTGGTGTTATTCTTTGATCTCTACCTTCAGTGGAATTTGGTAGTTCACCTTCAGTAAATGTTGGTGTTTTTCTTTGATATCTACCTTAAATAGAAGTTGGTAGTTCACCTTCAATAAACATTGGTGTTATTCTTTGATCTCTACCTTCAGTGAAAGATGGTAGTTCACCTTCAGTAAACGTTGGTGTTTTTCTTTGATCTCTACCTTCAATGGAAGTTGGTAGTTCACCTTCAGTAAACATTGGTGTTATTATTTGATCTCTACCTTCAGTGAAAGTTGGTAGTTCACCTTCAGTAAATGTTGGTGTTATTCTTTGATCCACTACCTTCAGTGAAAGTTGGTAGCTCACCTTCAGTAAAAGTTGGTGCATCTGTTTTCTCTACCTTCAGTGGAAGTTCGTAGTTCACCATTAGTAAACGTCGATGTATCTTCTGTTTCTTTACCTTCAATAAAAGTCAGTATTATTCTATGTCTTTTCTAACTTCATCCTTGTGTTGGTAGTTCATCGTCATTCTCAATCAGTATTTATCTCTTTCTCCCCATTGGACCTTACTCTAATAGAGTCAAGTTGTCCCCAGCCATAAGTGTTGATGTCAAACTTTGTTTCCAACCATAAGCGTTGACGTAAAATCTTTGTTACCAGTCATAAGTATTGATACCAATTAGTCATTTACTAGTCTCGATGTTGATGTTTATCATTATTCCTGAGCCGATATTATCTTACTGTTTTTGTTCGTGCCCTTCGGGTTCGCAGTTGCCGATCCCCTGTGAGTTGATGTTATTCTCTTTTTTCTATCTCCTCTATGAGTGGATAGTTCACAGTTATCGGTTAATTACTGTTATCCATTACTTTTTTCTCGCTTTGTCGAGTGAATTTTATTTTGTCGCCTCTCTGGACTTTACCCCAATAAACTTGAGCCTTCTTTTTCCCAACAGAGTCGATTTGTCTCCATGGATGCATATTTCTATCCCCAGAGTCATGTTGTTCCTCGAAGATTTATTTTCCTAGTCGAACTCTTTTTTTTTAATTTGTTGATTTTACTTTTGCTTCTCCAGTGTGTCTTGTCCATCTGCATGAAGTTTATATTTTACATTCATAATCATGAGCATCACATGGCATCTTAGGGCCAAAAATAGGGCTTGTTTTGTATTTAAGTATCTTCAATCGCGTTGAGACGAAGATTTTAAGCTTTGTATCTCCGAATAGAAGACACTTAAATAAGGTTAGCTGTTATACCCCAATTTTTGCCCTTAATATCCCTCATCACACTCTGTACATCTCATGCATATCATCGATTCCATGGTTACGGGATCAAATGGCTTCTGGCATTAAGGTTTTCCCTATGGAATGAGGTCGCTACCTTACTCAAAGTTGATTCAACTGGTTTTCTCATCATTATTGGACTGTGAAACTAGGGTTTTGGATCACAAGCATCATAGACGTCTTCACTGACAAAATTCCTCAAGATACAAAGCTATCTTTATCAAGATTTTCAAAGAGCAATAATTAGGGTTTCTCCTAAGTGCTTTCTCCACTAGACATTCTTTTTAAGAAGTCTAGAGGACTGAATCAAGGACTCCTTTCTTGTGATGCTTTTTATTAAATGGTTAAGGATTGATTGAAGATTTAATTAAGATAATTATTGGTGCTTAAGCTGTGAATCAAGGTACATTTGCTTGTGATGTCATTAAGGCTAGATTAATTCAAGAAAATTCGTATAATGGTTTGTATGGAATTCAAAGTTGATGATTCGAATATCATTCAAATTCAATGCGAATTCAAGCCCGTTTTATGAGAATTCCTTTAAAGGAGAATTACTTGAAATTCAAGACATTTCTCATTCATTCTAATTCCATTCAAATTCCATTCAAGTGACTATTTTGGCGCAATTTTCCAAGTGGATTTATATTTTAAAGATGTAAGACTTGTTCAAGTCTTAATTCAAGCATCATCCCAGTATGAGTCGAAACCCTTCATCGTCCAAATTCATTATCAAATTGTCCAAAATATGATCCCATTTAAGCTTTAAGCAATTCATCATCCATTATTCGAGATGTCAAACTTCATGGTTTATTCTATATTGCAAAATCAAAGAAAGTATTTCGAATTTCAAAATGCGAATTAGAGGAAGTTTTGTTCATTAATATCATCAAGTCATTACAAGTTGAAATACTAAAAAAAAGGAGAGAAGGAATTGCAAGACAAATTTTCTCTTACAAGGACAAAACACCATTTCAAAACACAAAAGCAAAAGATATTGATAGTTCTTACATGGAGATCAAATCAAAGAAGGTTGAGATTTCAATTTCATGTTAAAAGAAGAAGTTTTGAATATATGGAGTTTCATCAATTGGATTCAAGAAAGTACAAAAGGTTTTTTTCGTTGTTATTACAAAGTCATCACCATTACAAGATTAAATTCAAAACATGTTACAAGATAACATTCAAAACATCACTCATGATCCAAGCAAACTTCATTCAAGCTTCATTCAAAGTTCACAAACTACAAAAGGTTCATAATTCCATTATATTCTTGAAAGATTACATAAAACGGAAATTACAATATAAGTTTATTCAAGATCGATTACAAGTTAATATCACCGCCATTCAAATGATCAAATACATACAAATTTCCATTACTAGCCTCCAACTGTTGTGCCGGGTGGTGATCTTCCTAAGGCGCGGAGGGTTGTGTGTATGATTTCCAACTCTACCAATGCTGTTGAGGTGTTTACAAGTGGGTTCTGGGAAACCTGCATGTTGAAGGAGAAAGACATCAGTGATTTAGATAATGCAGAAAATAGACAGGAAATTCACCAAAAATTATCGGGGATAAAATGGGAACCGCAATCAATATTGAGTTTGTTTGTAGTTAGCTTAGACAAGGAATGAAGTAGATTATAATTCATTTGGATAGTTCAGAAATTCAAGTGTTGGAGAAAGAAGGGGACAAAAGAGCCATTACGAAGGCATCAAGGCAGAGTGTCTTGTTTCAAATACGTGAAGGTGCTGCACAACTTACTGCATACAAAGGGAACTCTCAATAGGCATTTGCTCTAGTCACTTATGGTGAATCACTTGCTTATGAACTCGAGGATGATATGTAGAACATATCCCTAGAGCTTGCAATTCATTGTGCATCTATTATTTGTCGTCGCTCATCGCCAAAGTAAAAGGTGGTGGCCACTAGATTAGTCAAATCTGTAACTGGGTGAAACAATGTTAGCTATTGGTGATAGAGCTAATGATGTTGGATTGCTTCAAGAAGCTGATATCGGGGTTGGTATAAGTGACGTCGAATACTCATTTGGATGCTTAATGGATTCTTTAGCGCCTTATTAATTTTCTTTTTCTACACAAAGGCAATAGAGGTATAAGCCTTCAATTCGGATGGTGAAGCCTGCAAAAATGAACCTTGAAACCAAATGTACCTACATATTTGCAACACAAGGAGTTCAGCATACACAGGCCAACTCAATAAAAAAATAGAATAACAGAATTTGAGAAAACTATAACTAACAATAACAGACTCCTAACAGATTTCTAACCACCTAATCTCGGTCTCAAGACCTTGATTTTTCCCTTTAGGTTTTTATTTGATGATTTTACTTTCCCTTCATATGGGATAAATAAATACTTGGCGGAGACTTCATTCATTTTACCTCTACAACTGCGTCAGATAAGACTTGACCATTGAAGCAACAATCTTCTTGGATCCTCACCACACTTCAACAGAAGTTGCTGCTCAAGAATTCAAGGTTGTTAGGGAGAATAGTGGTCATTGTATTTAAATGTATCTTTTCCAATATATTACCATTTTATAAACTTTGTACTCATCTATGGAGTCTCTCCATTCTCAAACTACCATTCTATTAATAAAGTTTGAGCTTTTATCTAATTCTTTGCAATTCTTATTTTATTCTGCTTACAAAGACTCCATTTATTATTTATAGTAATTTTCAAAACAAAGAGATTTAATAATAAAATTGTTTTTGAAAAGAATTTACGAATTACCTTTTACTTTAGATTTTGTGACTCAAGAAAAAACAAAAATAGTGATTATGAGGATGGACGAATTCTGAAGTAGGTATTCCCCAGGAAAGTTCTTTCAGGCCACTTTCGTTGATATGCATATGATCTTCTTGTTATTTTTCAAATGGTTGGAGATGATACCAATTGATGTATTGTGCGGTGTTGGGTTTGTAATCCCATTTTCCCCAGTCAAGTCTTGGTTTAGTTTTTCCTCCAGGATGTTTATTTTGATTTCGAGTTTTGCATGGTCTGAAGTCTCTATCCCAGATTCCCCAGTGAGGTCTTCACTCATATGATGACAATTCCTTCTCCCTTTGTGTGATAAGGTGGAATCATTTGCAAGACATCACCCTTTTCAGTAATAACATTATTCTTGTTGTTTGTTTTTCAGGTGACTAGATAAGGGCAGTATATTTTCTAAGAAGTGTTGAAATAGTTGTCAACTTTTTGGGTTTTCTCCCGCCAAGCATTGAGTTTGATTTAAAATCCCCATAATTTTGATTTCTTGATGTATTGTTTAAAATTATTAAATCCCCAAGTAAGGTTGAGTTAATGTGTCTCTCGGAAAGTTGTTATCCCTGTGGGATTTCATAATTTCTACTGAGGGAAGTTTGTGTAATGAAGAATGTATTTTGGGCTCCCTCAATGATGTGGTGTTGTACACCCTAAGAAAGTCAGCACGAGATCCCCAATGGATATCTCGACGACATGGTTTTCATCTGCACTAATGAAGTCAGTATTGTAATTCCCCAGTGGAAGTACAAACATTGACACATTGTTTTCCCCATTGAAGTCTGTGTGACGTCCCCTGGCGAAGCCTGAAGGAGGATGTTATATCCTTGTATTTGTCTTGATTCACTATTTAAAAGTGATTATTTTCGAATTATGCTTCTTCCCAATGAAGTTAAGCTGTTAAATAGGAATTTGTTTCCTCGGTTGGTGCTTACTTTCTTGTGAAACTTTCCTCCTGGATGTGATTTAGACGAGCGTTGACTTTACCCAAGATTGTTTTGTCTGGTTATTTCCAGTGTTGTATGTCTGTTTTGTTAGCATATACAGGATAACATTCATACATTCATACATACACCATGCATAGTTGAATTCAATGATTCATTGCTCATCTGAATTCATTAATATTTTGTTGGCATGTTACCCTACCTGCAGAGTTATGTTATCCTCTCTCCAATAGAGTGTCGACCTTAAGAAGAAAGTATATATATATATATATTCTTTTGTAAGTGTTTGTTGACAGCAATTTTGGTAAAACAATGCTTTGATAATGTTTTGCTAAATGTATTGATATTTGGAGCAAACTGTTTTGAATGATGTCAAAGAAGATGTCTTGACATCTGCCTCCTGAGATGAACGCGACTCACATCAGTTTAAGTTTTTTGTTTCCTGTTTTCATGCATGCCATAATTCAGGATTTGTGTTTCATAGGCTGCGAAAAATATGGAGGAATATTTTTCTATTTCAATTATCCTTATGGATTATATTTTGGCCTATTTTCATGGAAATATTCAAAACATTGGAATATTTATTTTTCAGCCCAAGCCCACTGTTGCGCCTTTATAAGGACTCACTTCCTTATTCATTCAACTGCAACTTTTGAAGAAGAATACTTTATTTCTGTTTTATAAGTCTAAGTCTTTTAATTGTGATACACTCTAGTATTGATTTAATACTTGAGTTGTTATTTGAGTTGTAAATTATGGATCATTCATAAGCTTTTAAGTATTGAATGATTGAAGTCTTTAAAACTTAATATTTATGTAGCTCTTCACTGTAAGTGATTGAAGGGATTTGAGGAAGGCCTCATACATCGGTGTGTCTTAGGTAGAAGTATAGCACGGCTAGTGATTAAGTGATTATATCGTAAACTGGTTATTTACTGAGGGTATATGAATTGATACTATTTAGTGGACTTGTCCCTGGCTTGGTAGCCCCCAGAGTAGGTGTTATTGTACACTGAATTGGGTTAACAATCCTTTGTTTTTTACTGCTTTTATAATTGTTTTACTTTACATTGTCCTCATATATTTGTGTCGTGACATCTCCTTCGGCATCTCATATTTGATACCAGAATTTCAATTGGTCTCAGAGAAGGTATTATGCTCTATATCTGGGTGAGATCCAGGGAAGATACTTTCTGGTACTATGGTCAAGGAAGGAGGATTTGTGAATATACCACCCATTCGGGATGGAAGTAATTATGACTATTGGGAACCACGTATGGTGGCCTTCTTAAAGTCTCTGGACAGCAGAGCTTAGAAAGCTGGTTTAAAAGGATGGAAACACCCTATCAATTTGGGAGAAAATGGAGAACCTACTTCTGAGTTAAAACCAGAAGAAGATTGGTCTAAAGAAGAAGATGAAATTTCTCTTGAAAATTCTAAAGCATTGAACGCTATATTCAATGGAATTGACAAGAACATTTTCATATTAGTGAACACATATGAAGTAGCTAAAGATGCATGGGGAATTCTTCAATCTACCCATGAAGGAAAATCCAAAGGTAAGATGTCAAGACTTCAGTTGCTCACCATAAAATTTGAGAATTTGAGAATGAAGGATGATGAAATTATTAATGCCTTCCATATGAAAATTCTTGAAATGGCTAATGCATACAGTGCTTTAGGAGAGAAAAATACCTGAAGACAAATTGGTGAGAAAGATGCTCATGTCTCTTCCCAAGAGATTTGATATGAAAGTGACTTCTATAGAAGAATCTCAAGACAATGATAAGATGAAAGTGGATGAACTTGTTGGATCCCTTCTGACATTTGAATTAAGCATCAATCAAATATATGAAAAGAAAAACAAAAGCATAGCCTTTGTATCAAATACTGAAGATGAAGAGGAGGACTGTGATTTGGATACAAATGGAGGAATATCAAATGCCTTAGCTATGCTTGGAATAAATTTTAACAAAGTGATAAAAATAATGGATAGGAACCAAAGATCAAATGTCAAGAACATCTCATCTGACATCCATAAGTCAAACGAGTTTGGAAGAAAAAGGGCTGAAGAAAAATCAACTCAAGGGAAGGGAATACAATGTTATGAGTGTGAAGGCTTTGGTCACATTAGAGAGGAATGTACTACACATCTTAAGAAACAGAAGAAGAATCTATATGTTACTTGGTCTGAAGAGGATTCAGAAAGTGATCTTAAAGAATCTACCAAGTATGTTAAAGAATTGACAGGAAAATATGTATCTGATGAAGGGTCTAGTGATGGGGAACTAACCTTTGATGAGTTAGCTGCTTCATACAAAGAATCATGTCTTAGAAGTGCATAAGTGTGCCTAGAAGGGGAGAAACAGAAAGCCCTCATAATTCAGCTGAAGGTAGAAAGGGAAGAGCATCTAAAAACTATTTCAAATCTGGAAAGTGAAGTGACTTCTTTGAATTCAAACCTTGATAGAATGGTCAAATCTGTCAAAATGTTGAATAATGGGTCTGACACATTAGATGAAATTCTTCAAGCAGGAAGAGTGACAGGAGACAAGAGTGATCTAGGGCTTAATTAGAAAAAGGAACCAAATTCAGAAGAACCTCCATTAGAGTCTAAACCAAGGATGTCAAATCAAATGTTTAAACATCATGGTAAGAAAGGACATCATGGAAAACATCATGGCAAGAAAAAGTTTAATTAAACCAGAGGGAATTACCAGCCCTGGAGATGTCATCATTGTGCAAGGCTTGGTCATATAAGGCCTTTCTTTTTCAAGTTGTATGGATACTCTAAAACTACCCCTCTTCCCAAAACTTATCAAAATTCCCAAAATAGCCAAAAGATGAAACAATGGATTCCCAAGTCTAATGTTGCTAGTTTCATAGCTCATACCTCTCTCAGAGTATCAACCAAAGATGACTGGTACTTTGAAAGTGGTTGTTCTAGACACATGACAGGTGTCAAGAATCTATTGACAGATATCAAATCTAATTCCACCAATTATGTGACTTTTGGTGATGGAGCCAAAGGTGAAATTAAAGGAGTTGGCATGCTGGAATGTTCAGGAGTTCCCAAGCTTGATGATGTGTTACTTGTTAAAGGGTTAACATCTAACCTGATAATTATAAGCCAATTATGTGATCAAGGATTCAAATTTAACTTCACTAAGGAAGAATATCTTGTTTGCAATGAAAAGAATGAAGTTATTATGAAAGGAATCAGATATAAAGACAATTGTTATTTATGGGTTCCCCAAGAGTTGAACTTATCCTCAATATGTGTTTTGGCCAAAGGAAATGAAGTTAAACTATGGCATCAAAAAATGGGACACTTGCATCTAAAAGGAATGAAAAGAATTATATTTGAAGAAGCTGTGAGAGGGATTCCTAAGCTCAAGATAGAAGAAGGAAAAGTATGTGATGACTGCCAGATTGGAAAGTAAACTAAGATGTCACATCAGAAGATCCAACATCTTACAACATCAAAAGTTTTGGAACTTCTTCACATGGACTTGATGGGACCTATGCAGGTTGAAAGTCCTGGTGGAAAGAAATATGCCTATGTGGTTGTAGATGACTTATCTAGATACACATGGATAAGTTTTATCAGAGAAAAACTAGAAACTTTTGAAGTGTTTAAAGATCTCTGTCAAAAACTTCAAAGGGAAAAAGATAGTCATGTCATCAAAATCAGAAGTGATCATAGAAAGGAATTTGAGAACAATAAGTTTGCTGATTTTTTCTCTTCTAAAGGAATCAACCATGAATTTTCCTCTCCCATTACTCCTCAGCAAAATGGGATTGTGGAACGCAAAAACAAAACCCTTCAAGAATCTGCCAGAGCTATGATTCATGCTAAGAAGTTACGCTACAACTTTTGGGATGAAGCTGTGAATAATGCATGTTATATCCATAACAGGGTCACTCTAAGGAAAGGCACCTCAACCACATTGTATGAAATATGGAAGGGAAGAAAACCTACTGTCAAATACTTTCATGTTTATGGAAGTAAATGTTACATCTTAGCAGATCGTGAGCAGAGAAGGAAGATGGATCCCAAGAGTGATGAAGGAATATTCCTAGGTTACTCTACAAATAGCATAGCTTACATAGTCTTTAACTCAAGCACCAGGGTGTAATACGGTCAGATAGCTGACTAGGGACATTTTGTGTTTGATCGCAATTGTTGCGGATAGCAAGAGTCACCACTGACTTTTCTTTTATCCAATTAAGGAAAGGGTGAAAAGAACATGAAAGACCTTTGAGATTATTTTCTTGAGTTCGGGGTGTAGATTATGAAAAGGGAAGGTATTAGAACCCTTTTCATCCATAGTTATTTATGGGCTCTTAGTTGCTTGCTAGATCTTTGCTTTTGTTTGAAAGTATGCTTTGTGATGGTTTTTGAAAGTATTTTTGAAAAGCGCCTTCGTTTAGGAAAACTTTTTAATGATTCTCGTCTCTATAAGAATGTATACAAAGTGTTGAACTTTTGAAAATATTTTAATGGAAAATGTTGATGTATTTGAAAAGGTGTTTGTGTTTTGAATATGAGCAAGAGACCAGGGACATTCTACCTTACTCAAAAGTCTTTTGTTCATTCCTCTCTTCCTTTGATATTGCTATCTTACAATTGATTGGTAAGAAGCCTTATCTTTGGATGTAAAAGGGACGAGCGTGGGTTATCGTATAGTCATGATAGCAATGTTTTGAGATATCTTAGCATTTCTTTTGAGGGACTAAGATCATTTGTAAGGCAACATTCAAAGCGTCATCGAGGGACTATGATCTTATATTTTTGATTTTTTTACTAAGATGCCTCACATGTATAACATGACTATTTTTCATAAGGCAACAAGTGTAGTTAACCCTAGAGGTGCATGTGTGCAAAGTGTGTTTGATTGCATGCATTTTTGCCTTTTGATCAGGGTGGTCTACTTGTTGATTTTATCTTACCATACACCCTAATTACTAACATTTTGCATAAAATCAAAAGTGAAGAAAAATAAAATCCTACACTATTACAACCATATTGAATTTCATGAAAATATAAAGGAAAAAATAATATAAAAACAAGAAAAAATAGATCTTTCGATTTAGGGCAACAATCCCTTTGATTCTACAAAGAGAAAAAGCCAAGAAGATTGTTAACCATGACACACATTAAAAGAGTGAAAACGAAAAGATGAAAATAATATATATATATATATATATATATATATATATATATATATATATATATATATATATATATATATATATATATATATATATATATATATATATATATATATATATATATATATATATATATATATATATATATATATATATATATATGTGTGTGTGTGTGTGTGTGTGTGTGTGTGTGTGTGTGTGTGTGTGTGTGTGTGTGTGTGTGTGTGTGTGTGTGTGTGTGTGTGTGTGTGTGTGTGTTTAAAACGGAAAAAAAACTTATTTACATGATATGCTGGAAACGAAGGGTTAAAGGTTAAGAATGACTTACCTTGCTGGAGGCTGGAGCGTGTGCTGGACTTTGAAGTGGTTGCCTTGAATGCCTCTGGATTCGAAGGTAAAGACCAGGGGTGGGCCTTTGACAGTTCATTTGAAAGAAGAAAAACAGGTGAAATGTCCTTCTTTGCTGGATTCGAAGGACAGTAAGATGTAAGGATTTTTTTAGATTTGAGAGGCACAAGCACTTGGACTCTGGGTTTTTATTTTCCAAAGTGTTTAAGTGTTTGAGAATTTTATGGTGTGTAAGAATTTTGAAGATACATTCCTCTCTTTTTTTCCACTCTCTCTCCATGTGAAAATGAACTCTCTATTTATAGAGGAAAAATTTGAAATGTTTGGGAGTAAAAATAATAAAATAAAGACTCAGCTGGAAAGTAAGCACCCACTTGTGTCATGATAGCAAGATGGATGGTTCAGATGGATTGCTTCCTTAGAAGGAAAACAGGCGCAAGGCTCAAGAAAAAACTTTTTTCTAAAAATTAGTATTATACTATTAAGGGCAAGTGGTCTTGGACAGCAAATGGGTAAAAGCCTATTTCAAATTGCATAAGCAACTAAATATAGAGTGAGTCATAGGTTTGAGGTCTGAAAAGGGGAAACACGTAGCCTAGCCTATGGGTCTAATGCTCAACTTGATCTTCTAAGTCGAATCCTCCCTCTTTCTAAACCTTTCGACCAGACCCTTCAACAACCATTTCTTTTTTTAATTCTTCGAATGGCTAATGTGGATGTTCTTTGAAGGGGCCAAATTTGTGCCTTTTGACCAGGCCCTTCATGGGTTCCTTCAAATGGTCCAAATGCAGGCGCTTGGGATGAGTCAACAACGCATGTCATTCGATTGGGGCATCTAGACATGCCTGGAAAGCCCTTCGAATGCACCATCATGGCACTTATTTCACGTGAGACAAAGACATATTGCAGAATTTGCGTGTCGAAGGAAGCCTTTTCCAAGGGAGATATTGCGTGTTTAAATTTGCCTGCTAATGAGGCCATATGGCCAAACGAAAGACGGTATGCAGGAGGTTCCTGGCTTGTAACCTTATGCAAATATGTTCAAATGAAAGCTTATAAAAGGGGAGCCATATGCCCAAACGAAAGGTGTGACATGTAGCTTGTACTGAAAGAACCACATGCCCAAATGAAAGGCGCATGTAGGAGGCCAAAATGTCCAGATCCGAAAGAGGCATATAGGAGGCAAAAAGTGCAAATCGAAGGATGCTAAAAGGAGGTCTTTTGCCTTGGAATCGAAGGAGACTACAGGGGGATTTTTGCCTGGTGAATCCAAACCAACGTGACAGAGGCCCATGCCCAGTTGAAGGATTCCATCCAAACTTGCATCGAAAGAGGCCAGAAGGTCAATCGAAGGAGCTGAATCGAAGAACACTTGTTTTTTCTCCAAATTTGGTCAAAATATTATTTTTATCTATTTTCTCCCTTTTTGACAGTTTCCTTTTAATCTTAGTACTGGAAAATCCCAATGTACTTGTGCAAGCTTGAACCTTGATAATCCTTGTGAGAAAGGCCCTAAAAAATGAGAGGGAAAATTTTGGGGTACAACAGTTGCACCTGTTTAATCTTCTTAAAACTGAAGAGTTAGATTGGCAAGCCTGCCATTCGTGACTTGAAGTTGGAAGATGATTGAACATTAAAGTGCCCAGAAATTTGCACTCGATGATAGGTTAGCTGACTATGAAGGGAATGAGCTTAAATATGCCATTTGAAGGTGTGATACGGTGGGAGAACTGACTTGAGGTTTTGCGTTTGTGTTCGCAAATGTTTCGGTTTAGCAAGAGTCGGCAACGACTTTTTATTTTATCCAAAGGAAAGGTCAAAAAGCACGGGAAAGACCTTTGAGATGTTTTCTTGGGTTCGGGGGGTAGATTATGAAAAGGGAAGGTGCTAGCACCCTTTTCATCCATGGTTTTCAATGGGCTCTTAGTTACTTGTTTAGATCACTTGCTTTGCTTTTTCAATTGTTTGAAATGGTTTTTTGTGTGGTTTTGAAAGTATTTTGAAAAGAGGTCTTTGTTTAGGCAACCTTTGTAATGATTCTTGTTTGAATGTATACAAAGGTGTTTGTCTTTTGAAAAATGTTTCAATGTTTGAAAGTTTGTTTTGGGAAATTGTTTTGAAATTGTGTGTGTGTTTTTGAAATTAGCAAGGATGTTTGCAAGTTTGATCAAGTAACTAGGAGTTGTCTACCCTACTCAAAGATCTTTCCTACACATTTTTAACCCTTTTACATTGTTGTTTTACCATTGTATTTAGTAAACAACCTTGTATTAGGATGTTAAACGGGACGGGCGCGGGTCATCGTATGACCATGATAACAATATTGCCAAGTATCTTAGCAAGTTTTTGAGGGACTAGATCATTTTTGTATAGGCAACCAAGATAGCGTCATCGAGGGACTATGATCTTTTTGTTTGATTTGTTTTGTCAAGATACCAAGCATGCATACCATGGTCATGTTTTTAAGGCAACAAGTGGGTGAAACCCTAGGGGTGCTTGTGTGCATTGTGTTGTCATTTTTCATGCATTTTTGTCTTGTGTTTAGTCATGCTATTTGTTTGATTTTTGGTTATCATACAAACCCTAGTTTTTTACTATCATGGTATATGAAAGCAATAAAATGCGTAAAGGTAAATCTACAACTATTACAACATTGATATGGGGAGGGGGATACAAGTTTGAATAGGGGGATATTTGCAAGAAAATAAAACCCTAATTCAACTATTACAATCAAATTGAATTCATTGTACAAATAATAAATTGACAATTATTTAAATATGCAATATATTATAAATATGCAAAAAATGTTTTTGTATTTTATTTTATGTATGTAAAATAAATTATTTAATATCCAAAAAATAGGGAAGATTATTTTTGGAAAGGGTGAAAAACCCTAATTTTGGTTTTAAAAGAAAATACATTATATTAATTATTTATTCATTTATGTACAAGAAGATAAATAAAAATATGTACAAATATGTTAAAAAATAATATTTGTGAGAAAATAATATTTTAAGTGTATAATATAATAAAATAAAAATATGTAAGTATTTTAATTTTATTTACAAATTTATTTAAGAAAATAAAAGTATTTTAAACTAATAAACTATTTTTTGTCATAAAAAATAATAAAAATAATAAAATAAAAATGTGAAAATTTAAGAAAATATTTTTTTATGATTTTTAATGTTCAAGAATAAATAAATAAAGTCAGAAAATGAAAATAGAAATGGAAAATATGAAAAAATAAAAACAATGGGCCAAGGGGTGCATAAATCAAGGATGGGGGTGCAAATAGTCAGCCAAAGCCAGGCCCATCCCAGATTCCACTTCATCTCTAACCTCTGAACAAAATACGCGCGCCTGCAACTTTAAACCAGTTCTCTCTATTCTTTGGTTGAAATCAAAAACTCATAACATGAAAATTATAGAGCTTTAAACCACGATTCTAACCATGTAAAAAACTTGATCTAACTCTCAAACACCAGAGAGAATTTTATTGGCCCTAAATCTTGACCTAGTTTTTTAAGTAACTTCAACTATCAAATACTCCTAGCTCAGTTAACATAAATGAATTCTATGCATATGTACAGTTCAAGGACATTAATGGCTACATTTTTGCTTCACAAACCTAAGCCTAATGATTCCTAAAGAAGGAGATAGAAGTTTGTCAAATACCTGTTTCATCCAAGTTTGGATATGGAAATGTAGGGGTTTTTGATGAGGCGTGAAGGTCGTGTTAGCTTGCCTGAAGTTCACTCAACCTTCCCCAATGATTGGCTTGCTTTAAAATGGCCTGAATATGCTTGTAGAACTCAACCTGCAAAGCTTCAAAGTAAAAATGGTGAAGTGTGAAAATGGAGTTACAGTGGATTGAGAATAGTTGGGATAGTTTAGGTATGTTGTATGGAGTGTGTTGGAACTGGTTTCAAGCAAAACGCACGAGTGGATTTGGTTTTGACTTGTGATTTGTAGAACTTGCCCTGTTTTGGGCAGAAACAAAGTTTTGGTGTATTTGGGTGTTTGAGAACTTGCTAGCTCGTGTTTCTGGCTTGGTGTGATGTTCTAAGCTTGTTTGAAATGTGTACAAGCTTTGGTTTTAACAGATACAAGAGTTGTGGACCTTTTGCATAATTGCTTGTTTTTGAAGTAAAAGGTGGAATTGACAATGCTATGGCCTGTACAGGCTAGCTCCAAGCATGCACATAGTTGGTGTACTTTTCCTGATATTAGTGGACTTTGTTTTCTGCAAAATATTAGGTTCAAGGCTCAAGGGAAACAAAATTGCAAAAGTTGTGCTTTATGTAAATGGCATTGTTAACTTTTTGCCAAAAATGGATTAATCCTTTGTATAATGCTTCATAGATCAGAACAATTCCTTAATCCAATGTGTTTGCATTTAAATTTTGAGTGTGGAAAGGATTAAGACTTTTAAACCAAGTACAAGCAAGGTTTGGACAGATTTGCAACTTGTATCAATGTGCAAAATGCCTTGGCCAAAAGTGATAATTTGCCATTTTCAAACTTTCGTTTCTCCCCAACCAGAAATTATTTTGGAGTGTTATTGGACATTTTGGAAAGCTTGTAACATTATCTACAATCCAACTTTGAAATGCATTTTGAGATTCCCATTGGAACTATGTGAAAAGTTGCCACGAAGTTAGGTCAAAATCCTGCCTAAACTAGGGAAAAATTTCACTAAGTTAAAAGTTTCATAGACCCTTGTTCACAAAATCATAACTTGAGATCCAAGCATCTTTTGGGAAAACCTTGTGTATAAAAGTTATATATTTTTTGGAGGAATACAACTTTCATGTTGGAAGTTTTCTTTGAATCCAATTGCATCATGGTGAAAAAGTTGGGCAAAGATGGGAAAAAATAAGAAATTTTCATAACTTAGAAAATTTCTAAGTTATGAAAATTTTCCATTTTAAACCCTAATTTCCAAAATTAGGTTTCTTGGTGAACAAGTTTCATGGTTTGACACATCTTGATGAAAAATGATCCTTGGCACTTGATTTTGACCAAAAAGTCAAAGTTTGACTTTTTAGTGTACAGTTGATTTTTGATCAATTGACTGGAAAATTCATCTGTCAATCCAATGCTTTTGAGATCTTCTGAACCTTGTGATTAGGTCAATATGATGCCATTGAATCCTTGAATCCATGCTTCAACCCAATTTTCCATTGGCTAGGTGAAAAATCAGAAATTGCCCTTATACAGTCAAAACCCTAAAAATGACCATTTTGCCCTTTTGATGATCTGATCAAATTTCTTGAGGAGTTATGGTCCAAACTTGATCAAATGGTTCATATGATTCTATAATGTTGATGTGGATAAAAAATTATGAGGTTTGATTGTAAATTGGCCACAACTGACTTTTTCCCCAATACAGCTGATTTTTAGGTCAATTATCCAATTGACTGGGCAATAATTTGATTCAAGGCATGAAACTTGGTATGAGCAATCCTAGGAGTCCCACATGAAGTATGAAAGTCACATTGAGCATTGGAAGTCCAAAAATCCTTGTGCAAACTCAAACCCTAATTTCAGGTCATCAGTGCAAGGAGATGTCTTGAGCTGAGCAAATCCTAATTCTGTCTGGAGTCCAAAGAGTCTTGTGAGGGGAAATATTTTGGGGTACAACAACTTCCCCTATTCAATCTTCTTGAACCTGAAGAGTTAGATTGGCGAGTTTGTCGTTCGTGACTCGAAGGTAAAAGATGATTGGACACTAGAGTGCCCGTAAATATGCACTCGTCAAAGTATGGTTGAGGGAATGGGATTAAAAGATTCCATTTGGAGAGGTGACAGAATCTTGTCGGATATGGGCTTAAAGATGCCATCCAATAATGTCTGCTGAATTGTATGTTGTAATTCAAAAGAATGAGTATCAGAATGGTATCCGCGTCTGGTACGTATCTGAACTATATCTGGAGACTGAATCTGTATGAGCAATGGAATGGCGTACGTGTCTGGAGCATATCCGAGCTGTAAATGTATTAGAATCTGAATGAATAACATGATGAATTCCGCGTCTGGAGTGTATCTATATTGTAGCTGAATCTGAAATCCGAATAAGCGACAAAAGGGCTTTCGTGTCTTGGAGCATCTTTGAGCTGGGGAAGAAGTTAGAATTAGTTGACAGAATGACTTCCGTGTCTGGAGTGTATTTAGACTGTATCTGAAGTTGAGATCTGTATGAGTAGCATAATGACTTCCGTGTCTGGAGTGTATCTGAAACTGTAATTGGGATCTGAATAAGTGACAGAACGACTTCCGTGGCGGCTGCACTGGGAGAATCGAACTTCTGGTGTAAGGGCCAGAATGGTATCCGTGTTTGGAGCGTATCTGAACTTGAAATTGATAGTTGAATCTGAATGAGAAATAGAATGGCTTCCATATCTGGAACATATCCAATCTGTATCTTGACTTTGAATTCTGTTAAAGATAGCTTTTAATCTTATCCTGAAAATGGTAAAATGTTAGCTGAAACACAAAGTTATGTAGCATGAAATGTATGATGCAATAAAATGTGCTTTATAATGTTTATGATATATGAATGTAATGTATGCGTATGTAAGCTGATTAGTTGTCTTGCTGAGGAAAATAAAACCTTGATAGATGGAGATAATAAAATCCTTGACTGCTGCCGGGGAAGATAAATCCTTGACCGCTGTTGGAGATTCAAAACCTTTAATTGTTGAGAATGAGAAATCCTTGTTGACTGCTTGGGGATTAAAGATCCTTGACAAATCGCAGGGATTATCAAAACTTTGACAACTTTTGTGGGGATGTGAGAATCTTTCACGACTTCCCTGGGGATTACAGAATGAGAATCCTTACTCGGCTGGGGAATAAGGAAAATTCTGGAGATCTCTACTGGGGATCAAACAAAGGAAAACCTTGATTTACTGGAGAATAAGGAAGGCTCTGATGGCTTCTACGGGGAACTGAGAATGAGAATCTTCATTCTGCTAGGGGAATTTGAATCCTTGGGGACTTCATGCTGAGGAGTCAAGGATGAGAATCTTCGATCTGTAGGGGATTAAAAATTCTGACAAATTCATGTTGGGGAGTAAATAAGGTTGTAGCAACTTTAATGGGGAAATGAGAATGAGAATCTTCATTCTGCTAGGGGATGAAAAACTCTGTGGGGGAGTAGCTATACTACTGGAGAGTAGCTATCCTGCTGGAAAGTAAGTTCAAGATCCTGGGGGAAAAGCTTATTCCTGTTTGGAAGAAGTTCAGGAGTTTAGGTTGTATGCCACTTTAAGAATGAGAATCTTCATTCTGTTGGAGATATCAGGAGCTTGGGTTGTATGCCAATCTACTGGGGATTCAATAATTAGAATCTTCATTCTGTTGGGAGATATCAGGAGCTTGGGTTATATGCCAATCTACTGGGGATTCAAGAATGAGAATCTTCATTATGTTGGGGATAAAGAAAAAGTTAACTGTTATCTAGTTGATTCTCAGATTTTAAGACAACTTGCTGGGGAATCTGGGGAAAACTGAATGGTTTCCGCTGGCGATTGATAGTCTCAGCTCCGCTGGGGATCTTAATGACATGCTAGTTTGATTGATAGTTGGAAATTTGACTCCGTTGGGGGAAGAAGGTTTCATCTTCGCTGAGGATCTGTAGTCCAAAGTTTTTGGCTCCGCTGAGGATTGGGAGTTTGAAGTTTTAACTCTGGTGGGGATTTTGAAATTTAACTCCGCTGGGGATATCTTTTTCAAGGTTTTAGCTCCGCTGGGGATCTAGATGATGTACTGCAGGGGATTTCTCTTGGAATAGCCTAAATACGTTTTCCTATACTTTCAACTTGTCAGTAATTATTCTTCCACATTTCTTTTATTTGTAAACAGTGATTATATTCAAATGCATATGCTCATTTAATAAATCATTGGACGTTTTCAAACAAAACACAAGTGTAAAAAAGAAAGAAAGAAAAGGCAAATAGTTTTCTGCACTTTGAAGTATCTTTGTATTAACTTTGTGTAAGTATTTTCTACAAAGAAGACCTACATCCTAGTAAGAGAATGTTGTCATAAAAAAGAGAAAAATTTATACAAAGAAAAATTTATAAAAATTCCATGGGGTTCCCATTCTGCTATAGCCTTCGTAACTCTGAATATCTTGTCCATTCGTTGCTTCGTCTGAAGATGATTGAGTTGATCAGAAGCATGGAGCTTGTCCGTGAAGAGATTGTCCTTAAAGTGATCCGAAGAGACATAGTCATACGCTTTAATTCCCTAACTTTTTCCTGGACCGCCCATTCGGGTTTTCGATCCACCGGGAAACCCTTTTTTTCCCAAGTCTCCCTTTCGGGTTTTCAACTTGCCGGGTGTACAGATTTTTTTTATTTATCCCTAATTTTTGCCTGAACCGCCCTTTCGGGTTTTTGATTCACCGGGATGCCCATTTTTGCTCAAGTTTCCCTTTCAGGTTTTCAACTTGCCGGGTCGTTTATGCGTAGTATCTTTTGACTATGTCTGCGTTCGTAGGGTGTGGCAAGTCATCGCCGTCCATGGTGGTTAATATCATTGCCCCACCAGAAAAGATGTTTTTGATCACAAATGGTCCTTCGTAGGTAGAAGTCCATTTTCCCCTGGGATCATTTTGCGGCAAGATGATCTGCTTGATTACAAGATCCACGACTTGATATACCTGGCTCCTGACTTTCTTGTTGAAAGCCTTGATCATCCGTTTTTGATACATCTGACCATGGCAAACAGCAGTAAGTCGCTTTTCGTCAATCAAGTTAAGTTGATCAAGTCGGGTCTGAATCCAATCGTCTTCACTCAAACCAGCATACTTCATAATTATCAAGGAGGGAATCTGAACCTCGATAGGTAAAACAGCTTCCATGCCGTATACCAAAGAATATGGTGTTGCCCCAGTTGATGTACGATGTGGTACGGTACCCGTGTAGAGCAAACGATAACATCTCATGCCAGACCTTGTAGGTGACTGTCATCTTTTGTATGATCTTCTTGATATTTTTATTCGCAGCTTCGACAACACCGTTCATCTTTGGCCGATAGGGAGATGAATTGGGATGTTGAATCTGGAACTGCTTGCACAAGGCAGTGATCATAGTGTTGTTCAGGTTTGTACCGTTGTCAGTGATGATCCTGTCGGGGATGCCGTACCGACAAATGAGGTTCTGCTTGATGAAGCGAGCAACCACATTCTTGTGACGGATGCGAAAGAAGCTTTATCGACCCACTTGGTGAAATAATCAATGGCCACCAGGATGAAACGATGTCCATTGGATGTTGTAGGCTTGATCTCTCCAATCATGTCGATTCCCCACATTGCGAATGGCCAAGGAGCTGTTAATACATTGAGAGGAACTAGAGGTATATATACCTTGTCCGCATAGATTTGACATTTGTGACAAGTCCCGGAATATTGATGACAGTCAGCTTCCATGGTAGACCAGTAATAGCCTGCCCGAAAAATCTTCTTAGCCATCGTATGTCCGCTTGAGTGAGTGCCAAAGGTACCATTGTGCAGTTCAGCCATGATCTGCTCAGCTTCAACCTTGTCCACACAACGGAGCAGAATGCAATCGTGATTGCATTTGTATAGGATACCATTGTTCAGGAAGAACTTGGCAGAGAACCTCCTCAAGAACTTTTTGTCGTTGATTGAAGCTCCTTCAGGATATTCTTGAGCCTCGAGATACCTTTTGACTTCGTGAAACCAAGGTCGGTCTACTACTTCTTCGGTATTAATCTCGTAACAATGTGCAGGTTTGTCCATCTGCTCAATGGTGATTTGGGGAGCCTCATTATACCAGTTAAGTTTAAACATGGATTACATTGTCTCTAGAGCATCCGCTAGCTGGTTCTCTTCTCGCGGGAAGTGCTCGAAGTTAATCTGCTCGAAATGTGGTAACAATGTCAAGACATGTTCTTTGTAAGGGATGAGGTTGGGATGTTTAGTGTCCCACTCTCCTTTGATCTGACTGATGACCAAAGCTGAGTCTCCAAACACAACCAAAGATTTGATTCCCAGGTCTATTGCAGCCTTGAGACCAAAGATACAAGCTTCATACTCGGCCATGTTGTTGGTGCAGCTGAAGCAAAGTCTAGCAGTGAAAGGTGTATGGAAACCTTGTGGAGAGATGAGTACTGCACCGATACCGTTACCAAGTGCATTAGAAGCACCATCAAAAAACAGGGTCCATCGGGATCCTTGTTCAGGTCCATCATACGGTCCATTATCGTCAATGTTGTCCAATGTCATAATGTCCTCGTCGGGGAAATAAAACTTCATGGATTGGTAATCTTTGACATCTTGATGAGCTAGATGGTCATCTAATACACTCCCCTTTATAGATTTTTGGGTTGTGTACTGGATATCATACTCAGTAAGGATCATCTTCCATCTAGCTATTCTTCCAGATAAAGCAGGCTTCTCGAAGATGTACTTGATCGGATCCATCTTAGATATCAGTAGAGTGGTATGAGTCAACATATACTTCCTTAGCCAGCGAGCAGCCCATACCAAAGCGCAACAAGTTTTCTCGAGTAGTGAGTAGCGGGTCTCACAGTCGATAAACTTTTTGCTAAGGTAATAAATGGAATGCTCTTTTTGGCCAGACTCGTTATGTTGGCCCAATATGCACCCCATTGAATTATCCAAAACAGTCAGATACATAATTAGCGGTCTTCCTTCGAAGGGTGGCATCAAGATAGGAGGTTCTAGAAAATACTCCTTGATTTTATTGAAAGCAACTTGACAGTTATCATTCCATTTAACCACTCGATCTTTCTTCAACAGCTTGAAGATTGGCTCACAGGTAGATGTTAGGTGAGAAATGAACCTTGCAATGTAGTTTAGGCGTCCCAAGAAACCTCTAACCTCCTTCTCAGTGCGAGGGGCAGGAATTTCTTGTATAGCTTTGACTTTGGCAGGATCAACCTCGATGCCTTTGTTGCTGACTATGAAACCCAAGAGTTTACCAGACCTGACTCCGAAAGTGCACCTGTTAGGGTTCAGTCTGAGCTTGTACTCCTTCAACCTGACAAACAGCTTTTGCAGATGGTTGAGGTGTTCTTCTTCTGTCTGTGAACGGGCTATCATGTCATCTACAGAGACTTCAATCTCATGATGTATCATATCATGAAACAAATCCACCATGGCGCGTTGATAGGTTTCCCCGACATTCTTCAGTCCGAATGACATCACTTTATAGCAGAACGTACCCCATTGTGTAACAAAGGTAGTTTTCTCCATGTCTTCAGGGGCCATTTTAATTTGGTTGTAACTTGAAAATCCATCCATGAAAGAAAATACCTTGTGCTGAGCTATATTGTCAACTAAGATGTCAATGTGCGGTAGTGGAAAGTCATCTTTAGGGATAGCCCTGTTTAAGTCTCTGTAATCCATGCACATTCTTACTTTGTCGTCCTTCTTAGGCACGAGCACAATGTTAGCAAGCCATTATGGATAGGAAGTAACAGCAAGAAACCCAGCATTGAACTGCTTCATCACTTCAGCTTTGATCTTCTCAGACAGGTCGGGCCTCATTCGGTGAACTTTCTATTTAATTGGTGGACAATCTTCTTTAGTAGGGAGACGGTGAACCACAATATCTGTATCAAGTCCCGGCATGTCTTCGTAGGACCAGGCGAAGATCTCAACATATTCATTCAACAACTGAATTAAGCGCTCTTTGACACTTGGCTCCAGGTTGACACCCACTCTGACCTCTTTTCTATCTTCAACAGTACCCAAGTTGATTGTCTCTAACAGCTCCTCATGGGGAAGAATAACCCTTTCTTCCTGTTGTAGCAGTCTAGCCAATTCTCCCGGCACTTCACAGTCTTCATCACCTTCGTATTCGGCATGGTAGACCAGATCTTCAGAGTCACTGAAGGCCATAGAAGAATTGTTACCCATGGAATCCGGAATGGAAGGGTACCTGCATTTGTGAGTATGGGTGTGTGTAAGGGATAGCCACCTTTAAACAAATAAAATGTAAAAAGAAATAAAATGAACACAAAAGTTTATATGTGAAAACGTCCATGATTCATTAAAATGGCATATGAAGATGAAAAATCAAACCCTTACAAATGGACCTATGTACCTCGGATAAGGCACAAGGCTAAAAGTGTACGAATTGTTCAAGAATTATTACAAACCAACAAAAGTGTTTGAAAGATAAATTACTGATTTATGAAAGTAATGGGAACAAAGTCTTTTGCCTCCCAGTTGTTACGTCCTCTGTCAAAAGTAGGGAAAATCCAGTCTTTCAGGTTGCTCTCCTCTTTATTATCCTCCAAAGCATTGACTCCATGATGGGTGATCTTCACGGGTGGTCCTCCAGCTCGGGCGCGACGGACAGCCTTTTGAGTAGAAGCAGTGAAACCCAAGCCGAATTTATCTGATTTGAAAGGAAAGTCTGGTAGCTAACCCGAGATTGAACTTCCTCCTTCTTCAATCACAGCCTTTGCATCTTTGAGGGATGACATACGAGGCACAGGTTTGGTAATTGCAGGTACAGGGGACATTGTCTTGGTTGCTGCAATCTCCTCAGAAACTTCCTTGAAGTGTTGGAAAGGTGTTTCTATGAATTCACCATCCAATTCTACATAGCGGAAAGAATTTAGATGGCTTATCATGTATTCCTCTTCGCCATGAACTATTATAATTTTCCCCTGGACAGGGTACTTGAGCATTTGATGCAGAGAAGAAGTGACGGCTCCAGCATTATGAATCCATGGTCTTCCCAACAAGCAAGAATAGGAAGGACGGATGTCTATCACATAGAATGTGGAGTTGAAGATTTCAGTTCCCACATTAATCGAGATGTCCACCTCCCCGTGGACCATCCTTTTAGAACCATCAAAGGCTCTGACAATGATATTGCTGGGTTTCAGGGTTAGGCCTTCACAGTCCAATCTATCCAATGCTTTCTTTGGCAAGACATTTAAAGACGACCCAATATCAACCAGAACGTGTGCTAGAGTAGTCCCTCTGCATTCCACCAAGACATGCAAAGCGTCATTATGCTTTCTCCCTTTAGATGTTAAATCAGCATCGGAGAATCCAAGACCATTGTCAGTTGTTAGGCTAGCTACACACTCCTAGAACTGATCCGCGAAGGTTTCCTGAGGCACGTGGGTCGTCTTCAAGAACCTGATCAAAGCTTTGGCTTGAGCTTCAGAACAAAGCAACAGGGCCAACATAGACATTTTTGAGGGGGTTTTCCCCAGTTGTTCCACAACATCATAATCGCTTTTCTTCATTATTTTCAAAATCTCTTCCATTTCTTTTTGAGTAGTTTCAGGGATAATCATCGGCTGAGCCCTCGTCCTGACGGGCTCTTCTTGGATCCCTTTCCCTCTATCATCAGCAGCAGCAGAGGGGACAACCACATGAGTATCAACTTCTTCAATAATGACTGGAGTTCTTGCAGATATGTTGACCGGCACAGGGGTAACCTTAGGAGCATTTGAGGGTCCGAAGATTTCCCTTGGAGGAGCAATCTCCGAAGAGAAAATTCTTCCGTTGCGGGTGATTTTACTCGTTCCAGCAATATTTCCAATGTCGGAAGTCTCCTCATCAGAACTTTCTTCAACTGATTCAATTTGTTTAATACCGTGGTAGAAGATCTCTCCCCCATAGTTCCACGGTATTGGTTTGTTGGACTTGTACGGGATAGGCCCCGACATAGTTATCTTCAGAGGTACAATCTTTGGATCGGATGTAATCTTAACATGTCTTTTGGAGACCTTGGAAAGATTGGCGGATATGGTAATTATTGAAACATCATTGACAGGAGTCGGTATAACAGGAGTCTTTTCAAAAAGGATTTCTTGATTATCCATTAGGCGCTGGATGCCTAATTTCAACAAAGGACAGTCGGTTGGTAAGGATGAACAAAGGTAGCAATCTTCTTCACAACCTGGGAAAATCCCAGCCTTCAACAAGTTTAGCTTGATTATCGGTAACAGAGTCATCAAATCATCAACAGTAGCAACAAAAAGATCCTCTTCAACAGCATGGGCATTGTGGCCATGCCTTGGCATTGGAGAAGAGATCATATTCGGCTTTTCAGGGGCGTCGAATTATACTTCTTTAGCATCTATCAAATCCTGAATCTTATTTTTGAGGGCCCAACAATTATTGGTGTCGTGCCCTATGCTCCCTGAATGATAAGCACATTTGGCATTTGAATGGTAGTGCGGAGAAGTTGTATTCGGATTCTTCAGTGCCTCTTTCAAGGTTGTAAGGTTTAACTTCAAGAGATAGGGTAATACCTGAGCAGGAGTCATGTTTATCTGGGTGAATTGCCTTACAGGCCTTTCCACCCTTGCTTTGTTGGTTATGGGTTGATTGTTTCTGGGCTGATCAGCTGCAGACTTTTAAATCATTACGGACCCCACCGCTAGCCGGCACTCAACTCTTCCTTGACCTCTTTGGGAGTAGACAGCTGAGACTTCTTTCTTTGCTGGAAAAGGCTTTTTGATGGCAGCGGAAGAAGATGCATCTTTCTGAATTTTACCACTCTTGATTCCGGCTTCAACTCTTTCACCGGTCATAATTAACTCGGTGAACCCCGCAGACGAACTTCCAATCAGGTGATTGAAAAAGGGACCTGACAGTGTACCCAAGAACATGTCTACAAGCTCTCTCTCAAATAGAGGTGGTTGTACTCGTCCCACCAAATCTCTCCATTTCTGGGCATACTCCTTAAAGCCTTCATTGGAGACCATGCCCATACTCTGTAATTGAGTACGGGTTGGTGCTAAGTCCGCATTGTACTGATACTGCTTGTAGAAGGCAGCAACTAAATCCTCCCAATTATGCACATCAGACCTCTCTAGCTGATAGAACCAATCTAACTGCATCCCCGACAAACTGTCCTGGAAGAAATGTACCCACAGGTCTTTGTCAGAAGAATGTGGTTGAATTTTTCTGACGTAGGACCGTAGGTGCATCTTTGGGCAAGACACCCCATTGTACTTAGCAAACAAAGGTACTTTAAACTTTGGGGGAATAACAATCCCAGAAACCAACCCTAACTCTTCGAAATCTAGCCCAGGCACTCTCTGAATCTCCATGGTTGCCAGACATTCTTCTAGATTTTTGTATTTTTCATCTGCAAGAGGATACTGCTGTTCAGAATAGTCTTCATCCTCTTCTTCTTCTTCCTCAGACTCATATGGTACTGCAACTCCATTTCCTTTTCCTACCCCTTCATCAGATGTTGAGGGGAAATCCAGGACCCTTCTAGCTTGACCTTAAAATCTTCTACCCAAAGTAGCCACACCAACTCGCTTCTTTTTCTTTTTCTCTTTTTCCTTTTCCTTCTCTAACCGAGCTTTAAGATCCTCTTGACCCTTAGCCAAAGTCATGAGTAGTTGTTGGAACTGTGAATTCTGCGCTTGCAAATCTTTGACCGTCTGCTCAATATCCATCTTGCTGAAATAAACAGCAGAGAGATAAGGAAACCTGGTGTGAAGACCTGTTTATGCATATGATGAATGAAATGTATTCATGTAATGCATTCAAGGATTCAGAAATTCAAATTTGTTGTAAACAAAAAGGAACAAACGTCATATTAATAAGATAGAATTTTTTAGTACATAAATGCCCCATGGGCAAAATAATACAAAATTCTAATGTAAAAAGACATTGCACATCCTTTTCGGTGCAATGTAGGTGTTGAGAGTCTTCTCTTTGTGAAGTTGACGAGTAAGTTCTAAAACCTTCTTCTCGCTGGCGTAGAATTGGGCTTCAAACGTATCGCGTTCTCCCTTGAGCTGTATCCAACTCCTTTGTAAATATTCTAGTGATGTTGGCATGTCAGGATGTAGGAGGGTGTATGAAACATCTCCTTCCATAACAGGTTCTTTAATCATAGGAAGCATGTATGGGTAAGGCATCATAATACTTTGGGCGTGGGTTCGTACCCACTTGAGGTAAGGCTCAAGGGGGATGGAATTCTTGTGTCCCAATGTCTTACTGTCCACCTTGTTGGGCATCCTCCAATCTCGGATAAACCTTTGTCGAAGTCCTTGAGCATCGTTGTCGAAATCAAAAACCAAGCCTGGGTACTCTTTGATCATTATAGTCTTCATCATCAGACACTTGATCATTAATACACCAAGCCTGGGTACTCTTTGCAGCTCCAATTTGATTTTCTTCTTCCTCAGACGAATCTTCCACTTCCGGTATCTGATGGATCGACTTTCTGAATCTTTTACCCATGTTGACTAGGGCTTTTCTCTTTGGTTTCTTTTTGGACGCCAGCAACTCTTGTTGCCCCTTGGCCAGGGTCAACAGAGTTTCTTGAAACTGGGAGTTTTGTGCTTGTAGATCTTTCACTGTTTTCTCGATATCCATCTTACTGAAATAAACAGCAGAAAGATAAGGAGACCTGTTATGAAAACCTGTTATGTTATGATGCATGAAAAATGCGCATGTAAATGATTTCAAGGATTCATGAAATTTAAATTTGTCTAAACAAAGAATGAAAAAACGTTAAATTGCATTAATCAATTCAAGATGGTTACAACGTGCCTCTTGGGCTTACAAAATACATTCCTAATACAAAAAGGTTGAACGCATCCTCTTTGGTGCTAGGTAGGCGTTCAAGCTCTGTTCTTCATGAAGTTGCTTTGTAAGCTCAAAAACCTTTTTCTCGCTCGCGTAGAACAAAGCTTCGAAGGTGTCTCGCTCTTCCTTTTGATGAATCTAACCTTTTTGCTAGTCTTCAATAGAAGTAGGCATGTTGGGATATAGGACAGTCTATGGGACATCTCCTTCAGCAATAGGTTCCATGATAACAGGTAGGATGGAGGGGTAAGGCATTACAAACTTCTGAGCACAAGCTCGTACCCACCTAAGGTAAGGCTCAAGGGGAATGGATTCTTGTGTCCCAGTGTCTTACTATCTACTCTATTTATCATCCTCCAAGCTCGTATAAACCTCTGACAGTAGCCTTGATTGTCGTTGTCGTAGTCGAACACCACTCCTTGGATGAGCATATCATGAGGACTACCCAAACTGTCGCAAAGCTAAGAAATGGTTATAAGTGATACCTCCCCTAATGCCAAGAAAAGGGACATTAGGGAATTTTCCACAACGGTCGATGATAGTAATTCTCTCCAAGGATTGAGAACACCAGTGAATATCTGAATGTCTGAGTGACATCAACCTATTGGGCCACCTCAAACCTTACTCGTTATTCAACACGGATCAGGGGAGATGCGAAACAAACCACCAAGCCAATATAGGATTACAACAAATGAGGGTTCCTATTTTCCTCATGGTGCGAGAGTGGAGAGAATGTAGGATATCTCCCAACAAAGTAGGTATCAGATTACGAGACATGAAGATTTTGACAACACTTACATCTATAAGTTGGTCAGGATTTAGAAATACTACCATCCCATAGATGATAAGGGCCAAGATCTCTTCAAAAGCTTGTAAGTCTAAAGTGTTCCAACAATCTTGAGCTTTCTCAAATAAGAACATGGCTAAGAACCCTTTGACACCACTTCTTGTTTCCCAATTAGCCGTGACGTCGTATCTTTGCAAGTGTAAAGCTCGGGAAATCTCTTTAGGGTTCGGGTCTTTTTAGATACAATTGAAAGGTAGTTGACTAAGAATAGGAATCCCCAACAGTTGAGAAAATTCTTCCATAGTAGGCACAAGCTGGTAATCGGGGAAGGTAAAGTAATGGTGCAAAGGGTCGAAGAATTGGAAAAGCACCTTCATCATGTCTTCATCAATTCCCGAGGTAACCAAGTTTAGGAGTCGAACATGTCTTTTAGTGAATGAAGAACTCTCAGGAACCCTTGATGCTAACACTTTGAGTTGAGAAGGAATCCTTACGAGATTGACTTGGATAGTATTCCTGCGGGTGGAAGCCATGTCCTACAAAACAGAACAAAGATAAATCCCAATAGTCCTTGAAATGGTTAGTGAAAATGCAGTGGTATGATGCTATGATGTTATGTACAAGTAAGCATATACACAAACAAGTCCTTAGGTTTAGGATTGCATGAAGTTTGTACATAAGTACCCTCTTGAAGTTTAGTTGGCTCAACCTGTCCTAGTAATAGTAACCGGGTTCTAGGTGATCTCAATATCACTGACCTTTCCTCATCGGGCATTATTTCAGAGCAAGCCTCTTTAATGACGACCAAAATATCCCGAGAAGTCTGATCTCAATGAGCGTAGTATCGAGTATCAACCAACTTCGGACTGCACCAAATTCGGCTACCTCACTACTTCCTAAAGGCCAAGTTGTTCAAGTAAAGGTTCTAAAGTCAGTTAGTGCTTCGTGACACCACACAGCGGCCCCGTATTCTCCTTGACTACTCAAGGGCTACCGGTACCAACAATTGTGTCACATTAACGTAGCTATTGCTTATACCATGTCGGTATACCCCGTACAGTTTCCTTAACTTATTGCTACTTACCTAAAAGGTGTCCTAGATACGGGTAGAGGATCAAGACAAGCCCAAACAAAGAAATATAATATAAAGCAAACAAGTCAAACAAAGAAAAGCAAATAAAGGTGATCTAGCCCTAAGGTAACCCCACTCTTAATCTATCCCTAGTAGAGTCGCCAGTTCTGTAATACGGTGGAAGAACTGACTTAGGATGTTTTGCGTTTGATCGTAATTGTTGCAGATAACAAGAGCCGCCACCGACATTTCTTTTATCCAATTAAGGAAAGGCTGAAAAGGACAAAAAATACCTTTGATATTATTTTCTTGAGTTCGGGGGGTAGATTACGAAAAGGTAAGGTATTATCACCCTTTTCATCCATAGTTATCTATGTGCTCTTAGTTGCTTGATATATATTTTCTTTTGTTTAAAAGTATGATTTGTGGTGGTTTTTGAAAGTATTTTTGAAAAGCGCCTTCGTTTAGGCAAACTTTGTAATGATTCTCGTCTCTATAAGAATGTATACAAAGTGTTAAACTTTTAAAAATATTTCAATGGAAAATGTTGGTGTAATTGAAAAGGTGTTTGTGTTTTGAAGATGAGAAAGCAACTCGGTACATTCTAGCTTACTCCAAAGTCTTTTGTTCATTCCTCTCTTCCTTTGATAATGCTATCTTACCATTGATTGGTAAGAAGCCTTATCTTTGGATGTAAAAGGGACGGGCGTGGGTCATCGTATAGTCATGATAGAAATGTTGTGAGATATCTTAGCATTTCTTTTTAGGGACTAAAATCATTTGTAAGGAAACATTCGAAGCGTCATCGAGGGACTATTATCTTGTATTTTTTATTTTTTTCCTAAGATGTCTCACATGCATAACATGACTATTTTTCATAAATAAACAAGTGGAGTTAACCCTAGAGGTGCATGTGTGCAAAGTGTATTTGATTGCAAGCATTTTTGTCTTTTGATCGGGGTGGTCTACTTATTGATTTTATCTTACCATACACCCTAATTACTAACATTTTGCATAAAATCAAAAGTGCAGAAAAAATAAAATCCTACACTATTACAACCATATTGAATTGCATGAAAATATAAAGGCAAAAATAAGATAAAAACAAGAAAAAAATGGATCTTTCGATTTAGGGCAGCATCCCCTTCAATTCTGCACTTTCTGGCTCTCTTCGATTTGGCCTGAAAAGGGATGAAGGCATGAATTTTTATTGGGGCCTGGAGGCCAGAATTTTGTGACTTTCGATTGGGGCCTAGAGGACAGCATGTTGTGTCTTTCGATTGGGGCCTGGAGGCCAGCATGTTGTGCCTTCTGGCTGCCTCTTTCATTTGGCCTGAAGTTTAGTATGGAAGCCAGAGGCTTCGTTTTTAACTTTCTATCTCCTGTTTCCTTCATTTGAGTTTGAATAGAAACATGGCCCAAGGCCATGCCAACATCACCTTAAGGCTAGATTAGTGCTTAAATCATGTTTAAAGGTACAAAGCGCAAAAGCCAAGAAGATTGTTAACCATGACACACATTAAAAGAGTGAAAATGAAAAGAAGAAAATAGTATATATATATATATATATATATATATATATATATATATATATATATATATATATATATATATATATATATATATATATATATATATATATATATATATATATATATATATATATATATATATATATATATATATATGTTTAAAATGAAAAGAAAACTTATTTACATGCTATGCTGGAAACGGAAGGTCATAGTTTAAGAATGACTTACCTTGCTGGAGGCTGGAGCGTGTGCTGGAATTTGAAGTGGTTGCCTTGAATGCCACTGGATTAGAAGGTAAAGACCAAGGGCGGGCCTTTAACAATGGATTTGAAAGAAGTAAAATAGGTGAAATGTTATTCTTTGCTGGATTCGAAGGACAATAAAATGTAAGGATTTTTTCAGATTTGAGAGGGACAAGCACTTGGATTCTGGGTTTTGATTTGCCAAAGTGTTTAAGTGTTTGAGAATTTTATGGTGTGTAAGAATTTTGAAGATATGTTCCCCTTTTTTTCCTCTCTCTCCATGTGAAAATGAACTCTCTATTTATAGAGGAAAAATTTGAAATGTTTGGGAGTAAAAATAATAAAATAAAGGCTCAACTGGAAAGTAAGCACCCACTTGTGTCATGATAGCAAGATGGATGGTTCAGATGGATTGCTTCCTTAGAATGAAAACAGGCTCAAGAAAAAACGTTTTTCTAAAAATTAGTATTATACTATTAAGGGCAAGTGGTCTTGGACAACAAATGGGTAAAATCCTATTTCAACTCGCATAAGCAACTAAATATAGAGTGAGTCATAGGTTTGAGGCCTGAAAAGGGGAAACACGTAGCCTAGCCTATGGGTCTAATGCTCAACTTGATCTTCTGAGTCGAATCCTCCCTCTTTCTACACCTTTCAACTAGAACCTTCAACAACCATTTCTTTTTTTCAAATTAAAGTGTCATTCAAATGGCTCATGTGGATGTTCTTTGAATGAGCCAAATTAGTGCCTTTCGACCAGGCCCTTCATGGGTTCCTTAGAATGGTCCAAATGCAGGCTCTTAGGATGAGTCAACAACGCATGTCATTCAATTGGGGCATCCAGACCCTGGCAAGCCCTTCGAATGCACTACCATGGCACTTATTTTGCGTGAGACAAAAACATATTGCAGAATTTGTGTGTTGAAGGATGCCTTTTCCAAGGGAGATATTGTCTGTTTAAATTTGCCTGCTAATGGGGCCATATGGCCAAATGAAAGAGGGTATGCAGGTGGTTCCTTCCTTGTGACCTTATTTAAATATGTTCAAACGAAATCTTGTAAAAGGGGATCCACATTCCCAAATGAAAGGTGTGACCAGTAGCTTGTACTGAAGGAACCACATGGCCAAACGAAAGGCGCATGTAGGAGGCCAAAATGTCCAGATCCGAAAGAGGCATATAGGAGGCAAAAAGTGAAAATCGAAGGATGCTAAAAGGAGGCCTTTTTCCTTGGAATCAAAGGAGACTACATGGGTATTTGTGCCTGCTGAATCCAAACCAACGTGCCACAGGCCCACGCCCAGTCGAAGGATGCCAGCCAAACTTGCATCGAAATGGGCCAGAAGGCCAATCGAAGGAACTTAATCAAAGAACACTTATTTTTTCTCCAAATTTGGTCAAAATATTATTTTAATCTGTTTTCTCCCTTTTTGACAGTTTCCTTTTAATCTTGGTACTGGAAAATCCCAAAGTAGTTGTGCAAGCTTGAACCTTGAGAATCCTTGTGAGAAAGGCCCTAAAAAATGAGAGGGCAAATTTTGGGGTACAACACAAGGTTATGATGGAATCCATAAATGTTATTATTGATGATAGAGGATGGAATGACAAATATGTCTTAGAAGATGTTGGAACATCTTTGTCTGATATTCCAATAGAATCAAATGACAGAATTATTGATTCTAATCCACCTCAAGAAAATCTTAAGCCTAGTCATCTCAATAAAGGGCCTTCAATTAGAACACAGAGAGATCATCCTAAGGAGCTTATCATAGGAGATATAAATAAAGGAGTTACTACCAGATCAAGAGAAGGGATATCAAACTCCTTCTTTGTGTGAAAAATTGAGCCTAAGAATGCAAAGAGGCCCTAACTGATGAGTTCTAGATTAATGCCATGCAGGAAAAGCTAGAACAATTTAGTAGAAATGAAGATTGGGATCTATTTCCAAGACTTGAAGGGACAAATCAGATTGGCACTAAATGGGTATACAAGAATAAATCTGATGAAAAAGGGGTAGTCACTAGAAATAAGGCAAGGTTAGTTCCACAAGGATACACTCAAATTGAAGGAGTTAACTTTGATGAAACATTTGCTCCTATAGCCAGACTTGAATCAATCAGACTACTCTTGGGAATTGCATGCATACTGAAATTTAAATTGTTTCAAATGGATGTAAAAAGTGAATTCTTAAATGGCTATCTGAATGAAGAAGTTTATGTGGAACAACCTAAGGGATTTGTTGATCCTAGTTTTATTAAACATATGCACAAACTAAAGAAAGCTCTGTATGGATTAAAGCAGGCTCTAAGAGTTTGGTATGAGAGATTGACATAATTTCTTGGTGAGAATGGATATAGGAAAGGTGGCATAGAAAAAACTCTTTTTGTCAAGGAAGAAGAAGGGAAGATCATGATTGCACAAATTTATGTTGATGATATTGTGTTTGGTGGGATGTCAAATGAGATGGTTCAACATTTTGTCAAGCAAATGCAGTCAGAATTTGAGATGAGCCTTGTTGGTGAATTAACCTATTTTCTTGGTCTGAAAGTTAAACAAATGGAAGATTCCATATTCTTATCTCATAAAAATTATGCTAAGAACATAGTAAAGAAATTTGGGATGGAAATGCCAGTCACAAAAGAACTCCTGATCCCGCACATCTGAATTTGACTAAAGAATAAAAATGAGTAAGTGTGGATCAAAGTATTTACAGAAGTATGATAGGCAGTCTTCTATATCTCATAGCTAGCAGACCTGACATTGCCTTTGTTGTAGGGGTGTGTGCTAGATATCAAGTTGATCCTAAATTTAGCCATGCCAACCATGTGAAGAGAATTCTTAAATATGTGAATGGGACAAGTGATTATGGTATGCTATACTCTCATGGATCTAGTTCTGCCTTAATTGGTTATTGTGATGTTGATTGGGCAGGAAGTGCTGATGATAGAAAAAGTACATCAGGAGGATGCTTCTTTCTGGGAAATAATCTCATATCTTGGTTCAGTAAGAAGCAAAATTGTGTGTCTATGTCCACTGCTGAGGTTGAGTATAATGCTGCAGGAAGCAGTTGTTCTCAATTGGTTTGGATGAAACAAATGTTAACAGAATATAATGTCAAACAATATGTCATGACATTATTCTCTGATAATCTAAGTTTATAAACATATAAAAAAATCATATTCAACACAACAGGACCAAACATATTGATATCCGTCATCAATTCATAAGAGATCTTGTTGAAGAAAAGATTGTTACCTTAGAACATGTAGCCACTGAATTGCATCTGGATGACATTTTCACTAAGGCTTTGGATGCTAATCAGTTTGAGAACTTAAGAGGAAAATTAGGGATTTGCCTATATGAGGGTTTGTAGCAATTATATGCGTGTGGGAATATCATTAAAGTGATACTATATTATTTATGTTTCAAACAAATCAAATTTCGAAAGCAATCATTACAGGACTGTCTCAAATTGTTTTCCACACGCTACGAAATCATATCTTTCTACTTTCACAAACTCTTCATTCTCCTCTACAGAAAAAGAACCCTTGTAATTCTTTATCTCTTTGCTCAAAAATATTCAAATATGACTCAACATCTGTTGTACCCCAAAATTTTCCCTCTCATTTCATCAACATTTTCTCATCACAAGACTCTTGGAACTCAAGATCAAGCTAGGGTTTGCTCCGCTCAAGACACCTCCTTGCACTGTTGACCTAAATTAGGGTTTGAGTCAGCACATAGATGTTTTGACCTACAATGCCCAAAGTAACTTCCATGCTTCATGTTGGACTCACAAGCTTGCCCATACCAAGTTTCAAGCCTTGAATCAAATGTTTGCCTAGTCAATTGGACAGTTGACATAGAAATCAGTTGTATTGGAGAAAAAGTCAACTGTGGCCAATTGACAGTCAAACCTCATGAAATTTGACCCAAATCAACATAATGAACTCATATGAAACATTTGATCAAGTTTGGATCACAATTCCACAAGAAATTTGATCAGATCACCAAAAGGGCAAAATGGTCATTTTTAGGGTTTTGACTGCACAAGGGCAATTTTTGACTGTTTGACCTAGCCAATGGCAAAACAAGATCAAACATGGACACAAGGACTCAATGAAATTGTCTTGACCAATTCAACAAGTTCAAAAGATCCCAAATGCATAGGATTGACAGATGAATTTTTCAGTCAACTGATCAAAATTTGACTGTACACTGAAAAGTCAAACTTTGACTTTTTGGTCAAAAACAAGTGCCAAGGGTAATTTTTCATCAAGACTTGTCAAATTATGAAACTTGTTCATCAAGAAACCCAAAAATGCAAATTAGGGTTTAAAATGGAAAAATTTCATAACTTAGAAATTTTCTAAGTTATGAAATTTTCTTATTTTTCCTTACTTTACCCCACATTTTCACCAAGATGAAAATGGATTCAAACAAAACTTATAACATGAAAGTTGTAGTACATCACAAAGTATACAACTTTTATTCACAAATTTTTCTCAAAAGAATCTTGGATCTCAAGTTATGATTTTTGGAATAAGGGTACCTAAAACTTTTAACTTAGAGAAATTTTGCCCTAGTTTAGGCAGGATTTTGACCCATATTCTTGGCCATTTTTCACATAGTTCCACTTGGATTTTCAAGTTGCATTTCAAATATGGTTTATAGTACATGTTTCAAGATTTCCAAATTGTCCAAGAACTCCTCAAACACATTTGTGGTTAGGGAGAATCGAATGCTTGAAGTTGGTAAAAACTCACTTTGATCCATGGCCAATACATGTTCATACAAGTTTCATTTTCAAACCAGCATTTGTTGTACTTGTTTGAAGGCCTCTAAACTATTCTTAATTGAATGCAAATCCACTGAGCTAATGCATTATCTTGGCCATTTGGACATTGCACACAAAACTAATCCTTAAGTAGAAAAAGGTACATTGCCATTTTTGAAAAGTTATGCTTTATGTCAAACCATGATCTTTGAAGCATAGGGCCATATCTCTGAGGCCAAATCAAATCCATAAATTCCAGTAACCAAGGCCAAAGTATGCAGCATACAAGATAGAGGGTACATGCCTGTAATCAAAAAACACATCTTTGCTTCAAAAACAATAAATTGTCAAAACACTTGCCAACTTGAAAACCAGTCCATGATAGCTTAAACAAAGATTGCAAACACATTTCACACAACCCTTTGATCCATAAACACGAGCTCTTCACCACTTAAACCTCCTTGTACACAAAATCTCCATTTTTCTGCAAAACAGGGCAAACCCTGCAGAATCACTTCCATCTCCACTTTGCCTCGTGCGTTTTGCCTCAAACTTGTTCCAATACCTTTCATTCAACTCACCTAAACTATTCCAGACCTCCATTGCCAACTGTAACTCCATTAACACACATTGCCATTTTTGTTTGAAAGCTTTGTAGGTTGAGTTCTGTACCACGATTCAGGGTACTTCAAAACAAACTAAGCATTGGGAGAGCTTCAGTGGACATCAGGCAAGCTCAAAAGAACCTCAAGCACCAATGAAAGTTGCTACATTGTCCAGCTCGAACTCAACTGAAACAGGTATTTCATGAACTTCTATCTCTCTATTTAGGAATAGTTAGACTTAGGTTTGTGAATGAAATATGTTGTATTCATAGCCCTGAAACCATACATGTGCTTAGTTTTAATTTATATTAATCGTGCTAGGAGAATTTCATCCATGAACTTTATGAAAAAACTAGGTTAGAAATTAGGGCCAGAGAAATTCTCTCTGGTCTTTGAGAGTTAGCTTAAGTTTTTTATATGGTTAGATTCGTTGTTTGATGCTCTACAAGTTTCATGTTTTGAGTTTTGTCAAAAAAGCACAGAATCAGGAGATAGCATGTTGTATATAGAACGCGCGCGTTTCTGTCTAGAGGAAGAAGATGAAGTTGGTTTTGGGCTGGGCCTGGACAGGCTTGCTTTTGGCACCCCCCACTTTTCTTTGTACATCCCCTGGCCCATTTCTTGTATATTTGTCATTTTTTACATTTTTATTTTATTTTTGACTTTGATGTTTTATTTTCAAACATGAAAAATGATCCAAAAATATTTTTATAATTTCTTGCATTTATTTGGTATTTATTTTTATTTTTACTAGTATAAAAATGTTTATATGCTTTTATATCATTTTGTTTAAATTAAAAAATAATATAAATAATACTTTTATTTTCATTTATTATTTTTATACACATTTGAAAATATTTTCTTGAAATATATACATTTTGTAAATAATTTATTTTATTTTTGTACACACTTAATGTATTTAATACATATATATATATATATATATATATATATATATATATATATATATATATATATATATATATATATATATATATATATATATATATATATATATATATATATATATATATATATATATATATATATATATATATATATATATATATATATATATATATATATATATATATATATATATATATATATATATATATATATATATATATATATATATATATATATATATATATATATATATATATATATATATATATATATATATATATATATATATATATATATATATATATAGACACTTAACTTATTTTTTGTACAAATTGATGCATTATTGTATATAAATAATAAATAATACTATTTATTTGAGAAATTAGGGTTTTTGCCCTAAAAACAAAAATAATTAAAATTGACTTTTTATTTATTTACATTTCACATTAAAAATACTTTTTACATACATAAAAGCTTTTTTTTTCATAATATATTTTATTTAATATTTATTTATTATATTTATTTAAATATTGTACATTTAATTGTTATGCCTTACACATTCAATTTGGTTGTAATAATTTAGAATTTAATTTCTTGTCTAAATAATCCCTTATTCAAAATTGTACCCCCCTCCCTATATCATGTTGTAATAGTGTAGAATTTAAATTCTCGCACCTTTAAGCTTTCAATTATGCCATGATTAGACTTAGGGTTTGTATGCAAAAATCAAATTAACAAATAGTTTGACCTAATCCAAGATAAAAATGCATGAAAAAACAAACACAATGCACACTTGCACCCCTAGGGTTACAATCCACTTGTTGCCTTCAAAAATGGGCCATGATATGCATGTCAAGTACTTTGGCAAAACAAAGATCATAGTCCCTCGATGACGCTATCTGAGTTGCCTAAACAAAAGATGATCAAGTCCCTCAAGAAAATTGCCAAAAATACTTGACATTATTGCTATCATGGTCTATACGATGACCCGCGCCTGTCCCGTTTAACATCCTAACACAAGGTTGTTCATCAAATACTATGGTGAAACACCACTGTTAAAAGGGTTAAAAAACATAAGAAAGATCATTGAGTAAAATAGGGTAGACAACTCTTAGTTACTTGATCAAAACTTGCAAAAACATCCTTGTTATCTTCAAAACACACTTCACAACACAATTTCAAAACCCTACGTTCAACATTCAAAACTTTTCAAAAGACAAAAACACCTTTGTATACATTCAAACAAGAATCATTACAAAGGTTGCCACAACGATGGCCTCTTTTTAAAACATCTTTCAAAACCACACACAAAGCACCATTTCAAACAATTGAAAAGCAAAGCAAGTGATCTAAGCAAGTAACTAAGAGCCCATGGATAACCATGGATAGAAAGGGTGCTAATACCTTCCCTTTCTATAATCTACTCCCCGAACCTAAGAAAACATCTCAAAGGTCTTTCCTGTGCTTTTTGACCTTTCCTTAGGATAAAATAAAAAGTCGGTGGCGACTCTTGCTAAACCGAAACATTTGCAAACACAAAAGCAAAATCCCAAGTCAGTTCTCCCACCGTATCACAGAACTGGCGACTCTGTTGAGGAAAACTTTAAAAGGGGAGTAACCTTAGGGTTTAGATCACCCTTTGCATGATTATATTGTTTGCTTTGATTGCTTTACATTTGGTTCTCTTGTTTGGGCTTGAAATCCTCTACCCAGATTTGGGAAACATTCATAGGTAAATAGCAATACGTTGTGGAAACTGTTCGGGGTATATCGACATGGTTGAAGCAATAGCTATATTAGTGCGACATATTTGTGAGTACCGGTAGCCTTTGAGTCAATCAAAGAGAATACGGGGCCGCTGAGTGATGTCATGAAGCACTAATGAACTCTTAGAACCTTACTTGACCATCTTGGCCTTTTATTAGGGGTAGTGAGATGACCGGCTTTGGTGAAGTCCGAAGTTGGTAGATACTCGATACTACACTCATTGAGGGTTGTTTTCTTGGAATATTTTGGTCGCTAGTTAAGTGGCTAAACCAAAACGATGAACATAGAAAACAATCCAGTGATATTGAGCTCCTTAGAACCCGATTACTATTTATAGGACAGGTTTGAGCCAACTAAACTCAAGAGGGTATTTACCTATGAAACCTCATGCAAGCCTGAAACTAGGGTTTTGGGTGATTTGCTTGTACATGTGCTTATGCATACATCATGAACATCATAAAACATCATATGCATCCACTAACCATTTCAAGGGTTTGGATCTTCATCTTTGTTTTTGTTTTGTAGGTCATGGAATCTCTTCGCAGGAAAACAATTCAAGTCAACCTTGTGAGAATCCCTCCTCAACTCAAGGAGCTTACATCCAGGATTCTAGAGAATTCTCTCTTCAGTGAAAGACATGGTAGACTTCTCAGCTTGGTCAACTCCAACATTGAAGAAGACATGGTGAAAGTTCTCTTCCAGTTCTTTGACCCCCTACACCACTGTTTCACATTCCATGATTACCAACTAGTACCCACTTTGGAGTAATTTTCTCAACTCCTGAGAATTCCTATTCTTCATCAACTACCCTACAACGGTACGGAAAAAGAACCAAAGCCTGAATATGTTACTCAAGCATTACACTTGCAACCATCTGACATCAAGGGACATTGGGAAACCAGAAGTGGTGTCAAGGGTTTCTTGGCAAAGTTTATGTTTGAGAAGGCACAAGATTGCTGGAATTCTCTTGATCTACAAGCCTTTGAAGAGATTGTGGCACTCCTTATCTATGGGTTGGTCTTGTTCCCAAAACCTGATCAACTTATAGATGTGAATGTTGTCAAGATCTTCATATCCAGGAATCTTATACCTACATTGCTTGGGGACATCCTACACTCATTTTACACACGAACAATGAGGAAAAGAGGTGTTCTCATGTGCTGTACTCCTCTCCTAGCAAGGTGGTTTATTTCTCACCTTCCATAATCAATTTTGAATAATGAGCAGGGTTTAAGGTGGTCACAACGATTGATGACCCTCACACATTCTGATGTACATTGGTGTTCTCGGTCCAGAGAAAATGTCATCATCATTGATCGTTGTGGGGAATTCCCTAATGTCCCACTACTTGGCATTAGGGGAGGCATTACCTACAACCTCTGTTTAGCTCTAAGACAGTTTGGATATGCTCGGAGGGATGGCCCTCATAACATGCTGATTCCTGACCTAGTTTTTGACTTCGACAATGATGCGCAAGGACTTCGACAAAGATTCATCAGATCTTGGAGGATGCCCAACAAGGTGGATAGTAAGACGCTGGGGCACAAAAATTCTATCCCTCTCGAGTCTTACCTCAAATGGGTACGAACCCGCGCCCAGAATCTTATGATGCCATACCCTCACTTTCTCCCCTTGATCAAAGAGCCTGTTATGGAAGGAGAGGTTCCATACACCATCCTACATCCTGACATGCCAACATCATGGGAAGAAATGGAAAAGAGTTGGATCCAACTCAAGGAAGAACGGAATACTTTTGAAGCCAGCTTCTATGCCAGTGAGAAGAAGGTTTTGGAGCTTACCCGCGGACTTCATGAGGAGGAAACTCTCAACACTTACATCGCACCAAAGAGGACGCGTAATGTCTTCTTACATTAAGAATTTTGTAATATTTTGCCCATGGGGCACTTATGTACTAACAATTTCTTCTTAATATGACGTGTGTTCCTTTTTGTTTACAACAAATTTGAATTTCTGAATCCTTGAATGCATTACATGAATAACATACCATTCATCATATGCATAAACAGGTCTTCACACCAGGTTTCCTTATCTTTCTGCTGTTTATTTCAGCAAGATGGATTTGAAGCAGACAATTAAGGATCTGCAAGCACAAAATTCTCAATTCCAGCAGCTCCTCATGACCTTAGCAAAGGGTCAAGAGGACCTCAAAGCACTATTGGAAAAGAATAAAGAGAAAAAGAAGAAGAGGCCCGGAGTAGCCACTTTTGGAAGAAGGTTTAAAAGCAACGCTAGAAAAGTTCTCGAGTTCCCCTCAACGTTTGATGAAGGGGCTGGTAAGGGAAAAGGGGCTGCAGTACCGTCTGAATCTGAAGTTAAAGAGGAGGAAGAGGAAGAAGATGAAGATTACTCTGAACAACAATATCCCCCGGCGGATGATAAATATAAGAATATTGAGGATAGATTGGCAGCCATGGAGTTGCAGAGGGTACCTGGTTTAGATTTTGAAGAACTAGGGTTGGTCGCTGGGATTGTCATCCCTCCCAAATTCAAAGTACTAACATTTGCTAAGTAGGCCTGTCCTGCCCAAAAATGCATCTGAGATTGTATGTCAGAAAGATCCAACCCCACTCATCTGATAAATACCTTTGGGTACACTTTTTCCAAGACAGCTTGTCAGGCACACAATTGGACTGGTTCTATCAACTCGAGAGGTAAGAGGTTCACAATTGGGAAGACTTAGCTGCTGCATTTTACCGTCAATACCAATACAATGCTGATTTTGCGCCCACTCGTACTCAGTTACAAAGTATGGGGATGGCTTCCAATGAAGGATTTAAAGAGTATGCCCAGAAGTGGCGTGATCTGGCTGGAAGGGTGCAGCCACCATTATCGGACAGAGAGTTAGTTGACATGTTTCTAGGGACCCTGTCGGGCCCTTTCTTCAATCATTTAATTGGGAGTTCCTCCGCGGGATTTATTGAACTAATTCTGACCGGCGAAAGGGTCGAGGCCGGTATTAAAAGTGGTAAGATTCAGAAAGATGCCTCCACGTCCACCGCTGTCAAGAAAGCCTTCCCAGCTAAGAAGGAAGCCTCTGCTGTTTACTCTCAGAAAATTCAGGAAAGAATCTAGCGCCGGCCAACTGTAGGGGCTGTGATGATTCAAAACTCTTCAAATGATCAACCTCGCGGCAATCAGTCGAGACCTAATCAACAACGGGTAGAAAGGCCACAACGGAAGTTCACCCGCATCAACATGACACCAGCGCAAGTACTCCCTCATTTGTTAAAACTGAATCTTACCAGTTTGAAGGAAGCGCCAAAGAACCCTAACACATCCTCTCCATACTACCACTCCAATGCCAAGTGTGCTTACCACTCTGACAGTGTTGGGCACGATACCAATAATTGTTGGGAGCTTAAGAATAAAATCCAGGACCTGATTGACGCCAAGGAAGTAGAATTTGATGCTCTTGAGAAGCCCAATATGATATCTGCTCTGATGCCCAAGCACGGTCATAATGTTCATGCCGTCATGGAAGACCTTCATGTTACTGAGGTTGCTGATCTTTTGACTCTGTTACTAGTGATTAAAGAGAATTTGATGAGAGCCGGCATATTCCCAGGCTGTGGGAAGGACTGTTACTTTTGTTTGAACGTACGAGCTGACTGCCCAATGTTGAAATCAGGTGTCCAACGCCTGATGGATACCCAAGAGATACTCTTCCAAAAAAACCCTGTTGATACTGCTGTTACTCCTACTACTTTTTCTACTTCAACCAACGATATTGCAATCATAACCATTTCCGACAATCCTCCCAAGACTTGCAAAAAGGCCTGTCAGGATTACGCCCGACCTTAAATTTGTACCATTAAAAATCACCATGCTGGGACCGGTCCCGTATCAATCTAGCAAAACGATACCATGGAACTATGGAGGAGAAATCTTCTATTATGGTATCAAACAGATTGAAACAGTCCAAGAGAATTCTTAATAAGAAAACCCTGATGTAGGGAACATTGCAGGTACAAGAAAGATAACCCGCAGCGGCCGGATCTTTTCTCCGGAGATTGCTCCCCCCCGGGCAGTTTTCGGACCCTCAAAAGCTTCTGCACCTGTTAAGTCATCTGTGGGAGACCTGATAATTGAAGAATTTGATACTCCTGAAGTTAGACCATCTGCTGATACTACCAATAAGGGTAAGGGGATACTAGAAGTGTCTGTCAAAACGAAGGCTCATGTTGTGGTTATCCTCGAAACCACCCAGAAAGAAATGGATGAAATCTTGAAAATAATCAGAAAGAGTGACTACGACATCGTGGAACAGCTAGGGCAGACCCCTTCTAAAATTTCAATGTTGGCTCTTCTACTCTGTTCTGAGGCCCATGCTAAGGCCCTGATCAAATTTTTGAAGGCGAGACATGTACCCCAAGAGACTTCGGCTGACCAGTTTAAGGAGTGTGTGGCCAGTCTTACTGCTGATAATGGCCTTGGCTTTTCCAATGCTGAATTAACTCCCAAAGGAAGGAAACACAACGACGCGCTACATGTTTCAGTTGAATGCAGGGGAACCACCCTTGTCCATGTGTTAGTTGATACTGGTTCTTTCTTGAATGTGCTGCCGAAGAAAGCCTTAGACTGTTTGGACTGCGAAGGATTGACCCTCAAACCTAGTAACATCGTTGTTAGGGCCTTTGATGGGTCCAAAAGAATGGTTCATGGAGAGGTTGACATTCCTATCAAAGTAGGCACAGAAGTTTTCAACTCCACCTTTTATGTGATGGACATCCGTCCGTCATATTCATGTTTGTTAGGAAGACCGTGGATCCATTATGCTGGGGCAGTTACCTCCTCTTTGCATCAAATGATGAAATATCCTGTTAAGGGTAAAATTATCATGGGGCACGGCGAGGAAAAGTACATGATAAGTCATCTCAATTCCTTCTGCTATGTGGAGTTGGATGGAGAGTTCATCGAAACGCCTTTCCAACATTTTGAGGAAGTTTCTCCTGAGGTAGCAGTTGCGAAGACAATGGTTGAGGTGCCTATCATTCCCAAGCATGTGCCTAGGATGGCATCTCTCAAGGATACAAAGGCGGTGATCAAAGAAGGGAAGAGCACAGTATGGGGGAAATTGCCTGATTTTCCCCATAAGACGGACAAATTTGGACTAGGGTTTACAGCTGCAGGACAGAAGGCTATGCATCGTTCTAAGACTGGAGGGCCACCTGTAAGGATCACTCACCATGGAATTAATGCTGTTAAAGATGAATATGAAGAGGGCCACTTTGAGGATTGGATCTTTCCGACTGTCGAAGGGGGTTTGAGCAACTGGGAAGCAAAGGATTTTATTCCCATCACCTTTATCAACCAGTAATTTTATCTTTGAACAATTTCTTATTTCGTTCTGTAATAACTAAACAATTCGTACACTATTTTCACCTCATGCCTTCCCCGGGGCATGTAGGTTCATTTGTAAGGGTTTGATTTTCTTCATTATCATATGCCATGTTTTAATGAATCATTGAACGTCTTCATTTATAAACTGCTGTGTTCATTTTCTTTCCTTTTGCATTTTGCTTTTGTATAAGGATGGCTATCCCTTACACACACCCACACTCACAAATGCAGGTACCCATCCACTCCGGATTCCATGGGTGAATATTCTGTTTTAGCCTTCGACAACTCTAAAGACTTGGTCAATCATGCTGAGTACGAAGTTGACGAAGATTGTGAAGTGCCGGGAGAGTTATCCAGACTTTTACAACAAGAAGAGAGGGCTATTCTGCCTCATGAAGAGTTGCTAGAAACCATCAACTTGGGAACAAAGGAAGACAGGAAAGAAGTAAAAGTGGGTGCCAACCTGGAACCAAATGTCAAAGAGCGCTTAGTGCAGTTATTGAACGAGTATGTTGAAATCTTCGCCTGGTCTTATGAAGACATGCCAGGATTGGACACAGATATCGTGGTTCACCGTCTCCCTACAAGAGAAGACTGTCGACCGGTCAAGTAAAAGGTCCATCGAATGAGGCCTGACATGTCTGAGAAGATCAAGGTTGAGGTAATGAAGCAATTCAATGCTGGTTTTCTGGCTGTTACTTCCTATCCACAATGGGTTTCTAACATTGTGCCCGTACCTAAGAAGGACGGAAAAGTCAGAATGCGTGTGGACTATAGGGACCTAAACAGGGCTAGCCCTAAAGACGATTTTCCACTGCCACATATCGATATTTTGGTTGACAACACAACCCAAAAAAAAAGTTTTTTCCTTCATGGATGGATTCTCGAGATACAACCAGATCAAAATGACCCCCGAGGACATGGAGAAAACTACTTTTGTCATGCAATGGGGTACCTTCTGCTACAAAGTGATGCCATTCGGACTGAAGAATGCAGGGGCAACCTATCAATGCGCATTGTAGCTTTTTTTCATGATATGATACATCATGAGATCGAAGTTTACGTAGACGACATGATAGCTCGATCACAGACAGAAGAAGAACACCTTGATCATTTGCAAAAGCTGTTTGCCAGGTTGAAGGAGTATAAGCTCAGACTGAACCCAAGCAAGTGCACTTTTGGGGTTAGGTTTGGTAAACTTCTGGGATTTATTGTCAGCAACAAAGGCATTGAGGTTGATCCAGCTAAATTAAAGGCTATACAAGAAATGCCTGCCCCCCGTACTGAAAAGGAGGTTAGAGGATTCTTGGGACGCTTGAACTATATTGCGAGGTTCATCTCTCACCTGACATCTACCTGTGAGCCAATTTTCAAACTGTTGAAGAAAGATCAGGTAGTTGAATGGAACAATGATTGTCAAATTGCTTTTGATAAGATCAAGGAGTATTTACTAGAACCTCCTATTCTGATGCCACCCGTCGAAGGAAGGCCGTTAATCATGTATCTGACTATTTTGGATAACTCAATGGGGTGCGTGCTGGGCCAACATGACGAGTCTGGCCGAAAAGAGCATGCCATTTATTACCTTAGAAAAAAGTTTACCGACTGTGAGACCCGCTACTCACTGCTCGAGAAAACTTGTTGCGCTTTGGTATGGGCTGCTCGCCGGCTAAGGCAGTATATGTTGACTCATACCACTTTGCTGATTTCCAAGATGGAACCGATCAAGTATATCTTCGAGAAGCCTGCTTTATCTGGAAGAATCGTTAGATGGCAGATGATTCTGACTGAGTATGATATCCAGTATACTACCCAAAAATCTATAAAGGGGAGTGTACTAGCTAACCATCTAACTCATCAAGCCATCGAAGATTACCAATCTATGATATTCGACTTCCCTGACGAGGACATCATGACATTGGACAACATTGAAGGTAACAGACTGTATGACAAACCTCAACAAGGATCCCGATGGACCCTGTACTTTGATGGTGCTTCAAATGCACTTGGCAACGGTATCGGTGCGATACTCATTTCTCCGGAAGGCTGCCATACACCCTTCACTGCCCGACTTTGCTTCAGTTGTACCAACAACATGGCTGAATATGAAGCTTGCATCTTTGGTCTCAAGGCTGCTATAGACTTGGGAATCAAATCTTTGGTCGTATTTGGGGACTCGGATTTGGTTATCAGTCAAGTCAGAGGAGAGTGGGACACTAAACATCCTAATCTTATCCCATACAAAGAACATGTCTTGACGTTGTTGCCTCATTTAGAGCAGATTACTTTTGAGCATTTCCCGTGAGAAGAAAATCAGTTAGCAGATGCTCTGGCTACAATGTCTTCCATGTTTAAACTCAACTAGGATAATGAGGCTCCCCAAATTACCATCGAGCGAATGGACGAACCTGCGCACTGTCATGAGATCAATACCGAAGAAGTAGTGGAACAACCCTGGTTTCATGAAATCAAAAGGTATCTCCAGACTAGAGAATACCCTGAAGGAGCTTCTGTCAATGAAAAAAAGTTCTTAAGGAGATTTTCTTCCAAGTTCTTCCTAAGCAATGGCATACTTTATAAGCGCAGCCATGATTGTGTTCTACTTCGTTGCGTGGACAAGGTTGAAGCAGAATTAATCATGACCAAGATACATAGTGGCACATTTGGCACCCACTTGAGCGGACATACGATGGCTAAAAAGATTCTAAGGGCAGGCTACTACTGGTCTACCATGGAAGCTGATTGTCATCAACATTCTCGTACCTGCCACAAATGCCAAGTCTACGCCGACAAGGTAGATATTCCTTCTGTTCCTCTCAACGTTCTGACAGCTCCTTGGCCATTCGCAATGTGGGGCATTGACATGATTGGAGAGATCAAGCCTACGGCATCTAATGGACATCGCTTCATCTTGGTCGCTATTGATTATTTCACCAAGTGGGTCGAAGCAGCTTCCTATGCCTCAGTTACAAAGAATGTGGTTGCGCGCTTCATCAAGCAGAACCTCATATGCCGGTATGGTATCCCCGACAGGATCATCACAGACAACGGTACAAATTTGAACAACACTATGATCACCGCTCTATGCGAACAGTCAAGATTTATCATCACAATTCATCTCCCTATCGGCCGAAGATGAACGGTGTTGTTGAAGCCGCGAACAAAAATATCAAGAAGATCATTCAAAAGATGACAGTCACCTACAAGGAATGGCATGAGATGTTACCGTTTTCTCTGCATGGATATCGTACTACAACACATACTTTAACAGGGGAAACCCCCTTTTCTTTGGTATATGGCATGGAAGTTGTTCTACCTATGGAAGTTCAGATTCCTTCCTTGAGGATTATGAAGGATGCCGGTTTGAGTGAAGACGATTGGATTCAGACCCGGCTTGATCAACTTAACTTGATCGACAAGAAGCGACTTACTGTTGTTTGTCATGGTCAGACGTATCAAAAACGGATGATCAAGGCTTTCAACAAGAAAGTCCGACGCCAAGTATATCAAGTCGGAGATCTTGTAATCAAGCGAATCATCTTACTGCAAAGTGATCCCAGGGGCAAGTGGACTCCTACTTACGAAGGACCATTTGTGATCAAGAGCATCTTTTCTGGTGGGGCAATGATTCTGACCACTATGGACGGTGACGACTTGCCGCACCCTGCGAACGCAGACATAGTCAAAAGATACTACGCATAAAACGACCCAATAAGTTGAAAACCCGAAAGGGAGACTTGAGCAAAAATGGGCATCCCGGTGAATCGAAAAACCGAAAGGGCGGTTCAGGAAAATATTAGGGATAAAACAAAAAAATCTGTACACCCGGCAAGTTGAAAACCCGAAAGGGCGACTTGGGCAAAAAAAGGGTTTCCCAGTGGATCGAAAACCCGAAATGGCGGTCCAGGAAAAAGTTAGGGAATTAAAGCGTATGACTATGTCTCGTCGGATCACTTTAAAGGATAATCTCTTAACCAACAAAGCTCCAAGCTACTGATCAATCCAGTCATCGGCGGATGAAGCAGCGAATGGACAAGGCACTCAGAGTTGTGAAGGCTATAGCAGAATGGGAACCCCATGGAATTATTACAGATAGCCATCTTCCTTTTGTATAAAAAGTTTCTCAATTTTTATGACAACATTCTCTTACTAGGATGTTTCTCTCCTTTGTACAAAGATACTTACAAAAGTTAATACAAAGATACTTCAAAGTGCAGAAATTTGTTTACCTTTCTTTGCCTTTTTACACTTATGTTTTATTCGAAAACATCCAATGTTTTGTTAAATAGGCATATGCATTTGAATATAATCACTGCTCACAAATAAAACGAAATTGAGAAAGGATAATTACTGATAGGTTGAAGGTGTAGGAAGATATCTTTGTGCCATTCCAGAAGAAATCCACTGCAGTACTTTGTTCAGATTCTCAACAAAGTTAAAACCTTGGAGTAGAAGTCCCCAGTGGAGTTAAGCTTCAAGATCCCCAGCGGAGCCAGTGCATTCTAAACTGGATTCCCCAGCTGAGATAAGTTTCGAAGTTCCCACCAGAGTTCAAACTCCCGATCCCCAGTGGATCCTGAAAACCCTGAAAAACTTATCCCCCAGCGGAGCCAGAGTATTCTAAACCTTCTTCCCCGGAAGTCAAAATTCCAACTATCAACCCTCGGTGGGAACTGTTCAATTTCCCCCAACTTCCCTAGTAGTTTTGCATACAACCCAAAGCTCTTGATTTCACCGGCCGAATAAACATTCTCCCCACAGAGTTATCTCCCAGCAGACCGAAGATTCATGGTCTCATTTCTCCAAGCAGAAGCCTCCTAGGTTTTAACTCCCCGGTAGAGATTTTCCGAATTTTCCTTAGTTCCCAGGAAAGTCTTGAAGGATCCTCATTCCCCGCAGAAGTTGTCAGAACCCTTGTGAATCCCCACAAGTCACTAAGGATTTTCAATCCCCAACACTGGTCCCAGGATTTCTCATTTCTCAAGTAATCAGAGATTCTTTAATCCCCAGGCAGTCAGCAAGGATTTCTCACCTTCAGCAACCAAAGATTTTTGAATCCTCAGCATTGGTCAAAGATTCACTTTCCCTGGCAGTAGTCAAGGATTTCATTGTCTCCAGATATCAAGAATTTATTTTCCTCAGCAAGACAGCTACTCAGCTTACATGCATAACCATTACATTCATATATCATAAACATTGATGAAACACATTTCATTGCATCATACATATCATGCAACATAACTTTGTGTTTTAGCTAACATTTTACCCTTTTCAGAATAAGATTAAAAGGATATCGTTAACAATTATTCAGATACAGTATGGATACACCCCCAGACATGGCGGTCATTCTATTACTCATTCAGAACTCCAAGTCAAAATACAGTACGGATACACCCAAGACACGGCGGTCATTCTACTACTCATTCAGACTTCAGCAATCCGATACAGACTAGATACGCTCCAGACACGGTAACCATTCTATCTCTCACTCAGATCCAACTATCAACTACAAGTTCAGATACGCTCCAAACACTGATGTCATTCTGTCCTTTACACCAGCAGTTTGATTCTCTCCAGTGCAGTCGCCACAAAAGTCATTCTGTCACTTATTCAGATCCTAGTTACAGTTTCAGATACACTCCAGACACGGAAGTCATTCTGCTACTCATACAGATCTCAACTCCAGTTACAGTCCCAGATACACTCCAAACACGGAAGTCATTCTGCTACTCATACAGATCTCAATTTCAGATACAATACAGATACACTCCAGACACGGCAGTCATTTTGATATTCGTTCAAAGTTCAAATACAGTTACAGCTCAGATACGCTCCAGACACGGAAGTCATTCTGCTACTCATACAGATCTCAATTTCAAATACAATACAGATACACTCCAGACACGGCAGTCATTCTGATATTCATTCAAAGTTCAAATATAGTTACAACTCAGATACGCTCCAGACATGGACTCCATTCTTTTGCTCATACAGACTCAATCTCCAGATACAGTTCAAATGCATTCCAAACACGGATACCATTTTGACGCTCATTCTTCTAACCTACAACATTGCAATTCAACAAACATTCTTGGATGGCATCTTTAAGCCCATCTCCAGCAAGATTCTACCATCTCTAAATGGCATCTTTAATCCCATTTCCTAAGTTATATTTTGACGAGTGCAAATTTACGGGCACTCTAGTGTCCAATCCACTTTTACCTTCGAGTCGTGAAAGGCAAACTTGCCAATCTAACTCTCCAGGTTCAAGAAGATTGAACAGGGGCAACTGTTATACCCCAAAATTTTCCCTCTCATTTCATCAATATTTTCTCATCACAAGACTCTTGGAACTCAAGATCAAGCTAGGGTTTGCTCTGCTCAAGACACCTCCTTGCACTGTTGACCTAAATTAGGGTTTGAGTCTGCACAGAGATGTTTTGACCTACAATTCCAAAAGTAACTTGCATGCTTCATGTTGGACTCACAAGCTTTCCCATACCAAGTTTCAAGCCTTGAATCAAATTTTTGCCCAGTCAATTGGACAGTTGACCTGGAAATCAGTTGTATTGGGGAAAAAGTCAACTGTGGCCAATTGACAGTCAAACCTCATGAAATTTTACCCACATCAACATAATGAACTCATATGAACCATTTGATCAAGTTTGGATCACAATTCCACAAGAAATTTGATCAGATCACCAAAAGGGCAAAATGGTCATTTTTAGGGTTTTGACTGCACAAGGGCAATTTTTGACTGTTTGACCTAGCCAATGGCAAAACAAGCTCAAACATGGACACAAGGACTCAATGAAATTGTCTTGACCCATTCAACAAGTTCAAAAGATCCCAAATGCATAGGATTGACAGATGAATTTTTCAGTCAACTTATCAAAATTTGACTGTACACTGAAAAGTCAAACTTTGACTTTTTGGTCAAAATCAAGTGCCAAGGGTCATTTTTCATCAATACATGTCAAATTATGAAACATTTTCATCAAGAAACCCAAAAATGCAAATTAGGGTTTAAAATGGAAAATTTTCATAACTTAGAAATTTTCTAAGTTATGAAATTTTCTTATTTTTTCCTAACTTTACCCCACATTTTCACCAAGATGCAAATGGATTCAAACAAAACTTATAACATGAAAGCTGTAGTCCATCACAAAGTTTACAACTTAGATTCACAAAGTTTTCTCAAAAGAAGCTTGGATCTCAAGTTATGATTTTTGGAACAAAGGTACCTAAAACTTTTAACTTAGAGAAATTTTGCCCTAGTTTAGGCAGGATTTTGACCCATCTTCTTGGCCATTTTTCACATAGTTCCACTTTGAGTTTCAAGTTGCATTTCAAAGATGGATTATACTACATGTTGCAAGCTTTACAAATTGTCAAAGAACTCCTCAAACACATTTGTGGTTAGGGAGAATTGAATGCTTGAAGTTGGCAAAAACTCACTTTGATCCATGGCCAATACATGTTCATACAAGTTTCATTTTCAAACCAGCATGCTTTGTACTTGTTTGCAGGCCTCTAAACCATTTTAAACTCCTTAATTGAATGCAAATCCACTGAGCTAATGCATTATCTTGGCCATTTGGACATTGCAAACAAAACTAATCCTTAAGTAGAAAAAGGTACATTGCCATTTTTGAAAAGTTATGCTTTATGTCAAACCATGATCTTTGAAGCATAGGGCCATATCTATGAGGCCAAATAAAATCCACAAATTCCAGTAACCAAGGGAAAATTATGCAGCATACAAGATAGAGGGTACATGCCTGTAATCAAAAAACACATCTTTGCTTCAAAAACAAGAAATTGTCAAAACACTTGCCAACTTGAAAACCAGTCTATGATAGCTTAAACAAAGATTGAAAACACATTTCACAAAACCCTTTGAGCCATAAACACAAGCTCTTCACCACTCAAACCTCCTTGTACACAAAATCTTAATTTTTCTGCAAAACATGGCAAGCCCTGCAGAATCACCTCCATCTCCACTTTGCCTCGTGCGTTTTGCCTCAAACTTGTTCCAATACCTTCCTTTCAACTCACCTAAACTATTCCAGACCTCCATTGCCAACTGTAACTCCATTAACACACATTGCCATTTTTGTTTGGAAGCTTTACAGGTTGAGTTCTGTAGCACAATTCGGGCTACTTCAAAACAAACTAAGCATTGGGAGAGCTTCAGTGGACATCAGGCAAGCTCAAAAGAACCTCAAGCACCATTGAAAGTTGCTACATTGTCCAGCTCGAACTCAACTGAAACAGGTATTTCATGAACTTTTATCTCTCTATTTAGGAATAGTTAGACTTAGGTTTGTGAATGAAAGATGTTGTATTCATAGCCCTGAAACCATACATGTGCTTAGTTTTCATTTATATTAATCGTGCTAGGAGAATTTCATCCATGAACTTTCTGAAAAAACTAGGTTAGAAATTAGGGCCAGAGAAATTCTCTCTGGTCTTTGAGAGTTAGCTTAAGTTTTTTATATGGTTAAATTCGTTGTTTGATGCTCTACAAGTTTCATGTTTTGAGTTTTGTCAAAAAAGCACAGAATCAGGAGATAGCATGTTGTACATAGAACGCGCGCGTTTCTGTCTAGAGGAAGAAGATGAAGTTGGTTTTGGGCTGGGCCTGGACAGGCTTGCTTTTGGCACCCCCACTTTTCTTTGTACACCCCCTGGCCTATTTCTTGTATATTTGTCATTTTTTGCATTTTTATTTTATTTCTGACTTTGATGTTTTATTTTCAAACATGAAAAATGATCCAAAAATATTTTTATAATTTCTTGCATTTATTTGGTATTTATTTTTATTTTTACTAGTATAAAAATGTTTATATGCTTTTATATCATTTTGTTTAAATTAAAAAATAATACAAATAATACTTTTATTTTCATTTATTATTTTTATACACATTTGAAAATATTTTCTTGAAATATATACATTTTGTAAATAATTTATTTTATTTTTATACACACTTAATGTATTTAATACATATATATACATATATACTATATTTTATTAAATAATTAGAACAAAAAACACAAAAATAATACATTTTTATCTTTATTAAAATTTTATACTAAAAATACCTTTTTTCAGTATACTTTTATTTTTTGTACAAATTGATGCATTATTGTATATAAATAATAAATAATACTATTTATTTGAGAAATTAGGGTTTTTGCCCAAAAAACAAAAATAATTAAAATTGACTTTTTATTTATTTACATTTCACATTAAAAATACTTTTTACATACATAAAAGCTTTTTTTTTGCATAATACATTTTATTAAATATTTATTTAAATATTATACATTTAATTGTTATGCCTTACACATTCAATTTGGTTGTAATAATTTAGAATTTAATTTCTTGTCTAAATAATCCCCTATTCAAAATTGTACCCCCCCTCCCTATATCATGTTGTAATATGTAAGTATGAGAGTGCGCCTAAGAGGGGGGGGGGGGGGGGGGGTGAATTAGGTACTTTAAAAGTTTTTCCGTTTTAGTGAGATGGATATTATTTTTCTGGTTTAGAGCATGAGTTTACAATTGTGTTTCTTTCTTTTCTGGTTTATGAGTAGCGATGAAAGCGATAAATGCGGAAAAGTAAAGAACACAGAGATGTATCCTGGCTCCCCTCACAGTCTGAGGGTACTCCAGTCCCCTTTCAACATGAAAGAGATTTCCTTATTGTTAGATCTTTAGACAAGACACCCTAGTCCTTCTATACAAGACTCTAACCAATAAAACCACCAATAATAATCCTCTTGGACCAATAATAATCCTCTTGGATTTTCACTAAGTTACCTATGAGAACAATCCTCTCAATGTAACTACACTTGTATCCAACAACTTGGAAAGACAAGATTTCAACAAAAACACTTAAACTTAATTCCAACAATCCTGGAAAATAAATAAGTAAATATCAATTTGTGAGTAGAGTAATATTGATCACTAAGAGTTATTTGACAATGTATAATCTTCTTCTTTCAATAATAATATTATACAAAGACTCAAGATATATTTGCTTAAAGTTTTCTGTTTAAAGTATGAAAATAAATGCAGAAAACTTATGTATGAAAATGAAGAATGCTTGAGTTTGTATTTTGAAAGTTCAGAAAAATATTATGAAAGAAGGTTATTGATATGAATTTGAAATTGAATATTTATATGTTCATAACACCCTTTTGAAACATCATGAAGATCTGGAAATGTATCATGAACAAATGCCAAGTTTGAGTGAAAAGATGTAATGAAAAGGCATGATCAAAAGGCATGAACAAAGCTGTAATATTTCAAATTTGTGCAGTGTGTAATCGATTGCACCTTTAGTGTAATCGATTGCACAAGGTTTTCAACAACTATATTTTCAAAAATTTAAGAGTGCAATCGATTACATCAACAATTTAATCGATTGTATGCTAAGTCAGTAGCAAAATTTAACTGAGTGTAATCGATTGCACCAACTATGTAATCAATTGCATGCTAAGACAGAATCAATTGTTTTGAAAATTTTAAGTGTGCAATCGATTGCACAAACAATGTAATCGATTGCATGCATATGAAAAATTAAAATTAATCTTTGAAAGGCTTGAGAATGATTTTTAAACATTTCTTTTTCATTTTTGAGCATCTATATCTTAAGATCAAAGTAGATAATATTATTGTACCTTCAAAAGATGTTGAGAGCTTTGATTGAAGATATCATCCTTAGATGCTTAGATGCTTGACCAAAGTCTTTGCCTTCTTTTGTTAGCCATGGTTTGTCTTCATCAAAACAAAAGGTTTATTTGAGACGCTTGATTTCACATTCTCCCCCTTTTTGATGATGACAAACAATCTTTCTTTATGCGATGTACTTTCCGGAAGAGCTTCTCCCCCTGAGATGCAAAACTCCCCCTATGTAGGATAGGGTTGAAATCCTTGCAATTCTTCATCTTGAATAGAGAGTACCTTGAAAAATAAGACAAGGAAAATACAAGCATAAAGTACAACATCTTTCTCCCCCTTTGACATTATCAAAAAGAAGGGAAAGATGCAATAAAAATGGACAATAATATATGTAATAAAATTTGAAAACTTAACCAGCCATATTGCTTCATGATGCTTTTTCTCATCCTTTGATAAATGCACATAGTAGATGTCTTCATCAAAACATGATGTTAAAGCCTTTGTAACAAAGTTGACTTATACTTATAAGTTGTCTTTTGTTCTTGAACATGAAGTACATCTTCAATGGATATGAAAGTTAGTGTATCAACTTTGCCACTGCCAAGAATTCTTCCTTTAAGGTATTCCCCATATGTGAAATAATCCTTGGACTTTGAACTAGATTTGAAAGTTAGCGTATGTCTCCCGTCATATGCTTTGAACAACCACTATCAAGATACCAAATATTGCATGTGGTCTTCAAGCATACCTACAAAACAAATTAAGTTTGATTTGGTACCCAATGTGCTTTGGGTCCATCATAGTTAGTTCCCTTCTTAACCCACACACAATTCCCACTTGCCACACTAAAGTTTCTAACATAGCAAGCATTAGGTGTATGTCCTTTAATACCACAATAAAAACAAGTAGGTTCAAAGTTACTTCTATATCTATAAGGATAAGATTTCTTCTTTGGAAATGTTTTCTTTTTAGGATAGTGACGAACTATTTTAGGTTTGTTCACTTTCTCTTTGGGTGATTGATCATTAGCCTTAACAAAGATAGTTTTGTTGGAACTTGGTTTTGAAAAATTTGAACATCCAAGTCCACTTTTATCATTGGAGTATCTTTGTTGGCCAAGAACACCTTCCAATCCAATTTGGCCTTTTTCATATTTTTCAATGACTCTTTTTAATTGGACAATTTGGAAAGAGAGTGAATCACACTTTTTTCATACAAAATTATGTTTTTGTTCATCACTTGATTTTTGTTTTTCTTCTTTGAAATCTTTTTCCATTGAAACATATTTTTCTTCTAAGGATGAAATTTGTTTATTTTGTGATGAAATGGTTTTATACAGAATTTTGAATTCATTCAATAGTTCATCTATAGCACCTTATGCATCACTATCAAAAAGATAAAATTCATTACTAACCTCATTGTCTTCATCATCGGAATGGTGTGAGGCCATCAATCCAAGATTAACACATTGATTGTTTTCGGAATCGGAAGATGAACTTTCCCATGCTATATATGTTTTCTTTGACTTCTTATCTTTATTTCTCTTGAAAATTTTCTTCTTCATTTCAAGTGTAGTACATTCACTTTTAACATGTCCCTTTTCTCCACATTCAAAGCATATAACCTTCCTTGTCGGTGCTTCCCTTTTTCTTTTCGTAGAACCTTTTCAATATTCTTGATAAGATCATCATCTTCACTACTAGTGGATTCATCCTCTTGATTGCTATCATGATTTTTTATCCTTGTATTTAGAGCCATGTCTTTTGAATCTTTTACTTGGATTTCATGCTTTTCGAGTCTTGTAAGTTCCGTCTCATATTCTTGAAGTTTTCCGAACAAAGTGACATAAGTCATTGTGGATAGATTTTTCTTCTCGGATATTGCTGTCACTTTTGGTTGCCATTCCCTGGATAAAGATCTAAGCACTTTAAGATTAAGTTCATCATTAGTTAAAGTCTTACCGAGTGCTTTCAAATGATTTGTCAAGTGTACAAATCTTTTCTGCAAGTCGAGGATTGGTTCTCGGGGCTACATTCTGAATAGTTCGTATTCTTGACTCAATGTATTTAATCTCGATCTTTTAACTTCAGCGTTTCCTTCATGAGTTTCTACCATGGTATCCCATATTTCTTTCGTTGTTTTTCATGCCGAGACACGGAAGAATTCATCCATGCTAAGTGCACCTTGAAGAAGATTTATTTCCTTTTTATCATAGAGAAATTTCTTCTTATCATCATCGTCCCATGCAGTTTTAGGCTTTGATGAGCCAACACCATTGATTACCGTTATAGGGATAAATGGACCATTTTCGAAGACATCCCATATTTCTTCTCCTTGGGCTTCTAGATGCGCCTTCATGCGTATTTTCTAGAAGTCAAAATATTCACCACAAAATAGAGGAGGCTTGTTGTTACTACCACCATCTCTGAAAACGGGATTATGATTTGCGGAAGCCATTCTGGATCTTTTAGGAGCAGGTTACCTATAACCTGCTCTGATACCAATTGTAAGTATGAGAGTGCGCCTAAGAGGGGGGAGGGGGTGAATTAGGTACTTTAAAAGTTTTTCCATTTTAGTGAGATGGATATTATTTTTCTGGTTTAGAGCATGAGTTTACAATTGTGTTTCTTTCTTTTCTGGTTTATGAGTAGCGATGAAAGCGGTAAATGCGGAAAAGTAAAGAACACAGAGATGTATCCTGGTTCCCCTCACAGTCCGAGAGTACTCCAGTCCCCTTTCAACATGAAAAAGATTTCCTTATTGTTAGATCTTTAGACAAGACACCCTAGTCCTTCTATACAAGACTCTAACCAATAAAACCACCAAGAATAATCCTCTTGGACCAAGAACAATCCTCTTGGATTTTCACTAAGTTACCTATGAGAACAATCCTCTCAATTTAACTACACTTGTATCCAACAACTTGGAAAGACAAGATTTCAACAAAAACACTTAAACTTAATTCCAACAATCCTGGAAAATAAGTAAGTAAATATCAATTTGTGAGTAGAGTAATATTGATCACTAAGAGTGATTCGACAATGTATAATCTTATTCTTCCAATAATAATATTATACAAAGACTCAAGATATATTTGCTTAAAGTTTTCTGTTTAATGTATGAAAATAAATGCAGAAAACTTATGTATGAAAATGAAGAATGCTTGAGTTTGTATTTTGAAAGTTCAGAAAAATATTATGAAAGAAGGTTATTGATATGAATTTGAAATTGGATATTTATATGTTCATAACACCCTTTTGAAACATCATGAAGATCTGGAAATGTATCATGAACAAATGCCAAGTTTGAGTGAAAAGATGTAATGAAAAGGCATGATCAAAAGGCATGAACAAAGCTGTAATTTTTCAAATTCGTGCAGTGTGTAATCGATTGCACCTTTAGTGTAATCGATTGAACAAGGTTTTCAACAACTATATTTTCAAAAATTTAAGAGTGCAATCGATTGCATCAACAATGTAATCGATTGTATGCTAAGTCAGTAGCAAAATTTAACTGAGTGTAATCGATTACACCAACTATGTAATCGATTGCATGGTAAGACAGAATCAATTGTTTTGAAAATTTTAAGTGTGCAATCGATTGCACAAACAATGTAATCGATTGCATGCATATGAAAAATGAAAATTAATCTTTGAAAGGCTTGAGAATGATTTTTAAACATTTCTTTTTCATTTTTGAGCATTTATATCTTAAGATCAAAGTAGATAATATTATTGTACCTTCAAAAGATGTTGAGAGCTTTGATTGAAGATATCATCCTTAGATGCTTAGATGCTTGACCAAAGTCTTTGCCTTCTTTTGTTAGCCATGGTTTGTCTTCATCAAAACAAAAGGTTTATTTGAGACGCTTGATTTCACATAATAGTGTAGAATTTAAATTCTCGCACCTTTAAGCTTTCAAATATGCCATGATTAGACTTAGGGTTTGTATGCAAAAATCAAATTAACAAATAGTTTGACCTAATCCAAGATAAAAATGCATGAAAAAACAAACACAATGCAGACTTGCACCCCTAGGGTTACAATCCACTTGTTGCCTTCAAAAATGGGCCACGATATGCATGTCAAGTACTTTGGCAAAACAAAAACAAAACAAAGATCATAGTCCCTCGATGACACTATCTGAGTTGCCTAAACAAAAGATGATCAAGTCCCTCAAGAAAATTGCCAAAAATACTTGACATTATTTCTATCATCGTCTATATGATGACCCGTGCCTGTCCCGTTTAACATCCTAACACAAGGTTGTTCATCAAATACAATGGTGAAACAACACTGTTAAAAGGGTTAAAAAACATAAGAAAGATCATTGAGTAAAATAGGGTAGACAACCTTAGTTACTTGATCAAAACTTGCAAAAACATCTTTGCTATCTTCAAAACACACTTCAGAACAAAATTTCAAAACCCTACTTTCAACATTGAAAACTTTTCAAAAGACAAAAACACCTTTGTATACATTCAAACAAGAATCATTACAAAGGTTGCCACAACGATGGACTCTTTTCAAAACATGTTTCAAAACCACACACAAAGCACCATTTCAAACAATTGAAGAGCACCATTTCAAACAATTGAAAAGCAAAGCAAGTGATCTAAGCAAGTAACTAAGAGCCCATGGATAACCATGGATAGAAAGGGTGCTAATACCTTCCCTTTCTATAATCTACTCCCCAAACCCAAGAAAACATATCAAAGGTCTTTCCTGTGCTTTTTGACCTTTCCTTAGGATAAAATAAAAAGTCGGTGGCGACTCTTGCTAAACCGAAACATTTGCAAACACAAACGCAAAATCCCAAGTCAGTTCTCCCACCGTATCACAACATCATACATTGTCTTCCTCAAACTTTGTCAAACTCCCTGAGAAACTCTCTCTTGATAGAGTACTTGAAGTTACTCCTCTAACAACTATCCCACTGCTTGAGAAGAAGGTCAAGAAACCCAGATCATCACCTGCAAAGAAATCCAAAGACGATAAAGGTAATACTTCTATTTCTATTGATGATAGGACAGAAGAAGAGATTGTTAGTGTTGATATAAGTATTAGAAGGCTAGTAGATAGAGTGTTAAATGAAGGTTTTACTGTTCCTGGTATGTCTACCCCTCTTGCTCATATACCTGCTCCAACTGACAAAAGAAATGACCCTAAAAGTACTGTTGAATCATCCAACTCCAAGAAAGATGCTGCTGAAAGCAAACTTGATAGCCTTGCTTCTTATGCTCTAAAGGAAGTGGAAGAGGATGTTGAATAAGATGTTGAGAAGAACTCCCCTTCTAAGGAAGATACTACTGGCTCCAAAACTATAGAAAATCAAAATTATGTGAATGGGGTTAATGTTGATGACCTGTTTGACATTGAAATCATCTCTAATGTGGTGCCTAGAAATGAAAAAAGGCTCAAATCCAGGAAAGTGAAGGATGTGAGTATCACACCCCCTTCCAAGATAATCAAGAAGAAAACCATGTATGGTCCCTCAAAGCCTGTAAGTAAAGTGGTTCCTCCCTCTAGTAAAAGAAAAACTAGACCTGATAGCTCCACAAAAGATGATGATGATGCTGTAAAGAGATCTAAAAGCAATAAGAAAGTTGTATTAGTTGAAGAAGCTAACTCTGATTATGATGTCGAGCAAGATTTCCAGGACATCTCTCCTATCAAAAAGTCAGCAAGCAAGAAGATTTTTGTTAGGGTTCCTGATGCTACTCTTGACAACAATTCCTTCCATTATGTTGGGAATGCTGAAAAGTGGAAGTATGTATTTCAAATAAGAATTTCCCTTGAAAGAGAATTGGGAGTTGGTTCACTAGAGTGCAAAGAAATTATGGAGCTGATATCTTCTGTTGGATTGATGAAAACTGTTACCAGGTTTTCCAAATTCTATGAGATTGTTGTTAAGGAATTTATTGTAAATATTCCTATTGACTATGTTGATCATAAGAGTAAGGATTATAGAAAGGTGTTTGTTAGAGGTAGGTGTGTAGAGTTTTCCCATGCTATCATAAATAGATTTCTGGATAGTTATGAAGATGACTATTGTGAGCTGGAAGTAACTGGCAATCAAGTGTGCAAAGCCATCACTGCTAACCAAGTGAGTGATTGGCATATGAAGAATAAGCTTCTTGTTAGCAAGCTAAGTGTGAAATATGCTATCTTGCATAGAATTGGAGCTGCTAACTAGTTTCCTACTAATCATACTTCAACCATCACTATTGTCTTAGGAAAGTTTATTTATGTTGTTGGAAACAAGAAACTGTTTGATTATGGTACTTACATTTTTTATCAAACTATTAAGCATGCAGGAACATGTGTCATTATGATGCCTATGGAATTTCATTCCCTTATTTGTGGAATTATTCTTAATTAGCATCCTGGGATTCTAAGTGGTAATGATGTAGTGTGCAAGAGGGAGTCTACTTTAACCCTTCACTTCAAGCTTTTTTCAGGAAAACATTTCCCAGACATTGCTTTGACATCTGCATCTGCTGAAAACAAGACCTCCACCAAGGATGACATGATCACTTAACTAAGGGAAGCCTGCAAAGAATTAGATTATGTGATCAGATTTAGCTCAGCAAGAAAGCTAACTTTTGAAAAGATGATCAAGGAGTTGCAAAAGGACAACAACTTTGATTATAGAGTGAGCTCTGAAGAAGAAGATTCTAGTGAGGAAGGAAGTTTCGGCTCCTCCATGTTTACTGGTACTGAAGACAGTCAAACAATTTGCAGTTTATTCATTTGACCCCTTTGTTTCTTTTTGGCACTTGTATGTGCTTGACTTTTGAATTCTATGGCTTGTACCTATATTACTGATACACTCCTGAATGCATCCTTCTATTTGACATATTATGACTAAAAAGGGGGAGATAAACTGACTGACTGACTACCGACTGACCACTGATTGAGGGGGAGCTTAATACTTGAGGGGGGAGCCTCATGTCTCAGAAGATGTGCTGACATCTTCCTTTTCTAACAACTAACTTCTAACTGAGTTTTTGTTAGCTTTGCTTGATTTTCTTATGCTTATGCTCTGATAATGTTCTTACAATGTGCTCAAATAATGTTTTAGCCAAAATTTGCCAAAGGGGGAGTTTGTAAGTGTTTGTTGGCAGCAATTTTGGTAAAACAATGCTTTGATAATTTTTTGCTAAATGTCTTGACATTTGGAGCAAACTATTTTGAATGATGTCAAAGCAGATGTCTTGACATCTGCCTCCTGAGCTGAACACAACTCACATCAGTTTAAGTTTCATGTTTCCTATTTTCATGTGTGCCATAATTCAGGATTTGTGACTTATAGGTTGCGAAAAATATGGAGGAATATTTTCTATTTGGATTATCCTTATGGATTATATCTTGGCATGTTTTCATGGGAATATTCAAAAGATTGGAATATTTATTTTTCATCCCAAGCCCATTGTTGCGCCTTTATAAGGACTTGCTTCTTTATTCATTCAACTGAAACTTTTGAAGAATAATACTTTCTTTCTGTTTTATAAGTCTAAGTATTTTAATTGTCATACACTCTAGTATTGATTTAATACTTGAGTTGTTATTTGAGTTGTTAATTGTGGATCATTCATAAGCTTTTAAGTATTGAATGATTTAAGTCTTTAAAACTTAATATTTATGTAGTTCTTCACTGTAAGTGATTGAAGGGATTTGAGGAGGGCCTCATGCCTAGGTGTGTCTTAGGTAGAAGTATAACACGACTAGTGATTAAGTGATTATATCATAAACTGGTTATTTGCTGAGAGTCTATGAATTGATACTATTTAATGGACTTGTCCCTGGCTTGGTAGCCCCTAGAGTAGGTGTTGTTATACACTAAACTGGGTTAATAATCCTTTATGTTTTTACTGCTTTTATAATTGTTGCACTTTACATTATCCTCAGATATTTGTGTTGTAATATCTCCTTCGACATCTCATATCTGATACCAGAATTTCAATTGGTATCAGAGCAGACATTATGCTCTATATCTGGGTAAGATCCAGGGAAGATACTTTATGGTACTATGGACAAGGAAGGAGGATTTTTGAATAGACCACCCATTCTAGATGGAAGTAATTATGACTATTGGAAACCACGTATGGTGGCCTTCTTAAAGTCTCTGGACAACAGAGCTTAGAAATCTGTTTTAAAAGGATGGAAACACCCTGTCAAATTGGGAGAAAATGGAGACCTACTTCTGAGTTAAAACCAGAAGAAGATGAAATTTCTCTTGGAAATTCTAAAGCCTTGAATGCTATATTCAATGGAATTGACAAGAACATTTTCATATTAGTGAACACATGTGAAGTAACTAAAGATGCATGGAGAATTCTTCAATCTACCCATGAAGGAACATCCAAAGCTAAGATGTCAAGACTTCAGTTGCTCACCACAAAATTTGAGAATTTTAGAATGAAGGATGATGAAAGTATTAATGACTTCCATATGAACATTCTTGAAATGGCTAATGCATCCAGTGCTTTAGGAGAAAAAAATACCTGAAGACAAATTGGTGAGAAAGATGCTCAGGTCTCTTCCCAAGAGATTTGATATGAATGTGACTACTATCGAAGAAGCTCAAGACATTGATGAGATGAAAGTGGATGAACTTGTCAGATCCCTTTTGACATTTGAATTAAGCATCAATGAAAGATATGAAAATAAAAACAAAAGCATAGCCTTTGTATCAAATATTGAAGATGAAGAGGAGGACTGTGATCTAGATACAGATGGAAGAATATCAAATGCCTTAGCTATGCTTGGAAGAAAGTTTAACAAAGGGATAACAAGAATGTATAGGAACCAAAGATCAAATGTCAAGAACATCTCATCTGACATCCATAAGTCAAACGAGTTTGGAAGAAAAAGGGTTAAGAAAAATCCACTAAAGGGAAGGGAATACAATGTCATGAATGTGAAGGCTTTAGTCACATTAGAGCTGAATGGCCTAAATATCTTAAGAAACAAAAGAAGAATCTATATGTTACTTGGTCTGAAGAGGATTCAAAAAGTTATCTTGAAGAATCTTCCAAGTATATTAAAGAATTGACAGGCAAATATGTATCTAATGAAGGGTCTAGTGATGGGGAAATAACGTTTTATGAGTTAGCTGCTTCATACAAAGAATTATATCTCAGAAGTGCAGAAGTGTGCCTAGAAGGGGAGAAACAGAAAGCCCTCATAACTCAGCTGAAGGCAGAAAGGGAAGCGCATCTAAAAACTATTTCAAATCTGGAAAGTGAAGTGACTTATTTGAATTCAAACCTTGATAGAATGGTTAAATCTGTCAAGATGTTGAATAATGGGTCTGACACATTAGATGAAATTCTTCAAGCAGGAAGAGTGACAGGAGACAAGAGTGGTCTAGGGTTTAATGAGAAAAAGGAACCAAATTCAGAAGAACCTCCATTAGAGTCTAAACCAAGGATGTCAAATCAAATGTCTAAACATCATGGTAAGAAAGGACATCATGGAAAACATCATGGTAAGAAATTTTTTAATCACACCAGAGGGAATTCCAAGCCCTGGAGATGTCAGCATTTTGGAAGGCTTGGTCATATAAGGCCTTTCTGTTTCAAGTTGTATGGACACCCTATAACTACCCCTCTTCCCAAAACTGATCAAAATCCCCAAAATAGCCAAAAGAAAAAACAGTGGGTTCCCAAGTCTAATGTTGCTAGTTTCATAGCTCATAACTCTCTTCGAGTATCAATCAAAGATGACTGGTACTTTGATAGTGGTTGTTCTAGACACTTGACAGGTGTCAGGAATCTATTGACAGATATTAAATATCATTCAACCAGTTATGTAACTTTTAGTGAATGAGCCAAAGGTGAAATCAAAGGAGTTGGCTTGCTGGAATGTTCAGGAGTTCCCAAGCTTGATGATGTGTTACTTGTTAAAAGTTTAACAACTAACTTGATAAGTATAAGCCAATTATGTGATCAAGGATTCAAAGTTAACTTCACTAAGGAAGAATATCTTGTTTGCAATGAAAATAATGAAGTTATTATGAAAGGAATCAGATCTAAATACAAATGTTACTTATGGGTTCCCCAAGAGTTGAACTTCTCCTCAACATGAGTTTTGGCCAAAGAAAATGAAGTTAAACTATGGCATCAAAAATTGGGACACTTACATTTGAAAGGAATGAAAAGAATTATATCTGAAGAAGCTATGAGAGGGATTCTTAAGCTCAAGATAGAAGAAGGAAGAGTATGTGGTGACTTCTAGATTGGAAAGCAAACTAAGATGTCACATCAGAAGATCCAACATCTTACTACATCAAAAGTTTTGGAACTTCTTCACATGGACTTAATGGGACCTATGCAGGTTGAAAGTCTTGGTGGAAAGAAGTATGCCTATATGGTTGTATATGACTTATCTAGATACACATGGATAACTTTTATCAGAGAAAAACCAGAAACTTTTGAAGTGTTTAAAGATCTCTGTTAAAAACTTCAAAGGGAAAAAGATAGTCATGTCATCAAAATCAGAAGTGGTCATAGAAAGGAATTTGAGAATAACAAGTTTGCTGATTTTTGCTCTTCTAAAGGAATCAGTCATGAATTTTTCACTCCCATTACGCCTCAGTAAAATGGGATTGTGGAACACAAAAACAGAACCCTTCAAGAATCTTCCAGAGCTATGATTCATGCTAAGAAGTTACCCTACCACTTTTGGGATGAAGCCATGTGTAACGCGGTGGGAAAACTGACTTGGTTGTTTTGCGTTTGATGGAAATTGTTGCGGATAGCAAGAGTGCAATCAACTTTTCTTTTATCCAATAAGGAAAGGTTGAAAAGAACAGGAAAGACCTTTCGAGATTATTTCTTGAGTTCGGGAGTAGGTTATGAAAAAGGAAGGTGTTATCACCCTTTTCATCTGTAGTTATCTATGGGATCTTAGTTGCTTTCTAGATCACTTATGGTGTGGGTTTTTAAATTATTTTGAAAAACATATTTGTAATGGTTCTCGTTTCATAAGAACGCGTAGAAAGTGTTTGTCTTTTGAAAATGTTTCAAAATGAAAGCGCTGGTGTATAAAATGTTTTTTTTTGTGATCAAGCGAGCAACTAGGAACATCCTACCTACTCAAAAGGTCTAATGTTCTTTTCCTCCTCCTTTAGATGTTGCTAAGTTACCATTGATTTGGTAAGAAGCCCCATCATTGGATGTGAAGGGACAGGCGCGGGTCAATCGTACGGTCATAGAAGGAAACTTGTGAGACGCTTTTAACAATTTTTCGTAAGGGACTAGATCATTTTATTGAAAGCAACATCGAGGGACATCGAGGGACTATGATCTTTTTTATTGAAGGGTCTTTGCTAAAGCATCCTATATTCGAGGGACACGACTATTTTTCTGAGGTAACAAGCGAGGTTACCCTAGAGGTACACGTGTGAAAAGTGTGTTTGATTCAAGTAAATTTGTCTTTGATTAGGGTGGTCTAACGATTTTTTTTATATCTTGCCATACACGCCTAATTACTATACAGTATAAAGAAAGCAGTAAATTGTGGAAATTAAAATTCTACGCCATTACAGAGCTTTCGGGAATGCGGGTACAAATTTACGAAAAGGGATGGATCAACGCGATTAAAAGTTCAAATAAGTAATCAATACAACCAAATCGAGTCGAACCATTAATTAAAACTACAACAATTTATGAAGTAAAAATTAATTAACAAAGTATGGAAACAAAATTCTTGGTATTTATTTGAAAAGTTTGGAAAGAAAAATAAAGTTCTATTCTATTAAAGAAAATAATTAACTAAAGAAATTAAATCAAATGTATGTATATTTTGTATTTTTGTATTTTTTTTAAAAAACAAACAAATTAAGACTAAAGAAAAAGTTAATTAGTAAAATTATTTACAAAGTTTTCCTAAATTAAATTTAGAACTAAGCTAATTAAGAAAATTATCTAACAAAACTACATGATTTAATAAATTAGTAAAACAAATAAAGTCAAACTAATTATTAAAACAAAACAAGATAGAAATGTGATGTTAAACTGAATATGGGGGTGATGCTGATTTTTTGAATGCATGGGCTTTAGAGATTAGAGCTGAAAAAGTTTTTTTTTGTTTAACAAAAATAGAATGAAGCAAAATAGAAAACAAATAGAAAAAGTACCCAACAAGGGTTGAACCCGGGTTCTCTTGGTGCTGTAAACAATGCCTTGCCAACTGAGTTGTTCTATTCATTAGTTATTGTTATGATTTAGTTAAAACAAAAGGGAAAACAATGATGGAGGATTAGGCCAGTAGCCCAATGGGCTGACCCGGTTACAGGAAAGAACAAAGAAAGTTTGTGCAAACCCTAAATGAGAGAGTCCACCACGGGGAGTATCATGGGGAAGAGGAAGAGTTTTTTTTTATCACTGTGTTATTCTTAATTAATGACCTATTTCTAAAAATAATTAAAACAACAAAAGAACTATAACCTCTCTCTTCTCCCACTATTCCTCTTTCTCAGTATTCACGTTATCCTATCCCTTTATGTCCATGTTTTCATTCACCATCTCCTTCTCTCATAACTACACAAAAACAAAAACAAATTTGATCTTCTCTCCATATTTCGTCGATTCAACAAAAACAGCCAACCTTCCAATTTTTTTACAATGTTCTCTCTGCTCACTCACTCTCTGTTAGCCTCCACCATACAAACATCACAACTATTCCGCAACAAAAGGGTATTTAAAAAAAAACAAAACATATTTCTCTTCTTCTTCCCCGATCTGAGACACATCGATGACTGGATGTTGTTCGAAAGAGGGGGTATGAACGATTGTTGGGAGGAAGACGGAGAGGTTCTGGTTCGGGGATTTTGCGGTGGCTGTTTGAAGGGTGGAAATATTTGGTTGTACTGTATAATTGTTTTTTTTTGGATTTTTATTGTATTACTTATTTTCCTATATATATATATATATATATATATATATATATATATATATATATATATATATATATATATATATATATATATATATATATATATATATATATATATATAATTATTATAACAAGAAAATAATACATGCGGACAAGTTTAATCATTTTATGGTTTCTATGAATGCAGAGAGATATGAAGACTTACCAGCCGGATCTGTTTCTGAAAAACTTACGCGTTTCTGTGGCTAGTGGCTTCATGAATTTCATTTGACATGGGAGTTCACTTCTTGACCCTTTGTTAGACTTTATGTATTCTTGAATAGAAACTTTTCTGAAGGGTTATGGTTTGAAGAAAATGATGACAAAAAATGGGGATTTCTTTGATGCCTGGCCTTTTTACAAAACTATTGTTGTGATTTATGTATATAGCTTGGTTGCTGTAAAAATGCTTTGTTATTTTTTCTTTTCTCTTCTTATAGCAGCAAAAGCCCGGTGCCTTTTGTTGTGTCACTGTCTTCTTATATTAACCTGAGGAAACAACTTTTGGGGGGAAAAGGATATGGATTTTTAAACAGAATTGTTGTGCTGCTTTGCTCCTTTTTGTTGCAATTCTCTTATTTGCCAATTTTATGCAATTGATGGACTATTTTTCTTGGTACAGGCTTGGGCAGCAATGCAGGCTGCAATGCAGTCTGCTTTCTTGACAGTATTTTGTTTTCTTGTGTTTTTTTGTTTACAGTAATGCAGGCTGGTTTTCTCTTTTTTTACAGTATTTTATTTGTGAACCAAAAAGAAATATACATTTATGTGATTTGCAATGAAGATATTGCTTTGGGCTAATGATTAGAAACTGATTCACAAAGATAAATGAGGCCTTTGTTGGGCTTTGGAAAATGATTTAATGGTGAATTCCCTAAACCGCACACTGATTCTTTTGAGAAAACCCTAATGATGAGAAGAAAAATTCTTTGAAAATTCTTATTTCTTGCTTCAAACATGAATTGTTCACTAACCATTTCTCTCTTTCTTTGTTACATGCACGAACAAAATGGACAAAGGCGAGAATCGGTGAAGATTGACTTGAAGTATTTGATGAAGACTTGAAGATGAAGAAATTCCTTTGTAGCTTAATACATTGTTAGGAATTTTGTAACATAGCAAATCTTGTAATTTGAATTTTGAGGTTTAGAAACTTGTAAAGTGTATTCCAATTCACTTATAAATTTGAACAATGAATTTCGATTCACTTTGTAAATTTAAACAATGAAGCTTTGTTGCAATCTTACATTCTTGATTAACCTTGAATTTGTTTCTACAAAACTTGCAAAACTTGAATATTCCTTTATACAATTTAAATTATGAGCACAATTTGGATTATTCTTTGTGGCCTATAAACTTAAAATGCCTCTTGATAAAAGAGTGAGACTTGAATCTTTGAAACATGCCTTGAATAATTCTTTGTATTTTCCTGTACGATTGAGTCATGAATTCTTGAAAGCTTGAAATGGATGTCTTGAATTTGGAATTGGAATTGATGTTGCACTTGTGATTGATTTGGAAGAAAGATTGGAAATTTGAATGAAGATGAATGAAGTTGATGAATGCCTTGCCTTGAATTCGAAACAATTGTCATGAATGAATTTTTTTTAAATACATCAAACTTGCGCCATAAGCATATTGACCCAATAATCGTTACCGTTCAAACGCAAACGATTTGAAGTACGAAATGGAAAACTATCCATGAACCTTCAAACTCAAACTCTTGTTTCAACGAGTTATCTCAACATAATGATAAACATCTAGAAATTAATAACATTCTAAAGTCAAGAAATTCCTATAGAATTTCAATAACTTTCATGGTCTTCCAAACACATTTTGGCTTCGATCATTGAAGTAATCTCATAGACAATTATATTTGTGATGCTTCGCAAAAAGAATCGCTTCAGAACATTTGAAAGTTGAAGAAGTTATGAACCTCAAGAATTGGACAAGAATTTCTCGTGATTAGGTCAAATTTGCAAAATGACCTCTAAAGTATTCAAATTTTCTAATGATCTTCCGCACGTAATCAGCTCTTGACTTGTGAAGAGAAATTGGAGATGATGTCAAGAAAAGTCATACGCAAAAAGAACTACTCAAAAGTATTGAATAATGAAGAAGTTATGATCGTTTGAACTTGATCTCGCAAAGGTCGATTTTTGGGTAAATGCAGTCATTTCTAGTCATCTGAACCATCGACTTGCAATGCAAATTTTGAAAACTGGAACGAACATCCTTGAGGACACATGAAGATCTATGAAGAGCATTTGAAACCTTGAAGACTCAATTTTCTTTGAGAAATACCAAACCCTAATTGTTGACTTACTGTCTAGGAAGAGAATCTGTCTAATTAACTTCTGATCCAAATTGAGTATTCGAGAAACCATAGGATAGTATATTGAATGAAAAACGGGAGGGAAAATTTTGGGTTACAACAGGTGCCCCTGTTCAATCTTCTTAAACTTGAAAAGTGAGATTGGCATGTTTGTCGTTCGTAGCTTGAAAGTGGAAGATGATTGAACAATAGAGTGCCCTGAAATTTGCACTCGATGATGTGTTAGTTGATTGTGTAGGGAATGGGCTTAAAGATGCCATTTGGAGAAATGATGGAGAATTGTCGGAGATGGGCTTATAGATGCCATCCAAAGGTGATTGTTGACAGAAATTGGACTAAGTCTGAACTTGACTTCAACTGGAAAAGAATCAGAATAAACCTTTGGCCAATTTAAACTGAAACTAGAAGAAGTCTTGAATGTTGTTTAACTAGAAAGAATCATAATAAATCTTGGAGCGATTAATCTGAACCAGAGAGAATGTCTATTTGGAAAGTATCAGGATAAATCGTTGAGAGGTTTAAACTGAACAAAAAGAGGTCTTGGTTATTCTTTAACTAGAGAGAATCAGAATAGATCTTTGAGTGATTTATCTGAACCAGAGAAAGTGTCTACTAGGAAAGAATCAGGATAAACCATTGAGGGATTTAAACTGAACCAGCAGGGGTCTAGAAAAGAATCAGAATAAATCTTAGAGCGACTTATCTGAACCAGAGAAGATGTTTGCGGGGAAGAATTGGGTACTGTTGAGAGATTTAAACGGAACCAGCAGGGGTCTGGAGAAGAATCAAAATAAATCTTGAAGCGACTTATTTGAACCAGAGAAGATGTCTGCGGGAAAGAATCAGAATAAACTATTGAGAGATTTAAACTCAACCAACAGGGATCTGGAGAAGAATCAGAATAAATCTTGGAGTGATTTATCTGAACCATAGAAGATGTCTGCGGAAAAGAGTCAGGATAAACCGTTGAGAGATTTAAACTGAACCAGCAGGGGCCTGGAGAAGAATCAGAATAAATCTTGAAGCGACTTATCTCAACCAGAGAAGATGTCTGCGGGAAAGAATCAGGATAAACAATTGAGAGATTTAAACTGAACCAACAGGGGGTCTGGAGAAGAATCAGAATAAATCTTGAAGTGACATATTTGAACCAGAGAAGATGTTTACGGGAAAGAATCAGGATAAACCGTTGAGAGATTTCAATTGAACTGGTAGAAGTATAAAGGAATTATTTGTCATATAGATAGTCACCCCGTCCTGATTTGGGAATTGATCTACAATTGATTTGTTCATAGATATTTGCCTTGTCTTGTTGAAAATTTGACGATAATTTTTTGTGGTTTGATCTTTCCTGAAAAAGGTGAAGAGTTAGTTATATGTAATGCTATGATATATGAAATGCATAGTGCCATGAGATTGTGATATATTCATTTGTTCCATTGATTCACATGATGCATGGATGTGATGTATGCGCATGTAAGTTGTTCTGCTGCAGTCTTGTTGGATTGGGGAAAATAAATCCCTGACTGCCGTTGGGAATGAGGAGTGTAAGTCTTCATATTTTGTTGAAGTTGAAGTGTTGATGTATGAGTTTCCATTATTAGAGAAATAAACTCTATTGGGGAAGGGAAACGCCGTGCATTGCTTGTGGACTTCGTGAAATCCTGATGGGGAATCTTGAGAAGCTGGGCGAATTTCACTGGGGAATCTTTGGAGCGGTAACTAGAAGTTTTGATCCGTCGGGGATGTGAGAGAACTTGATACCATTAGGCTGCATACTGGAGATACGCTAGTGATCCTGTAGCAGGATGTCCTTGCTTCTGCTCCTGCTAGAGAAAGTACCTGCTGGGATTTTATGGAATGGCCTATAGATATTATCCTATTTCTTAAAGCCATTAGTAATTGTCTTTCTGTTTTATGTTCCCCTCTTTTTTGCGCTCATTTGTAAATAGTAATCACGTTCAAATGCATATGTTCAAAAAGTAATTATTGGACGTTTTTGCAAACAAAACAGAAAAATAAAAGAAAAACAGATAGTTTTTCACTTTTAAAGGAATATCTTTGTATTAACTTGAATAAGTATTTTTGTACAAAGAGACGAACATCCTAGTAAGAGACTGTCGTCATAAAAATGAAAACTGATACAAAGAAAAGATAGCTATCTGAAATAATCCTATGGGGTTCCCACTCTGCTATAGACTTCATGTCTCTGAGCATCTCATCCACTTGCTGCTTTTTCCAAAGCTGATTGGATTGATGAGAACCGTTTGAGTTTGTCAATTGATACTGAAGGTTGTCTGTAAGGTGATCCAACGGGACATAGTCATACGCTTTAAATCCCTAACTTTTTCCTGGACCGCCCTTTCGGGTTTCCGGTCCACCGGGATACCCTTTTTTGCCCAAGCCGCCTCTTCAGGTTTTCAGCTTGCCGAGTGTATAGTTTTTTTTTGTATTTTATCCCTAATTTTTGCCCGAACCCTTTTGGCTCGTCGGGATGCCCTAATTTTTGCCTAGGTCAGTTGACCTAGCAGGTCTTTATTCATGCGTAGTATATTTTAACTATGTCCGCGTTTAAATGGTGCAGAAGGTTGTCGCTATCTATAATGGTAAAGATCATTGCTCCACCAGAGAATATGTTTTTAATCACAAATGGTCCTTCGTATGTAGGAGTCCATTTTCCCCTGGGGTCACCTTGTGGCAATATGATACGCTTGATTACCAAGTCACAACCCGATATACCTGACGTCTGACCTTCTTAATAAAAGCTTTAATCATATGTTTTTGGTACATCTAGCCATGACAGACAGCTGTAAGCCTCTTCACATCAATCAAGTTTAGCTGGTCATGTCGAGTTTGAATCCATTCATCTTCACTCAACCCCACATCCTTTATGATTCTCAGAGAGGGCATTTGGACTTCAATTGGTAGGACAACTTCCATGCCGTAAACTAAGGAGAAAGGAGTTGATCCTGTTGATGTGCGCGTCGTGGTACGGTAACCATGGAGAGCAAATGGTAACATCTCATGCCAGTCCTTGTAGGACACTGTCATTTTTTGTATGATCTTCTTGATGTTTTTATTAGTGGATTCTACAGCGCCATTCATCTTCGGACGGTAAGGAAAAGAGTTATGATGTTGTATCTTGAATTGCGTGCATAGTGCGATAATTATAGTATTGTTGAGATTGGTACCATTATCTGTGATGATTCTCTCTGTGACACCGTACTGACAGATAAGATTCTATTTGATGAATCGGGCCACAACATTCTTGGTAACAGAAGCGAATGAAGCAACCTCGACCCACTTTGTAAAGTAATCAATGGCAACCAAGATGAAGCGGTGTCCATTAGAAGTTATGGGTTTGATCTATCCAATCATGTCAATGCCCCACATTGCGAAGGGCCAAGGAGCAGTCAGGAAGTTTAGAGGAACCAGAGGCACATGTACTTTGTCAGCATAGATCTGGAACTTGTGACAAGTTCGTGAATGTTGATAACAATCCGCTTCCATGGTGGACCAGTAGTATCCTGCCCGTAGGATCTTTTTAGCCATAGCATGTCCACTAGAATGAGTTCCAAAGGTACCTTCGTGTAAATCAGCCATGATCTTTTCTGCCTCACTTTGGTCTACACATCGAAGCAAAGTAGAGTTATGGTTGCGCTTATAGAGGATTCCGTTACTGAGGAATAATTTAGCAGAAAACCTTCCCAGGAACTTCTTATCATTGACTGAAGCTCCCTCCGGGTACTCTTGGGCCTCGAGATATCTCTTAATTTCATGGAACCAAGGCTTGTACACTACTTCTTCAGTATCAATCTCGTGACAGTGAGCTGGTTCATCCATCCTCTCAATGGTGATATGAGGAGCCTCATTATCCCACCTGATTTTGAACATGGATGACATAGTGGCTAGCGCGTCCGCTAGTTGATTTTCCTCTCGTAGAAAATGCTCAAAGGTAATTTCCTCAAAATGTGGGATTAATGTCAACACGTGTTCTTTGTAAGGGTGAGATTAGGATGCTTCGTGTCCCATTCTCCTTTGATCTGACTGATGACTAAGGCTGAATCTCCAAATACACTTAAGGACTTGATTCCCAAATCTATGGCAGCTTTGAGACCCATAATACACACTTCATATTCTGCCATATTATTGGTACAATTGAAACACAGCCTAGCAGTGAAGGGAGTATCACATCCTTCAAGGGATATGATCACATCACCTATGTTGTTGCCGAGTGCATTGGAAGCTTCGTCAAAAACCAAGGTCCATCTGGATCCTTGTTCAGGTTCGTCATATGGTCTGAGTTCTTCACAATTGTTTACCAACATGATGTCTTCATATGGGAACTTGAATTTCATGGACTGATAGTCATCCATAGCCTGATGAGCAAGGTGATCGGCTAGCACACTGCCCTTTATTACTTTTTGGGTAGTGTATTGAATGCTGTATTCAGTCAGGATCATATGCCATCTTGCTATTCTTCCAGAGAGGGCGGGCTTCTCGAATATGTATTTAATTGGATCCATCTTGGATATCAATAAGGTAGTATGGGTCAACATATACTGTCTTAGCCGAAGAGCAGCCCATGCCAGAGCGCAACAAGTTTTCTCGAGCAGTAAATATCTGGATTCACAGTGGGTAAACTTTTTGCCCAGGTAGTATATTGCATGATCTTTTGGGCTAGACTCGTCATGCTTCCCCAGCACACACCCCATTGAATTTTCCAAGACAATTAGATACTTGATCAAAGGTCTTCCCTCGACTGGCGGCATCAAAACGAGAGGCTCTTGAAGGTATTCTTTGATCCTATCGAATGCAGCCTAGCAGTTGTTGTTCCACTCCACCACTTGATCTTTCTTCAGTAATTTGAAGATTGGTTCACAAGTAGCCGTTAGGTGGGAAATGAATATGGCGATATAGTTTAGTCGTCCTAAGAATCCTCTGACTTCCTTCTCGGTGCGAGGAGCAGACATTTCTTGTATTGCTTTTACCTTTACAGGGTCCATTTCGATACCTTTACCGCTGACAATGAAGCCTAGGAGTTTACCGGACCTCACTCCAAAAGTGCATTTATTCGGGTTCAACCTTAGTTTGTATTTCTTAAGTCTTATAAACAGTTTCTGCAGATGGTCAAGGTGTTCCTCTTCAGTTTAAGATCTGGCTATCATGTCATCCCCATAGACCTCTATCTCGTGATGGATTATATCATGAAACAGAGCTACCACAATGCGCTGATAAGTTGTCCCAGCATTCTTCAGCCCAAATGGCATAACTTTGTAACAGAACATGCCTCACTGTGTGACGAAGGTCGTTTTATCCATGTCCTCAGATGCCATTTTGATTTGTTGTACCCGGAGAAACCATCCATGAAGGAGAATACTTTATGTTATGTGGTGTTGTCAACCAGAATATCGATGTGGGGTAGCGGCTAATCATCTTTGAGGGTTTCCCTATTCAAGTCTTTGTAATCCACACGCATATGTACCTTACCGTCCTTTTTAGGCACTAGAACAACATTGGCGACCCATTGTGGATAAGAGGTGACGGCTAAGAATCCGGGATTGAACTGCTTCATGACTCCAGTCTTGATTTTCTCTAACATTTCTAACCGCATGCAACGTACTTTCTATTTTATCGGAGGGAAGTCTTATTTGGTCGGCAGACGATGGACCATGATATCAGTGTCGAGTCCTGGCATGTCTTCATATGACCATGAAAAGACCTCAACATAGTCATGTAGTATTTGATTTAAGAGCTTCTTGACACTAAGCTCCAGGTTGGCACCTACCTTGACTTCTTTCTTGTCCTCTTCAGTTCCTAAGTTAACTGTTTCAACCGGCTCTTCATGGAGTTGTATGGTCCTTTCTTCCTGTTGTAGTAACCTAGCTAGTTCCCCTGGTACCTCACAATATTCCCCACCTTCGTCTTCGGCTTGGATGATCGGATTTTCAAAGTCACAATAGGCCATAGCAGAATCGTTACCCATGGGATCCTGAGTGGATGTGGATCTGCGTTTCGATATGTGAGTGTGTGTAAGAGCATAACTATCTTTGAAAAAATAAAAAGGTAGAAAAAGAAAAACAAAGAGCATAATATTTTAATGCAAAAACGTCCATGATTTATTGATGCCATATTAAGATAAAGTAACAACCCTAACAAATGGACCATTGTGCATCGGGCAAGACACAAGGTTTTAAAGTCTAAATTGTTTAAATATTACAAGTCCGAAAAATTTAAAAGACAATTACTCTTGAATAAAAGTAATAGGGACAAATTCTTTAGACTCCCAATTGCTGAGTCCACCGCTGATGGTTGGGAAGATCCACTTGTCCAGGTCATAATCACTATCACTGTCTTCCAGAGCATCGACTCCATGGTTACTGATCCGCAAAGGTGGTCCCCTGGCGCGACCATGATGAACAGTTCTCTGGGCTCCTGAAGTAAAACCCAAACCAAATTTGTCAGATTTGTAGGGAATATCCGGAAGTTGGCCCCAAATGGTACACCCACCTTCTTCAACTACTGCCTTGGCATCCTTCAGAGAATCCATCTTCAGTGGAGGTCTGGTATTCTTCGGGACTTTGGAAGCAGTCTTGGTTGCTGCAACTGTTTGTGGGACCTCTTCAAAATTTTGGCACGACTTCTCAATGAACTCACCATCCATTTCCACATACATGAAAGAGTTTAGGTGGTTAACCATGTATTCCTCCTCCCCATGGACAGTGATGATCTTTCCCTTGATCGGGTACTTCAACATCTGATGTAGGGTGGAAGTAACGGCGCCAGTGCCATGAATCCAGGGTCGGCCCAATAGACAAGAATAGGAAGGGCGGATATCCATCACATAGAAAGTTGAATCAAAAGTCTGAGTTTCAACTTTTATAGGGATGTCAACTTCTCCGTGCACTGTCCTCTTAGAAACGTCAATGGCCCTCACTATAATGTTTCTAGGCTTTAAAGTGAGCCACTCGCAGTCTAGCCGGTCAAGAGCATTTTTGGGCAAGACATTAAACGATGAACTGGTATCAACCAGAACATGGGCTAGCGTAGTTCCCCTACACTCAATGGAAACATGTAAGTCATTGTTGTGTTTCCTTCCTTTGGGAGTTAAATCAGCATCAGAAAAGCCTAGTCCGTTATCAGCTGTTAGACTGGCCACACAATTCTCAAATTGATCAATGGAGGTCTCTTGGGGCACGTGGGCGGTCTTGAGAAACTTTACCAAGGCTTTGGCATGGGCCTCAAAACATAAAATTAAGGCCAACATTGATATTTTTGAGGGGGTCTCCCCCAACTGTTCCACGATGTTGTAGTCACTTTTCTTGATTATTTTTAGTATCTCTTCTATCTCCTTTCTAGAAGCTACAGGAATAACCTCTAGATGCGCCTTCGTCTGGACAGGCTCATGCAATACCTATTTTCCCCTTGTCTCGGTAGCAGGGATAACAGTGGGACTATCAACGGGAGTATCACTTGGAATGCTGGTAGGAGTGGCAGCGGGAATGATCATAGGAGTAGTAATGGTATTTGGAGAGATCTTGTGTGAGAAGACTCTTCCACTTCTTGTTATCTTAATGGTCCCAACGATATTGCCGACGCCGGGATCAGTGTCTTTTGCAACTTCGTATTTGATAGCCAATTGATCTTGCTTGACGCCATAGTAATATACGTCAGTCCCATAGTTCCAGGGAATAACTTTATCTGAATAATATGGTATTGTCCCTGGCATTGTGATGATTAGGGGAGCAGACTTTGGAACAGATGTAATCCTGGCAGGTCTTTTGGTGAAGACCCTGGGAGGATTATTAGAAATGGTGATTATTAAGACATCTTCATATGAATTCTTGGTGAGAGGAACTTTTTCAAACATGATTTCTTTGTTAGCCATCAGGCGCTGGACGCCTATCTTCAGTAACAAACAACCATTCGGTAGAGGCATCCATAAGTGACAACTCTCATCACAGCCCAGGATTAGACCAGCTTGCAATAGATTCTATTTAATGGTCAAAAGAGGAGTAGTTAAGTCATTCAAGAAGGAAATAAAACAGTCATCATCAACAACGTTGACACCTTGACCATGTTTGGGCATTGACGCCATTATTACGATAGGTGTTTATGGGGGATAAAACTTAATCTCTTTCACCTCGATAAGGTCTTGTACCTTATTCTTCAAGGCCCAACAATCATTTGTATCATGCCCCGGGATTTCAGAATGATAGGCACATCGGGCATTCGGGTTGTAGCGAGGAGAAGCAGTATTGGGGTTCTTGGGAGCTTCATTTAAGGTTACCAGATTGGACTTCAAAAGATGTGGAAAAACATGGGACATGGTCATGTTGATTCGGGGTAATCGTCTTATGGGTGCTTCTAGCCTGCGTTGATAATTTCACTGGTGATTTGGTATAGGATTAGAAATTATAACAGCCCCTACCATCGAGCGGTGTTCAATTTTGTTTTAATTCCTATGGTCATATGTAACACTGACCTCCTTCATTCTGGTAAAGGGTTTCTTCATCGTGCTCGAGGATACATATCTTTGAATTTTGCCACTTTTTATACCGGCTTCAGTCATCATTATTTCAGTAAATCCAGCTGAGGAGCTTCCGATCAGGTGGTTGAAGAACGGACCCGATAACGTGCTTAAGAACATATCCACCAATTCTTTGTCGCATAGAGGGGGGTTAGACTCTTCCCGCGAGATCCATCCATTTTTGAGCCTAGGTTTTGAAACCTTTACCTGCACCCATACACATTCCTTGAAATTGTGTCTGAGTTGGAGCTAAGTTAGCATTATACTAGTATTTCTTATAAAAAGTGGCAGCCAAATCTCCCCAATTGCAAATATTGGTCCCTTCCAACTGATAGAACCAATCCAACTACGTCCCTGACAAGATTTCTTGGAAAAAATGCACCCATAGGTTCCTATCAGCGGTATGGGGTTGAATCTTTCTGACGTATGACCTTAAATGCAGCTTCGAACAAGAGACACCGTCATATTTAGCGAAAGTGGGGACCTTGAATTTCTGCGGGATGACAACCCCTGAGACAAGTCCTAACTCTTCAAAATCCAATTCGAGTACCCTCTGGATCTCCATAGCATTTAAACGATCCTCTAGCTGTTTATATTTATTACCAGCAGGAGGATACTGCTCCTCAGAGTAGTCAGCTTCTTCCTCTTCTTTATACGCTGGGAGGTCATTTCCTTCCTTGTTCTTCCCTTCTTGATTATTCCCTTCACCTGATGATGTTGTGAAGTATAGAGTTCGTCTGGCGGGTCCTTTGAACCTTCTTCCCAGATTCAAAACACCAGTTGTTTTCTTCGCTTTCTTTTTCTTTTCTTTGATCAACAGAGTTTTCAAATCCTCTTGTCCTTTTGCCAGGGTCAAGAACATCTGTTGGAATTGAGCGTTCTGCGCTTGGACATCCTTTACTGTCTGTTCGATATCCATCTCACTGAAATAAACAGTAGAAAGATAAGGAGACCTGCTGTAAGAAACCTGTTTGTGTTATGATGAATGAAAATGCATATGCAAATGATTTCAAGGAAATTGGAGATTTAAATTTGTTTAGACAAAAAAGGAAACACACGTTATATTAATAAATCCAAGTTCGAGTACATCATGCCTCTTTGTGCTTACAATGGAAGAAATAAAATACAAAAACTCCTAATATAAAAAGGTTGAATGCATCCTCTTTGGTGCGATGTAGGCATTCAAACTCCTCTCTTCATGAAATTGCTTGGTGAGTTCCATAACTTTCTTCTCACTGGCATAGAATTGGGCTTCGAAAGTGTCTCGTTCTTCCTTTAGCTTAATCTGTAACGCCCGTAATTTAATTAATTATTTAATTAAATTATTTTTGGAATATTTTGAGGTTGTGTTATAATTAAATTGTATTTATTATATTAAGTGGAGAAATAATAATATTAGAGGTATAATATTATTACATGGTGAAATAATATTAGAAGTGTAATATTATTAAGGTGGACTTAATTTGAGATAGTAGATGTAATAAGGGGGTGTATGTTTGGAGCCCACTAAGGAATAATAGAATATTAGGTTATTTTATTATTTGTGAGAAGGTAGAGAAGAAAGAAGCAGTAGAAGAAAATAAGGATTTGAGGAGAACGTGAAGCTGCTGGAAATAGAAGGAGATGGAAAGAACAAAGATTCAACCCGGAAATTGTAGAGCGACCTTCTATCCATGGTAAGGGTGGTGTTCTGACTTTATAATTGGGTTCATGACATTTGATATGTGGGGTTAGATGTAATTGCTGTTTGTTCTTGAATTAGATGTGTTATGAATGATGTTTGTTGAATATTGATGAATTCTGGATGAATAATGACGTTATGATGTCGTTTAATCGATGTAGTATTATAGGTTAATGATTAGGTGATGAATTACCATGTTTATGATGAGGTTTGTAAGACTGTAATTGAATCCCCATAGTGAAAATATAGAAGCAAATCGTGGAAGAATGCAGGAAGTAACAGGATGCATCGATTCATGGAAGCATGCGTCAATACATAGGCACTGTTAGACTCAGGATGAGTCGATCCATGGAGGGCTTGCATCGATGCATGATGAGTACAAGACTCAGGATGAGTCGATCAGAGAGGAGCATGCATCGATAAATGTTGTGATTAGGACTAGGATGAGTCAATCCATGAGGAGGATGTGTCGACTCATGCTGTGCAGGAGAAGCATTATGCGTCGACCCCAAGGGTTTTGCGTCGACCCATACTGACTAATAGTGATAGAATCAGTTTTAAGTTGCTGTAACTTGAGTTGTAGGATTATGTTTGAGATGTCGTTCGAAGCGTTGATTATCTAATGCGATGAATATTATTCTAGATGATTTAAATGATGAATAAGAAGTGTAATCCTAGTAACTAGTTTAGGATTTAGGATTAATTCTCGTGACTGACAGTTATGCTGGATTGTGGACAGAATGATGAATATGAGATGTTAGAGACTGCTGTTAGAAATATGACAGTAGGACTAGTGACAATAATGATGTACAGTAGAAAAATAACAGTATGGATGATTGTACTATTGATATACACCTGAGTTATTAGTGAGATGTGGTTATTAAAGTTGTGTTTGATAATTATGATGAACCAATGACGTTTGATAAATAAATGATGTTTAATAAATTATTTTAAGATGTTTATGAGATGTTGTTGTTTTGAGATGTTTATGAGATGTTGTTGTTTTGAGATGTTTATGAGATGTTGTGTTTTGAGATGTTTATGAGATGTTGTGTTTTGAGATGATTGAGATGTTGATATTACATTCACGAAGAGTCGCATACATTGCATTTTTGAGATGGAGCTTATGCTCGTTGAGATGGTCTGGATTGGCAAATTTTGAGATGAAGGCTATGCCTTGTTGATGCCTCTATTAATTGGCAGATTTTTGAGATGGGAGTTCTGCTCCAATGGTACCACATGCATTTGCATAGTTTTGAGTCGCATCATATGGTTGAATAATGAAATGTATTTGATGTTGATGAACGGTTATATATGCTGTAATTATTGATGTTTATGAGATGAGAAGTGGTGATGTTATTGATCTAATTTAATATACTAATTATCATGCGCTTTATTATATTGTTAGATATCTCACCCCTTATGTTTGAATGTTGCCCTTATATTGGTAACGTGCAGGTAATCGAGAGTGAAGGCCGTATACCTTCAATAGATCGAGTCGGTGTCATTGCTCTGATATGTAACACTCGGGGGGATGAACGCTTGCTGATTTTTGATTGCTGATTTTTAGTTGTTGAACTTTAAATTGTTTATTTACTAAATATGAGATGTTTCGAAGTTGCTGTTTTATTTAAAGATGTTGTTGAAGAATTCCGCTGCGTAGTTGTTGAATTATTTAATGAAAGATGTTATGTTGATGGTTCATCCGATGTTTTGAAAAAGTGTTATATATCCATGAAGAATGCAATGAATTTATTAGAAGAATTTGTGACGTCCCGATTCATTTGTATGATTGAAATTTTATAACTCTAATTTATTTTGCATAATTTCTTGGGGTAGAATTGGGGTGTTACATAATCCAATCCTTTTGTAAGTCTTCAAGAGATGTAGGCATGTTGGGATGAAGGACAATGTATGGGACATCTCCTTCAACAACAGGCTCTATGATAATAGGGAGGATGGAGGGGTAAGGCATTGCGAGATTCTGAGCACGAGCTCGTACCCACCTAAGGTAAGGTTCAAGGGGAATGGAATTTTTGTTCCCAAATGTCCTACTGTCCACCTTGCTTACCATCCTCCAAGCTCGTATAAACCTTTGACGGCAACCTTGATCATCGCTTTCCTAGTCGAACATCACACCTGGATGAGCGCATCATGTGGACCATCTCTTCGTGCGTAACCAAACTGTCACAAAGCTAAGCAAGGGTTATAAGTGATAACTCCTCTAATGCTAAGAAGAGGGACATTAGGGAATTCCCCACAATGGTCTATGATAGTAATGTGCTCCAAGGATCGAGAACACCAGTGGGTATCCGAATGTCTGAGTGACATCAGCCTATTGGACCACTTCAAACCTTGCTCGTTCTTCAAAACGGATCGGGGAAGATGCGAAACAAACAATCTAGCCAATAGAGGAGTACAAAACATGAGGGTTCCTATTATCTTCATGGTGCGAGAGTCAAGAGAATGCAAGACATCTCCCAACAAAGTAGGCATTGAATTGTGAGATAAAAAGATTTTGACAACATTCACATCTATAAGCTGGTCTGGAATTGGAAGTAGTACCAACCCATAGATGAGAAGAGCCAAAATTTCTTCAAACGCTCTTAGATACAGATTGTTCCAACAGTCTTAAGCTTTTTTCTAATAAGAACTTGGCTAAGAACCCTTTGAAACCACTTCTTGTTTCCCAATTAGCCGTGACGTTGGATTGTTGCAAGTATAAAGCTCGGGAAACCTCTTGAAGGCTTGGGTCTCTTTCAGTATCGTTGAAAGGTAGTTGATCGAGAATAGGATTTCCCAAGAGTTGAGAGAACTCTTCCATAGTTGGTACAAGCTGGTAATCAGGGAAGGTAAAGCAATGGTGCAAAGGGTCAAAGAACTGGAAAAGAACCTTCATCATATCTTCACCAAAGCTTGAGGTAACCAAGTTGAGAAGTCGTCCATGTCTTTTGGTGAACAGAGAATTCTCAGGGACCCTTGATGCTAACTCTTTGAGCTGAAAAGTTACTCGTACAAGGTTGACTTGGATCGTATTCCTGCGAGTGGGAGTCATATCCTACAAAACAGAACAAAGATAAATCTCAAAATCCATGAAATGGTTAGTCTAAAATGCTATGGTATGATGTCATGATGTTATGTACAAGCATATGCACAAGTTAAATCAAATAAATCCTTAGGTTTAGGCTTGCATGAGGTTTATAGGTAAGTACCCTCTTGAAGTTTAGTTGGTTCAACCTATCCTAGAAAGTAAATGGGTTCTAGGGAATCTCAATATCACTGATCTTTCTTCATCGGGCATTGTCTCAGTGCAAGCCTCTTTATTGGCGACCGAAATATCCCGAAAGTCCAATCTCAATGAGCGTAGTATCGAGTATCAACCAACTTCGGACTGCACCAAAGTCAGCTACCTCACTACTTTCTAATTGCCAAGTTGTTCAAGTAAAGGTTCTAAAGTCAGTTAGTGCTTCATGACACCACACAGCGGCCCTGCATTCTCCTTGACTACTCAAGGGCTACCGGTACCAACAAATGTGTCACACTAACGTAGCTATTGCTTAGACCATGTCGGTATACCCCACACAGTTTCCATAACTTATTGCTACTTACCTAAAAAGGTGCCCCGAATCTGGGTAGAGGATTGAAACAAACCCAAACAAGGAACCATAATATAAAGCAAACAAATCAAACAATGAAAAGCAATTAAAGGTGACCTATCCCAAAGGTAACCCCACTTTTAAGATTCTCCCCAACAGAGTCGCCAGTTCTGCAACACGGTGGGAGAACTGACTTGGTTGTTTTGCGTTTGATCGCAATTGTTGCGGATAGCAAGAGTCGCCACTGACATTTATTTTATCCAATAAGGAAAGGTTGAAAAGAATAGGAAAGACCTTTCAAGATTATTTCTTAAGTTCGGGGGGTAGGTTATGAAAAGGGAAGGTGTTAGCACCCTTTTCATCTGTAGTTATCTATAGGCTCTTAGTTGCTTGCTAGATCACTTGCTTTTGTTTGAAAATGTGCTTGTGGTGTGGGTTTTGAGAGTATTTTGAAAAACGTCTTTGTAAATGTTTCAAAATGAAAGTGTTGGTGTATAAAATGTTTTTGTTGTGAGCAAGCCAGCAACTAGGAGCATCCTACCTACTCAAAAGGTCTAATGTTCTTTTCCTCCTCGATTAGATGTTGTTATCTTACCATTGATTTGGTAAGAAGCCCCATCGTTGGATGTGAATGGACAGGCGCAGGTCAATCGTACAGTCATAGAAGGCAACTTGTGAGACACTTTTATCAATTTTTTGTAAGGGACTAGATCGTTTTATCAAAGGCAACATCGAGGGACATCGAAGAACTACGATCTTTTTTATCGAAGGGTCTTTGCTGAAGCGTCCCATATTCGAGGGACATGACTGTTTTTCCGAGGCAACAAGCGAGGTTACCCTAGAGGTGCGCGTGTGAAAAGTGTGTTTGATTCAAGTAAATTTGTCTTTGATTAGGGTGGTCTAATGATTGTTTTTATGTCTTTCCATACACGCCTAATTACTATATAGTATAAAGAAAACATTAAATTATGGAAATTAAAATTCTACGCTATTACAGAGCTTTCGGGAATGGGGGTACAAATTTACGAATAGGGATGGATCAATGCGATTAAAAGTCCAAATAGGCAATCAATACAACCAAATTGAATCGAACCATTAATTAAAACTACAACAATCTATGAAGTAAAAATTAATTAACAAAGTATTGAAATAAAATTCGTGGTATTTGTTTGAAAATTTTGGAAAGAAAAATAAAATTCTATTCTATTAAAGAAAACAATTAACTAAAGAAATTAAATCAAATGTATGTATATTTTGTCTTTTTGTATTTTTTTATGAAAAAAACAAATAAATTAAGACTAAAGAAAAAGTTAATTAGTAAAATTATTTCAAAGATTTCCTAAATTAAATTTAGAACTAAGCTAATTAAGAAAACTATCTAACAAAATTACATGATTTATTAAATTAGTAAAACAAATAAAGTCAAACTAATTATTAAAACAAAACAAGATAGAAAGGTGATGTTAAACTGAATATGAAGGTGATGCTGATTTTTTGAATGCATGGGCTTTAGAGATTAGAACCCAATAATTTTTTTTTTGTTTAACAAAAATAGAATGAAGCAAAATAGAAAACAAATAGAAAAAGGCCCCAACAGGGGTTGAACTCGGGTTCTCTTGGTGCTGTAAACAATGCCTTGCCAACTGAGATGTTATATTCATTCATTATTGTTATGATTTAGTTAAAACAAAAGGGAAAACGATGATGGAGGATTGGGCCAGCAGCACAATGGGCTGACCCGATTACAGGAAAGAACAAAGAAAGTTTGTGCAAACCCTAAATGAGAGAGTGCACCGCAGGGAGTATTATGGGGAAGAGGAAAAGATTTTTTTATCATTGTGTTATTCTTAATTAATGACCTATTTCTAAAAATAATTAAAACAACAAAAGAACTATAACCTCTCTCTTCTCCCACGATTCCTCTTTCTTAGTATTCACGTTATCCTATCCCTTTTTGTCAATATTTTCATTCACCATCTCCTTCTCTCATAACTACACAAAACTAGAAAAAAATTCGATCTTCTCTCCATATTTCGCCGATTGAACAACAACAACCAACCTTCCAAATTTTTTTACAATGTTCTCTCTGCTCACTCATTCTCCGTTACCTCCGCCATACAAACATGACAACTATTCTGCAACAAAAGGGTATTTTAAAAAAAAAACAAAACATATTTCTCTTCTTCTTCCCCGATCTGAAACAAATCGATGACTGGATGTTGTTCGAAAGAGGGGGTATGAACGATTGTTGGGAGGAAGACAAAGAGGTTCCGGTTTGGGGATTTTGTGGTGCCTGTTAGGAGGGCGGAAAGATTTGGTTGTACTGTATAATTCTTTTTTTGGATTTTTATTGTATTACTTAATTTTCTATATATATTATTTGATTATAATAAGAAAATAAAACATGCATACAAGTTTAATCATTTTATGGTTTCTATGAATGCAGAGAGATATGAAGACTTACCAGCCGGATCTGTTTCTATAAAACTCACGCGTTTCTGTGGCTAGTGGCTTCACTGCTTTCGTTTGACAGGGGAGTTCACTTTTTGACCCTTTGTTAGACTTTCTGTATTCTTGAATAGAAACTTTTATAAAGGGTTATGGTTTGAAGAAAATGATGACAAAAAAATGGGGATTTCTTTGATGCCTGGCCTTTTTACAGAATTGTTGTTGTGATTTATGTATATAGCTTGGTTGCTCTAAAAATGCCTTGTTATTTTTTCTTTTCTCTTCTGATAGCAGCAAAAACCCAATGCCTTTTGTTGTGTCATTGTCTTCTTATATTAACATGAGGAATCAACTTTAGGGGGGAAAATGGTTTGGATTTTTGAACAAAATTGTTATGCTTCTTTGTTCCTTCTTGTTGCAGTTCTCTTATTTTCCAATTTTATGCAATTGTTGGACTGTTTTTCTTGGTTCATGCTTGGGCAGCAATGCAGGCTGCAATGCAGTCTGCTTTCTTAACAGTATTTTGTTTTCTTGTGTTTTGTTTTGTTTACAGTAATGCAGGATGGTTTTCTATTTTTTTTACAGTATTTTCTTTATGAACCAAAAGGAAATATATTTTTTTGTCATTTGCAATGAAGAATTTTCTTTGGGCCAATTATTAGAAACTGATTGGCAAAGATAAATGAGGCCTTTTTTGGGCTTTGGCAAATGATTTAATGGTGAATTCCCTAAACTGCACACTGATTTTTTCGAGAAAATCCTAATGATGAGAAGAAAAATTCTTTGAAAATTCTTATTTCTTGCTTCAAACATGAATTATTCACTAACCATTTCTCTCTTTCTTTGTTACATGCACGAGAAAAATGGACAATGGGGAGAATCAGTGAAGGGTGACTTGAAGTATTTGATGAAGACTTGAAGATGAATAAATTCCTTTGTAGCTTAATACATTGTTAGGAATTTTGTAACATGGCGAATCTTGTAATTTGAATTTTGAGGTTTAGAAACTTGTAAAGTGTATTCCTATTCACTTGTAAATTTAAAAAATGAATTCTGATTCACTTTGTGAATTTAAACAATGAAGCTTTGTTGCAATCTTGCATTCTTGATTCACCTTGAATTTATTTCTATAAAACTTGCAAAACATGAATATTCCTCGATACAATTTAAATTATGAGCACAATTTGGTTTCTTCTTTGTGGCCTATAAACTTAAAATTCCTCTGGAGAAAAGAGTGAGACTTGAATCTTTTAAACATGCCTTGAATAATGCTTTGTATTTTCCTGTACGATTAAGCCATGAATTCTTAAAATCTTGAAATGGATGTCTTGAATTTGGAATTGGAATGGATGTTGCACTTGTGATTGATTTGGAAGAAATATTGGAAATTTGAATGAAGAGGAATGAAGTTGATGAATGCCTTGCCTTGAATTCGAAACAATTCTCATGAATGAAGTTTTTTTAAATACATCAAACTTACACCATAAGCATATTGACCCAATAATCGTTACCGTTCAAACCCAAACGATTTGAAGTACGAAATGACAAACTATCCATGAACCTTAAAACTCAAAATCTTGTTTCAACGAGTTATCTCAAAATAATGATCAACATCTAGAAATTAATAACATTCTAAAGTCAAGAAATTCCTATAGAATTTAAATAACTTTCATGGTCTTCCAAACGCATTTTGGCTTCGATCGTTGAAGTAATCTCATAGACAATGCTATTTGTGATTCTTCTAAAAAAGAATCACTTCGGAATATTTGAAAGTTGAAGAAGTTATGAACCTCGAGAATTGGACAAGAATTTCTCGTGATTAGGTCAAATTTGAAAAATAACCTCTAAAGTATTCGAATTTTCTGTTTATCTTCCGCACGTAATCAGCTTTTGACTTGTGAAGAGGAATTTGAGATGACGTCAAGGAAAGTCATACGCAAAAAGAACCGCTCAAAAGTATCAAATAATGAAGAAGTTACAATCGTTTGAACTTGATCTTGCAAAGGTCGATTTTTGGATCAATGCAGTCATTTGCAGTCATCTGAACCATGGACTTGCAATTGCAAATTTTGAAAACTGGCACGAACATCCTTGAGGAGACATGAATATCTATGAATACCATTTGAAACCTTGAAGAATCAATTTTCTTTGAGAAATACCAAACCCTAATTGTTGACTTACTGCCTAGGAAGAGAATCTGTCTGATCAACTTCTGAGCCAAATTGAGTATTCGAGAAACCCTAGGATAGTATCTTGAAAGAAAAATGGGAGGGAAGATTTTGGGGTAAAACACTATGAATATTGCATGCTATATCCCTAATAGAGTCACTCTAAGGAAAGGCACCTCAGCCACATTGTATGAAATATGGAAGGGAAGAAAACCTACTGTCAAATACTTTCATGTTTTCGGAAGTAAATGTTACATCTTAGAAGACCGTGAACAGAGAAAGAATATGGATCCCAAGAGTGATAAAGGAATATTCCTGGGTTACTCTACAAATAGCAAAGCTTATAGAGTATTTAACTCCATAACCAAGGTTATGATGGAATCCATAAATGTTATTATTGATGATAGAGGATGGAATGATGAAGATGTCTTAGAAGATGTTGGAACATCTATGTCTGATATTCCAACAGAATAAAATGACAGAAGTATTGATTCTAATCCACCTCAAGAAGATCCTGAGCCTAGTCATCTCAATAAAGGGCCTTCAATTAGAACACCGAGAGATCATCCTAAGGAGCTTATCATAGGAGATCTAAATAAAGGAGTTACTACCAGATCAAGAGAAGGGATATCAAACTCTTGCTTTGTGTCAAAAATTGAGCCTAAGAATGCAAAGAGGCCCTAAATGATGAGTTCTAGATTAATGCCATGCAGGAAAAGCTAGAAAAATTCAGTAGAAATGAAGCTTGGGATCTAGTTCCAAGACTTGAAGGGACAAATGTAATTGGCACTAAATGGGTATACAAGAATAAATCTGATGAAAAAGGGGTAGTCACTAGAAATAAGGCAAGGTTATTCCACAAGGATACATTCAAATTGAAGGAGTTGACTTTGATGAAACCTTTGCTCTTGTAGCCAGACTTCAATCAATCAGACTACTCTTTGGAATTGCATGCATACTGAAATTTAAATTGTTTCAAATGGATGTAAAAAGTGCATTCTTAAATGGATATATGAATTAAGAAGTTTATGTGGAACAACCTAAGGGATTTGTTGATCCGAGTTTTCCTAAACATGTGCACAAACTAAAGAAAGCTCTGTATGGATTAAAGTAGGCTCTAAGAGCTTGGTATGAGAGATTGACATAATTTCTTGGTGAGAATGGATATAGGAAAGGTGGCATAGACAAAACTCTTTTTGTCAAGGATGAAGAAGGGAAGATAATGATTGCATAGATTTATGTTGATGATATTGTGTTTGGTGGGATGTCAAATGAGATGGTTCAACATTTTGTCAAGCAAACGCAGTCAGAATTTGAGATGGGCCTTATTGGTGAATTAACCTATTTTCTTAGTCTGCAAGTTAAACAAATGAAAGATTCCATATTCTTATCTCAGAGCAAGTATGCTAAGAACATAGTAAAGAAATTTGGGATGGAAAATGACAGTCACAAAATAACTCCTGCTCCCACACATCTAGATTTGTCTAAAGAAGAAAAAGGAGTAAGTGTGGATCAAAGTCTTTACAGAAGTATGATAGGCAGTCTTCTATATCTCACAGCTAGAAGACTTGACATTGCCTTTGTTGTAGGCGTGGGTGCTAGATATCAAGTTGATCCTAAAGTTAGCCATGCCAACCATGTGAAGAGAATTATTAAATATGTGAATGGGACAAGTGATTATGGTATGCTATACTCTCATGGATCTAGTTCTACCTTAATTGGTTATTGTGATACTGATTGGACAGGAAGTGCTGATGATAGAAAAAGTACATCAGAAGGATGCTTCTTTTTGGGAAATAATCTCATACCTTGGTTCAATAAGAAACAAAATTGTGTGTCTATGTCCACTGCTGAGGATGAGTTTATTACTGCAGGAAGCAGTTGTTCTCAACTGGTTTGGATGAAATAAATATTAATAGAATATAATGTCAAATAAGATGTCATGACATTATTCTGTGATAATCTAAGTTCATAAACATATAAAAAAATCTTATTCAACACAACAGGACCAAACATATTGATATCCGTCATCACTTCATAAGAGAGCCTGTTGAAGAAAAGATTGTTGCCTTAGAACATGTAGCCACTGAATTGCAACTGGCTGACATTTTCACTAAGGCCTTGGATGCTAATCAGTTTGAGAACTTAAGAGTAAAATTAGGGATTTTCCTATATGAGAGTTTGTAGCAATTAAAGGCATGTGGGAATATCACTAAAGTGATACTATATTATTTATGTTTCCAACAAATCAAATTTCGAAAGTAATCATTACAAGACTGTCTCAAATTGTTTTCCACGCGCTACAAATCTTTCTACTTTCACAAACTCTTCATTCTCCTCTACAGAAAAAGAACCCTTGTCATTCTTCATATCTTTGCTCAAAAATATTCAAAGATGTCTCAACATCATACATCGTCTTCCTCAAACTATGTCAACCTCCCTGAGAAACTCTCTCTTGATAGAGTACTTGACGTTACTCCTCTAACAACTATCCTACCGCTTGAGAAGAAGGTCAAGAAACCCAGATCATCACCTGCAAAGAAATCCAAAGACGATAAAGATAATACTTCTATTGCTACTGATGATAGGATAGAAGAAGAGATTGTTAATGTTGATAGAAGTATTAGAAGGCTAGTAGATAGAGTGTTAAATGAAGGTTCTATTGTGCCTGGTATTTCTACCTCTCTTGCTCATATACTTGCCCCAACTGACAAAAGAAATGACCCTAAAAGTACTGCTGAATCATCCATCTCTAGGAAAGATGCTGCTAAAAGCAAACTTGATAAGCTTGTTGCTTCTGCTCTGAAGGAAGTGGAAGAGGATGTTGAATAAGATGTTGAGAAGAACTCCCCTACTAAGAAAGATAATGCTGGCTCCAAAGCTGCAGAAAATCAAAATGATGTGAATGTGGTTAATGCTGATGAGCTTTATGACAATGAGCTCATCTCTAATGTGGTGCCTAGAATTGCAAAAAGGATCAAATCCAGGAAAGTGAAGGATGTGAATATCACACCCCTTGCTAAGATAATCAAGAAGAAAACCATGTATGGTCCCCCAAAGCCTGGAAGTAAAGTGGGTTCTCCCTCTAGTAAAACAAAAACTAGACCTAATATCTCCACAGATGATGATGATGATGTAAAGAGATCTAAAAGCAAGAAAAGTTGTATTAGTTGAAGAAGCTGACTCTGAGTATGATGTCGAGCAAGATGTCCAGGACATCTCTCCTATCAAAATGTCAGCAAGCAAGAAGATTTCTGTTACGGTTTATGATGCTCCTCTTGACAACATTTCCTTCCATTCTATTGTGAATGCTGAAAAGTGGAAGCATGTATTTCAAAGAAGAATTTCCCTTGAAAGAGAATTGGGAGTTGGTGCACTGGAATGCAAAGAAATTATGGAGCTGATATCTTCTGCTGGATTGATGAAAATTGTTACCAGGTTTTCCAAATGCTATGAGACTCTTGTCAAGGAATTTATTGTTAATATTCCTATCTACTGTGCTGATCATAAGAGTAAGGAGTATATAAAGTTGTTTGTTAGAGGTAGGTGTGTTGAGTTTTCCCCTGCTATCATAAATAGATTTCTGGATAGGTCTGAAGATGACTATTGTAAACAGGAAGTAACTGACAATCAAGTGTGCAAAGCCATCACTGCTAACCAAGTGAGTGAGTGGCCTATTATTGTACCCCAAAATTCGCCCTCCCATTTTAATCAATATATGTTCATTGAGATCCTCAATTTGCTCAAGGATGCCCAAGAGTTAACCAGACAAACTCTCTCCTAAAGCAATGAACCTCCAACTAGGGTTTCCATTTTCATCGAGATGGGAGAGCTCCAAAGGATTCATATGCTCTCAATAGTCCTAATATGTTCTCAATACCATCCATGCCAAGTTTCATGCCTTGCACAAGAAGTTTTCCTAGTCAACTGCTCAGATGTTTGAAAATCAACTATATTAGGTCAAAACTCAATTGTGGCCCACATACAGTCAAACTCCAAGATTTTTGGTCAACATTAATATTTTGAAATAATATCCATCATTTGATCAAGGGTTGATCATGATTCGTCAAGGAATGCTCCTAATTCATCAAAACTCAAAAGTTGCTAAATTAGGGTTTCTCAAGAAAAGTCAACCAAACTTTGACCAAACATAACTTTCTCATACTTTATCAGAAATTTTCCATCCAAGGCTTATTTTTAATAGAATCCAATTCCCTACAAATCATATTCAGCCACCAAGTTCAAGAAATGCACTCATGAAAAGATATGAATTTAGACATTATAGGTCATTCCAAAAAGTCAACAAAAACACCTTTTGGGTCAAAGCTTATTACATGAACCTGGAAGATCCAATTGAGATAAAACCAAAGAGGTTGCTTAGGGGGACATCCTAAGCTTTCTAAAAAGTCCAAGATTACCCTCTTAGGGTCAAAATTGAAGGAGATATGTATTGTCAAAGTTAGCCATTTTTGGAAAATTGTTAAAAGTCAACAATGCCCAAAATTGCATCTTTTGTCAAATGGACCCAACTTTTTATGCTTGAATCTCACTTACAACATGGTCCACGACCCAAACACTCTTCCACACGTTATTGGCTTTATTTTTTTAATTTATTTTGATTTTAAACATTTAAAAATCAAATTAAATCAAATAAATAATCAAAATAATAAAAGATTTTATTACAAATCATTTTCTCATCAATTGGAAATCAACATAAGCTGGAAAATCAAGGTAAACTCGTGTTGAGAGAGTAAGAGTGATTTGATCCAAAAATAGACAAAAATCAAATATTTGAAAGGAGAATACTTTATCATCAAAGCATGGGATTCTTTCCATTTATGTTGACCTAATATGCTACCATACATAAGCACAACCATCTCAGACCTAGAGGAGAAGAAAAAGCTGCCTCAAGAGAAAGAACAAAGTTTCCAAAAAGTTCAAGAAAAGGTGCAATTCTCCAAGATATGATACATCCAACTTCAGGCGTTACCATGCATCCTAACACCCTCCAGGAGATCTCAGGATCTCATTCCAGCCACTCTTGAAGGCCAAGACACCCAGGACCACTCTTTCTAATACCCTCACGAGTTGGTAAATTTTTAAGTTTCAAACTTTTGAATCATGCAATATACATTGATTTCTTGCACTACTATGTGTTCATAAGGTTGTTCTGAAGTGTTTTGAATCGTTAGTGGCAAGCATGCACGCAAAAACAACCATATGCCATGTTTAGGGAACACACTAAAAACATGTTCTAAACTTTGGATACAACCACGATCTCTCAAAACCAAGCTCAAATTTGAAATCAGGAGGTGATTTTACATAGGACAGGTCTCTTTGTGAGCTTTAAATCTCACGAAATTTGTAGGTTGGTCGTTGACTGGGCCGGAGAAGACGACAGGAACGCAACTTCGGCGTCATTGACTCGTCTTCCTTAGGAGAAGACATTTTGACTTCAGGCGTGGCATTCACTTATAACATGATTGGTTCTGGAAATGCTGGCGCGTTTATGTTTTGGTGACTGGGATCTAATGGCTTGTTTGATATATATTATTTTTATTTGATTATATGTATGAGTTAACATCCAGCGCAATTGGTCAGGGGAAGGAAGTATGAAGCTCATGTCCTGGGTTCGATCCCAAGCGTGAGCTTTTGGCATTTTCTCCATTATTTTCACCAGATCCAGCATATCTCACCTTCTGAGGATCATCACGCGCCCTCTGATCTCATCCTCTGGATCCATCTCTAGCCAGATCCAATGCCCAGCCTATGCAGGTCCACCATGAATCATCAAAGGAAGGATGCACTGAATCAGGCACGATCCTCTGGGCCACCAGCTTTGGGCCCATCCTTCTGGGTTTCAGAAGTTCAGCACACACACCCCAGTCAGCTCATGACATCAGGCCCAATTCCTTTAATTCTTTTTTATCTCTAATTTCCTTATTTATTATTTTGTTGGTCTTAATATCTTGTTTTAATTATTTTCACAATAAAAATCATTTTTTCAATTAAATCATAAAATCATAAAATCATTAAAAAATTAGATTTAGTTTTTTTTCATAAAATATTTAATTGCTATTAATTAATTAGTTTAATTAGATTAATTCAAATTCTTTTTTTTTTTGTAATTAAAATTCAATAGAAAATTAGGTTAATTTAAAACTCTTTTTTATATAATTAAAAACAAATAGAAATTAGGTTAATTTGCAAGGTTAATTGCTTTTCTCAAAAATCCAAAAAAATATCTTTTCCTCATTCTCGTCTTAATTCTTCGCGCGCATTTTTATTTATTTTCGAATTATTGTACCTGATTTGGGTTTGTAATAGATTAATTAGTGTTTTAAATTTCTGCATCTTTAATTTTCAGTCAAATATTTGTGTATCTGTCCAAAAGGCCTGCAATAACGTAGATTTTTCTTTTCCGCTTTTAATTTCCACAACTATTAAAATGATAGATGTATGGATAATAGGATTGAATGGAAAGACAAATAACTTTAAAAACGATAGGTAAACCTAATTGTGCAAATATAATTAACTAAAAAAAACATACTTGCACATGATCACTCCCAGGGTTTGCCCCACTTGGTTTCCTCGGTAATAATGGTCGTGTCCCTCGAACATAGGGATACCTTACCAATGACCCGCGATTCAAAGTCTTCATAAAGATAAGAGTCCCTCCTTGTCCCTCAAGTTGCCTACGAAAATTGATCTTATGATGACAATCCCTACGAAATGCTAAGGTATCCTTACTTGTTGCCTTCAACGACCATTTTGTCCCTTCGAATGTCCCTTTTTAAAATTCCAATGACAGAGCTACCTACTCCTTAATAGTAGGATAGCGCTGTCTAAAGTAAATGAAAACGAACAGACTTTTTTCGAGTAGATAGAAAAATATTAACTACTTGCTCAAAACAAAACTTTTCACACAAACACTTTTCAAAAACAGTTTTCAAAAACAACTTCGTCACACTCTTGAAGACAAATACAAGGGTTATCACGAAGTAAACAAAACTTTTCAAAACAAGCACATTCAAGAAATTTAAAAAATGAGCAAATACCTAAGAGCCCGTGGAAAACCATGGATAGAAAGGGTGCTAACACCTTCCCTCTCTATAATCTACCCCCCGTACTCAGAAACATCTCGAAAAAGGTTTTTTCTGTTCTTTTTCCTTTTCCTTTGTTGGATGAAATAAAAGTCAGTGGCAACTCTTGCTTACTACGACATCTGTGAACAAAAAACGTAAACCAGTATAAACCATTGGTTCTGCCACCGTATCACAGAACTAGAGACTCTGCTGGGGAATCTTGTAAAGTGGGGTTTACCTTAGGATCTAGTTTCATTTTAAATTGCTTTCTTTGCTTGCTTTTATTGCTTTACTTTTAAAGGTTTGTTGGGATATTCTTGTATAGATCTTATACCCGGATCTGGGGGCAATTATTAGGTAAACAACAATAGATCGTGGAGATTGTACGGCGTAGACCGATATGGTTTAAGCGATGGATGTGTTGGTGTGACACTTTGGTTGGTACCAGTATCCTTCATGTGGAAACAAGGAGAATACGGGGCCGCCGCGTGGTGTCGTAAAGCACTAACGGACTTTAGAACCTTAGTTGAACAAACTTGGCCATTAGAAAGTAGTGAGATAGTCGACCTCGGTATAAAGCTGAAGATTGGTTGATACTCGATGCTACACTCATTGAGATTAGACTTTCGGGATATTTTGGCTGCAAGAAAAGATTGCCTGAGCTGAAACAATTCCTGATAAAGGATGATCAATGATATTGAGAATCCTTAGAACCCGGTTACTTTTATAAGACAGGTTTAAAACCAACTAAACTTCAAGAGGGTACCTACCTTTAACCTCATGCAAGCCTTTGAACCTAAGGTTTATTGTGTGCTTTGCTTGTGTGTGATTTACTCTGTTTAAACATAACATCATGCATCATAAAATAGTATTGATTCTCATTACACTAACCATTTCAAGGACCAATGGAATTTATCTTTGTTCTGTTTTGAAGATCATGGCTTCCGCTCGTAGAAACACTATTCGAATCAGCTTTGTGAGAATACCTCCCCAACTCAAAGAACTAGTATCAAGGGTTCCTGAAACTTCCGTGTTCACTAAGAGACATGGTCGACTTCTCAACCTAGTTACTTCAAGCTTTGATGAAAAGATGATGGGTGTACTCTTTCAGTTCTTTGATCCCAAGCACCACTGCTTCACCTTTCCAGACTATCAGTTGGTGCCTACCATGGAAGAGTTCTCTCAGTCATTGAATCTACCCATTCTTGACCAGGTGCCTTTCACAGGTTTAGAAGAGGTTCCTAAGCCAGAAGTCATTTCCTCAGCTTTGCATCTGAAACGGGCCGACGTGGTATCCAATTGGGAAATAAGAAGTGGAGTCAAGGGTTTTCTAGCCATGTTCCTAATAGATAAGGCCCATCTGTGTTGGGATGATTTGGACTTTCAGGCTTTTGAGGAGGCCTTGGCCCTTCTAATCTATGGGTTAGTATTGTTTCCTAATCTAGACTTACTCATAGATGTGAATGCTATCAAGATCTTCCTCTCTCGCAACCTTGTGCCTACCTTGCTCGGAGATATCTTGCATGCTCTCCATACTCGTACCATGAAGAGAAGAGGGGTTCTTATGTGCTGCATTCCATTACTATTGAGGTGGTTTATTTCTCACCTCCCTAAGTCAGTGTTGAAGAATGAAGAAGGTTTGGGTTGGTCGCAAAGGATAATGTCACTTTCTCATGCGGATATTCTCTGGTATTCCCGATTTATGGGAGATATTTCTATTATTGACTGCTGCGGGGAGTTCCCTAATGTCCCACTACTTGGCATTAGGGGAGGCATAACTTACAATCCTTGTTTGGCTCTACGACAATTTCGTTACGCTCGAAGGGATGGTCCTCATGAGATACTTATCCAGGGCATTGTGTTTAACTATGAGGATGATGTCCAAGGGTATCACCAGAGGTTCATACGAGCTTGTCGCATGGTAAACAGATCTAACGCCAAGACTTTGGGTCCGAGGAATTCCATTCCTATGGAACCTTATCTCCAATGGGTACGAGTTCGCGCTCAGAAACTTATGATACCCTACATAGCCATCTTACCAGTGATTGTGGAGCCCATTACTGAAGGGGATATCCCCTACACGGTTCTTCATCCTGATATGCCCACTGATCTTGAAGAACTACAGAGGTCCCAGTTTCAGTTGAAGAAGGAGTGTGATACATATAGGCTCCAATTATATGCCCAGGAGAAGAAATTTTTAGAGCTCACAAAGCAGCTTCATGAGGAAAGAAGCCTTAATGTTTATCTCGGCACTAAGAGGAAGCATACATGGGAAACTTGATTTCTTTTAGTTTTTAGAATTTTCAATTGTAACGCCTAAAAGGAAATTGTATTTTGAATTCTACTAATAAAATATCTGTTTCATTTTGGTTCACAAATTTAAATTTCCCAAAGTCCTTGAAATCATGGCATACGCGTCACATCCATAGCATTCCATAAACAGGTACCATTACAGGTTTCTCATCTTCTTCGCTGTTTATTTCAGCAAAAATGTCTTCTGAACAAAGCATCAAAGATCTTTAGGCACAAAATTCCCAATTTCAATAAATGTTCATAGCTCTGGCAAAAGGGCAGAAGGATCTGAAGGCCCTCATCATAAAAGAGAAGAATAATAATAATAAGAAGAAGAAGAAGCCTGATGGTATCCTTAATATGGGAAGAAGATTCAAAGGGCCGCTAAAGCAACTAGTCGATCTGACCTCCTCGTCCAAAGAATGGGAGAATCAAGAGAGGGAGACAAGGGAGGAGGACCCCAATCCTGAAGTTTCTGACAATGATACAGACTACAATGATGAGCAGTATCCTCCCACTAAGGATAGATACAAGCAGATAGAAGATCAGTTAAGCGCTATGTAAGTTTAGAGAATACCTGGGTTGGACTTTGGAGAACTGGGATTGGTGTCGAGAGTGGTCATCCCGCAGAAATTTAAGGCCCCGGTTTTCACAAAGTATGACGGGGTGTCTTGCCGAAAGCTCCATCTCCGTTCCTATGTAAGGAAGATCCAGCCCCACACCACTGATAGAAACTTGTGTGTTCACTTCTTTCAAGATAGTCTGTCAGGGACTCAACTTGAATGGTTCTACCAACTGGAGGGAACCAATGTCTGAAACTGGGAGGATTTGGCTGCTGCTTTTTATAAGCAGTATCAATATAATGCCGACCTTGCCCCTACTCGTACTCAACTCCATAGTATGTCCATGGGTGCAGGCAAAGGCTTTAAAGACTATGCACAAAAGTGGAGAGATTTGGCTGGGAGAGTCCAACCCCCTTTGTCTGACAGAGAGTTGGTTGACATGTTTCTTGGGACCCTGTCTAGTCCATTCTTTAATCATTTGATTGGTAGCGCATCAGATAGTTTCACCGAGCTGATATTAACACAATAAAGGGTAGAAGTTGGGATCCGGAGCGGCAAATTACAGAAAGACACCTCTTCGATTTCAGTAAAGAAGCCCTTCACTGGTAAGAAGAAGGCCAGTGCCATTTATAGCCCGAGAGGTCAAAGCAGAGCTGAACACCGTCCAATGGTAAGTGCTGTAATGATACCTAGGCCTGCGGCTGCCACACAATGCAACAATCAGAAAAGGGTAGAAAGACCACAAAGGCAGTTTACCCGAATTAACATGACATTAAAAGAGGTTCTACCCCATCTGTTGAGATCCAACTTGGCAACCTTGAAGGAGGCTCCCAAGAATCCTAATACGATATCTCCTCGGTACAATCCAAACGCTCGGTGTCCCTACCATTCTGAGAGTCCCGGTCACGATACAAATGACTGATAGGCTCTAAGAAATAAAGTACAAGATCTGATTGAAGCCAAGGAGATTGAGTTCGATGCTCCGGAGAAGCCCAATGTTATAACTGCTCCCATGACTAAGCACAATCGTGGAGTTAATGTTGTTGATACCAATCTGTTTGTGACCTCATTTGATGAAGTTTCTACTCCTCTTATAATTGTTAAGAAGAATTTGTTGTTGGCCAGTTTATTTCTGGGTTGTGGTGAAGGTTGCCACATGTGTTCATCTCTTCCCACTGGTTGATATTTGCTGAAAACAGGTGTTCAACGCCTGATGGACATCAGAGAAATTTTGTTCGAAAAGACTTTTATTCCAACTGTTCCGTTTGAAGATGTTGCAATTATAACCATTTCTGCCAATCCTTCAAAGGTCTCCTCGAGAAGACCTGTTAGGATTACACCCGCTCCGAAAGTCGCTCCGCTAATAATCACTTTTCCTGGTCCTGTCCCATACGCCTCGGACAAAGCTGTCCCTTGGCATTATAGAGCCGATGTTTATTATCATGGAATTAAACAAGATCTGAAGAATGAAGAGGCTGATCCCGATGTCAGTAACATTGTCGGGACCAGTAAGATTACCAGAAGTGGAAGGGTTTTCTCTCCCGATAATTCCCCGGAGACTGTCAATAAGTCTGTTGTTATTTCACTTGCTATTCCTACTGGTACTTCAACTACTACTCCCGTTCTTACTCCAATTGTTACTCATGTCGTCGAGTCATATGGGACTCGAGCCAAAGAAGCTATAGGTGAGCCTGCTAGGACGGAGGCACCTCGAAAAGTTGTTATGGAATCCTCTAAGCTTGAGATAGAGGAGATATTAAAAATAATTAAAAAGATCAACTACAATGTGGTCGAGCAGCTGGGGCAGACCCCCTCGAAGATATCAATATTGTCTCTGTTGCTATGTTCCGAGGCCCATGCGAAGGCTTTGATCGCATTCCTCAAGACTGCGCATGTGCCGCAAGAGACCTCGGCTGATCAATTTAAAGACTGTGTAGCCAGCTTGACTGATGACAATGGGCTGGTATTTTCAGATGATGACTTAAGGCCAAAAGGGAGGAAGCATAATGATGCTCTGCATGTCTCGATCGAATACAAGGGCACCACTATGGCTCATGTGCTGGTGGATACTGGGTCTTCACTGAATGTTCTGCCTAAGAAGGCTCTTGATCGGCTGGATTATGAAGGCTTGACCTTAAAGCCTAGTAACATTGTGGTAATGGCTTTTGACAGGTCGAAGAGAATAGTGCATGGGGAGGTGGAAATCCCTTTCAAGGTAGGCTCTCATACCTTTGGGTCCACCTTCTATGTGATGGACATCAGGCCACCGTACTCTTGTATGTTGGGTCATCCTTGGATCCATGAAGTTGGGGTTGTTACTTCTACACTGCACCAAATGCTGAAGTATCTGGTGAAGGGGAAGATAGTCACTGTGCATGGCGAAGAGGAGTATATGGTGAGCCACGTGAACTCCTTTAGGTATGTGGAGATGGACGGGGAATTCATAAAGACTCCTTGTCAAAACTTTGAAGAGGTTCCCCAGATTTTGGCGTCAACCGAAACTACCACCAACACCAAACCTCCTCTGAATATGGCTTCTCTCAAGGATGCCAGAGCGGTAGTTAAGGAAGGTGGGTGTACCAACTAGGGATAGCTCCCCGATTTTACTCATAAAACTAATAATTTTAGTTTGGGCTTTACTTTAGGAGCTCAAAGGGGTGTTCGACGCCCTCGGGCTGGAGGACCTCCCCTACACATCAGCAATCGTGGGGTCAATGCTATTGAAGACCGTGAAGACGACTCTGACATTGACAATTGGATCTACCCGACTACTAATGGTGGACCGAGTAACTGGACGGCTAGAGATTTTATACCAGTTTCGTTTATTCCGCAGTAATTGTCTTACTTGTGTTTTGGATTTGTAATAAACAATTTAAACTTTATGGCCTTGTGTCTTACCCGAGGCACAATGGTTCTATCTGTGAGGGTTATTGTGTCACTTCATATATCATCAGTAAAAACATTGGACGTTCCTTGCATACAAATTTTGTGCTCTCTGTTTTTCTTTTCTGCCTTTACTTTATCAATACAGCTATGCTCTTACACACACTCACGTATCAAACTGCAGATCCATATCCACTCTGGATCCCGTTGATAACAGCTATGCTCTCTGATTTTTTACTCCGATGAATGGTAGTCTCGTCTTTATGGGAGATAGTTCGTTGTTAAGATTTGTTACTCCGATGAATGGTAGTTTCGTCATTATGGGAGATAGTTTGTTGTTGAGATTCGTTACTCCAATGAATGGTAGTATCGTCATTATGGGAGATAGTTAGTTGTTGAGATTTGTTTACTCCGATGAATGGTAGTCTCGTCATTATGGAAGATAGTTCGTTGTTGAGATTTGTTACTCCGATGAATGGTAGTCTTGTCATTATGGGAGATAGTTTGTTGTTGATATTTGTTTATTCCAACAGATGGTAGTCTTGTCATTATGGGAGATAGTTAATTGTTGAGATTTGTTACTCTGATGAATGGTAGTCTCGTCTTTATGGGAGATAGTTCGTTGCTGAGATTTGTTACTCCAATGAATGGTAGTATCACCATTATGGGAGATAGTTCATTGTTGAGATTTGTTTACTCCAATGGATGGTAGTCTCGTCATTATGGGAGATAGTTTGTTGTTGAGATTTGTTAATCCGATGAATGGTAGTCTCGTCATTATGGGAGATAGTTAGTTGTAGATATTTGTTTACTCTAATGGATGGTAGTCTCGTCATTATGGGAGATAGTTCGTTGTTGATATTTATTACTCCGATGAATGGTAGTCTCGTCTTTATGGGAGATAGTTTGTTGCTGAGATTTTTTACTCCAATGAATGGTAGTATTGTCATTATGGGAGATAGTTCGTTGTTGATATTTATTACTCCAATGGATGGTAGTCTCATCATTATGGGAGATAGTTTGTTGTTGAGATTTGTTACCCCCGATGAATGGTAGTCTCACCATTATGGGAGATGGTTCGTCATTGAGACTCACTTTTCAATGAAGAACTCATTAGTTTCTAGTCGTAAGTACTGATGCTGATTATTTATTGCCTACCCTAATATTGGTATTTACTGGTATTATCCTACCATTTCATTCCCCTTGTGGGTCAACGTTGCCTTTTTTTTCTATCTTCTTAATGAGTGGATAGTTTCAAGTTATCTGTCGATCATCGTTATATTTTACTTTATCTCCTAGATATTTGAGTTGATGTTGCTTTATCTCCTCCTTGGGCTTTACCCCAGTAGAGTTAAGTCTTCTGTCCACCAGCGATTTATTTTCCTGGACGGACTTTCCTTTGATCCTTTATTTTATTTCCCACATTCCTAGTGGTGTCATTTGTCACCTTTGGATTTGTTTGTTTGAATGCACAATCATATGCATTGCATGGCATCTTAGGTCCAAAAATAGGGCTTGTTTTATATTTAAGTATCTTCAATCACGTCGACACGAAGATTTTAACCTTCGTATCTCTGGATAGAAGACACTTAAATAAGGGCAACCGTTGTACCCCAATTTCCCCCCCCCCCCCCCCCTAAGATTCCTCTATCATCTCATATTAACTCAACCATATCAAGATCACAATTGGGTTTAGTTCTTCTCCCTATCCTTAGGTTTACTCATGAGGAATCACCAAGAACTTTGATTTGTATGTTGTGATCATGTACGTTTTGTATTGATTAAATTTTAACTAACAAACACAATGAATGTTTGCTCTAATTGATAATATTATAGGGAAGGGCACAACACATTTCATCAGGTGGATTCATAGGTGCATGAGTTTATTTCTATGCCATCTTCAACAAAGCTTCATTGAGATTCAAGTCTCATCATTGAAGATTCTTTAAATTAATATCATGACAAGGTCTACTATTATTCATCATTCCTTAATTTGTCAAAGAAACTCAAAATATGCAAGGGTTGATTGAAGAAGTTTGACCTAATTGGACAAATTCTAGATTCTTTGATCACAAGTACATAACTCTCTCAATCCTTAATATTTGGAAGTGGTTTTTGGTGCTATGGTTTCTTATTATCATCCTCAATAAATTCTATTCACATGGCAAAAGTAATTGTGAAATAAAGTTTGTCAAAATTGAAAGGGGTTTCCAAGTCAATTTGGTGCTTTAGGAGCTACGGTTTTAAATTTCTAAGGGCTATATATTGCTCATATTTTGAGATTTTTGAGTGGTTCCAAAGATATGCTTCTATTTAAATGGTTATAAACTAATAACTTCAAAATTTTCAAGAAACTATTGTGTGGAAGATGCTTAATGATGAAGAAATATTACAAGTCCTCTAGATAGGCCATCAAATTCCCTTATGTGACTTCAAAAGATCATAACTTGGTCAATTTTTATCTCCTTGAGCCCATTATTTTTCCACAATCATATTAAGGATGTGAACTTCAACTCTTATTTTATGTGTAAAGCTTTAAATGAGTGGAGGATGCCTTAAGAACTCAAAATATTATAGGTCACCTCATGAATTTTCACAAATTTCACAAGGCCATAACTTTTTCAATACTTCGTATTTTTGAGTGATTTAAGTTGCACAATGCTCTTTGGGATGTCCACTTAAAGATATCATCAATGATAAACATTCAATTTTGGAGGAATTCCTTGTTAGAACTCAAAACATTATAGGTCACTTTTGAAGAAAAACTTAGAATTTTTCTAAGTACAAAAAGTCAGCATCTTTTTCTCAACTTTGACTCATCACAACTCATAGCTCAAGTATCCAATTGATCCCATTCTTCGCACATTTTAAAGTTTGTGACCTTATGTTTCAATTCCTTCAAGAATCATGCCTTAAGACTCATTGAGTTGTGAATACCATTTATTCAAAATTGGTACCTTGAAACTGAAGTTTTCTCCAAAGTCAGAATTTGAAATTCATAATTTGGCTTCTAATCACCAAATTTCCACGCGTTTTCCACTCAAACATGATTAGTAAATATGTTTGGATCAATTAGAATGATAAAACGCATCGTTTGATTGAGTTTTTATGCACATGTGATCACACTTTCTTCATGATCACAGGTGTGCACGAACTCAGGGGAAATTGCATCATTCACCCATCCTCTTGATTCCATTCACTTCTACTATAAATACATGCTCTATCCCACTCTTTTTCGCAAGCTTGAAAAACCAAAATCACTCTATCAAACTCCCTCCATAATTCATTTTTCTGAGATTTCGAATTCCTCTTTTCGCCACTTTTTAATCCAGTTTCTTCATTGATACTTTACCCTTGAACTTCATTTAATCTAACAAAAGAAGAATCAAGCCTTGAGGTACCCTGAATCGTGCTAGTCAATTCCATTTACAGAGAAAGTTCATATGACTTTGTTCAGGTATTTTAAGGCACGAAATCCTCTAACTCAAATTACTGGAATGGTCTATGATGTTCATTGATGCTTGCTCTTAACTCAGTTTTGGTGAAACAATGCATTTGATGCTTCTGATTTTAGATTTTGACATTTTTAAACATCACTGGTTTTTTCCAAATCTACTACGTTGTGTTTTACATAAATTTTTTGCGAGCATATGGTTGTGATCGTCTCAAGTAGACACATCTAATGGTACCACTATGGACGCATAAATTTACAGATTCAAGGATCTAGGATTTTCCCTACTTGTAGGAGGTTGGTGGTTGAAGACGACCTACGTGTCGTTCATCAACCAATGACACTAAGCCAATTGTTTTATTTTGATTGGTTGGATTTTCTTGTGTTGTATGCGCGCGCTTCAGCTTGGGTCCATGACACTCCCTCATCTCAGATCCATTGGATCTGCCAGCGTGTATAAGTGAGAGAGATCCAACGCGCGTGGTTTTTCTGATTTGTTTTTATTTTAAAATAATTTTTTAATTTCTTTTATCTTTAAAAATTCATAACTCTTTTATTTTTTATTCAAAAATTATGAAAAAAATATACAAAAATAATTTGAATTATTTCTGATTTTTTGAATATTTTCTAATTTTTTTATTTTAATGTTTGATATTTTCATGATTTTTGTTTTGTTTGCCTTATTTTAATTGTTTTAAAAATACTTTTTGATACTTTTAAATTCTAATTTTTTTTATAAAATTCATTTTCCTTATTTCTGACTTTCTAAAATTTTTCTAGAATTTTATTTTGACTTCTACTATTTTTGATCTTTTTTTTCACTTATTTGAGTGATTTTAATTAGTTTAAAAATATTTTTCTGTTTTAAAAAATTACCAAAAATTTTCAGTGGTCTTTTTAAATTTTTATTTGATACTTTGATTATAGTTTGATATTTTATCTTTTATTCTCATTTTAAAAACAATTTAAAAATCATTTTTCCTTTTTATTTTATTCACTAAATGCAAAAAAAAAATTTAATATATTCTGGCTATGTGATTGTTGATCATGAACTTCATTAACATCATTAGATCTTGGGTGTTGAGTTTAACTCCACCAAAATGGATGGATGATTTTAATGATAGTTTGATTAAATTTTTTTATTCAAATATCCCCCCGACCCTCTTCATCTTATCCCTTTCTCATTGTGTTACATGTTGTTAGAGGATGATCTACATATCATCTCTCCAAACATATGGCACATAGATTACTATTGACCGACCTAAAAATAGGTGTGACTTCTATATAAGTCCACTTACGATTACTTAACATAGCGCTACATTTTGTCCTGATTCGAGAAATGATCATTCGTGGCCCAAACCTATGTTTGCAAGCTCAAGTATGTTTAATTTGAAACCTTTGATCCAATAACCTTGATATTCATTGTTAGGAGGGTTTGGTCTTATCAATCCTCTAATGAATCTTCATAAGTTTTAGACTAAGTGAATCACTTAAACATCGTTGATCATTTATTGTCGACAAAAAGCAAATGAAACTTGTTGTTGAGAGGATTTGATTTTATCAATCTTCTAATGAGTTTTCAAATGCAAGATTCAAGATGGTCATTCAACTAACATCTAATTTCTAACTCATTAATAATTGACTTTTATTTTTATGCTTTTACTTTATGCTTTTACTTTAAGCACCATTTATTTAGCATTTACATTTCATGCTATTTTCATCTTTTCTCAATTGAGAATTTATCTTTATGTCATTTTATTTTTGCTCACTTGAGCTTTTCATTTTCTTTTTGAATATACCTAATAACCAACTTGAATAATAAAAAGCTTTAATGGCACTTGGACTATTTGGTTACTATCTTTGGCATTTTGGAGTTATGGACTTCTTGGACTTAGGATTAGAGACCTTGACTACCTTGAGACCTTGGTGAATTCTCTTGTTATTTTTTCTGGACTTCTTGGGGTTTACCCCAAGACATTGGGTTGTTTGTTTTCTATGTGTGCAGGTTATTTTGATTACGTGCTTTGTTTGTAATTGGGAATTCATTTGTGTACAGCTGTTATGCTGCCCAATTTTTGTGAAGACTCAATGCATTTGAAGTTTGGTTTTCTTAAGAGGTTTATTATCTTTGCTTGTTTGGTTTTGTAATACGGCGGGAGAACTGACTTGGTGTTTTGTGTTTTATCACAATTGTTGCGGATAGCAAGAGTCGCCACCGACTTTTCTTTGATCCAATGAAGGAAAGGGTGAAAAGAAGAAGAAAGACCTTTTGAGAATTCTTTTCTTAAGTTCGGGGGGTAGGTTGTGAAAAGGGAAGGTGTTAGCACCCTTTTCATCTGTAGTTATCTACAGGCTCTTAGTTGCTAACTCACTTTGAAAATGCTTTGTTTGAAATATGTTTGTGATGGATTTTGAAAGTATTTTTAAAAAGTACCATCGTTTAGGCGAACTTTGTAATGATTCTCGTCTCTATAGAAATGTATACAAAGTGTTGACTTTTGAAAATATTTCGTTTTTGAAAGTGTTGGTGTGTTTGAAGATGGTGTTTTGAAAATGTTGTGAGCAAGCAACTATGAACATTCTACCTACTCAAAAAGGGTCTTTGTCCTTCTCCTCCTCCTTTAGATGTTGTTATCCTACCATTGATTGGTAAGAAGCCCCATTATAGCATGTGAGGGGACAGGTGCGGGTCAATCATACAGTCATAGAAGGCAACTTGTGATACACTTTACCAATTTTCGTAAGGGACTAAGATCATTTTACCAAGGCAACGTCGAAGGGTCATCGAAGGACTACAATCTTTTTTTTATCGAGGGCCTTTTCTAAAGCGTCCCACATTCGAGAGACATGATTGTATTTTCTTGAAGGCAACAAGCGAGGTTACCCTAGAGGTGTGCGTGTGAAAAGTGATTTGTTTTCAAGCTATTTTATCTTTGGTTAGGGTTATCTAGCGGTTGATTTTATGTCTTATCATACACTCCTAATTACTATACAACATAAAGGAAAACAGTAAATTACGGAAATTAAAATTTTACGCTATTACAGAGCTTTCGGAAATGGGGGGTACAAATTTATGAATGGGGATGAAGTGAAAATCATATTTAAACTATTACAGACCGTAAACAATTTGCAATGATCGAAAGAATGCATAAATAGTAAAATATACGAAGAAAATAAATGGGAAATTGTTTTTGTTGTTTTGGTGTGATGAATAGAGATGTAACTAGGAGTTATTTAGACTAAATTAAAATTCTAAGGTTAAAAATTAAAAATTATAAAGATTATTAAATTAAATTTAAACTAAATAAAGTTATTAAAATAACTCTAAACTAACTTAAAATTCTAAGTTATTAAATTAAACCTAAACTAAGCTAATTATAAAGTTACTAAATTATATATAAACTAAACTATAAGATTGTTAAATTAAATCTAAACTAATTTAAATATGAACTAATTGAAATCTAAAATAACAAATTTACTAATTTGAATTTTGTCTAAATTAATCTTAAGATTACTAATTTAAAATTGAAAAATCAAAAATTCTAAGACTATTAAAATAATTGTAAACTAATTTTAAAAAAAAAGAAACTCAAGTTATTAAAAAAAATAAAGTTTAACTAAAATTATTAAATTATTAAATTAATCTAAATCAAAATAAAAGGAGGATGGTGTTAAAACAGAAAATAGAGTGTAACAGTAGCAAAACAGAATTGCTGGGTTGTGAGGGAAAAATCGCTAGTTGGGCTAAGAGGGTTAAGCCCAAAACACACATTCAAATCTAACACATAAAAACATAGGGAGTGTCAAGCTGAAATATGGGTATGGTCCAGGAATATAGGCACTAAACCCAAATAGTAAAGCCCAGGAACTTATTTTTGCTACAGCTTGCAAATCAGTTCCAAAAGGTATGGTATAGGCTTAATGGTGATGGGGCGGAGCAAAGCCTAAGGAAATTTTACCAGACCCATATTTTCTTTTAATTAGATATTTAGATTATTGTTAAAAAAATAAATAAATAACTATCAAAGGACAATCCTTTGAATTATGACCATTGAAGTCTTTTTAAAAGATGTATTCCCTCTCTCTTTGTTTTGTCCTTCTTTCTTCTCTCAAATAGCTCACCGCAATTGGACCTTTATGGCGGCTGCAACGTTCAACCTCCATGAAAGACACATAAAATTTATACGAGTCTCACTCTAAATTGAATCCCGCACATCAATTCAGCCTCAGATTCTTCTAATTTCTTACAAATACTTCATAATCTCTCTCTAAATTGAGAACCCTAGAAGTCCTAAAGCTTCAATTAAATAGCAATGACTCCTCTACTCGAGCTAAAACCATGGGAGAAGAAGTCTACACAATGAAAACCATGTTAAAGCATCGAGATAATGACAAATCAATGGTGAACGGATTTACCTTGAATCGACAACAGTAGAGACTTCAATGTTAGGTATTCCTTTAATCGCTTCTTACTTCTACTTGTTTGCATCTTCTTTCTCTTCAATCTCCTGTGGTTCTTTCTTCTTCTTTGATTTTTGCGTCTTTCTCTACTTCTTATTTGTTTTCTGCGTGTTGTTTCTCTGCGTGTATGTTGTGTTACTGTGTTGTTGTTATCGATGTATTATTTGAAACAAATTGGTGAGAGTTGTGATTGTTGTTTGCTGAATTAAGGTGAGTGTGAGTTAAGGCTGGCTGTATGTATAAGGTTATGTTGGATGATGAGTGGTTGAAGGTGATTGTTGGGTTATGCAATTTATGAAAGGTTGAGTGTGAAAGAGAATGTTGAGGGAGCTATGAAGTATGGTGAAGGTTTGTATAATATTTTTGGTAAGCTGGAGATTTTTGGTTATAGTGAACCTCTGATGAGGTGTATGAAGAATACAGTGAGGTTTCGGTTTATTGCAGTTTTTTTTTAGAATTGTAGTAGGGAGAAAGGGAGAATTGTTTGAGTATTATTTTTGTGTGTTGTTTAACAGGGGCAATTTTGAAGAGGTAAAGTCGAGGTTTAGGGATCCTCTGTTGAGGTGTATGAAGAATACAGTGAGGTTTCGATTTATTGCAGTTTTCTTTTAGAATTGTAGTAGGGAGAAAGGGAGAATTGTTTGAGTGTTATTTTTGTGTGTTGTTTGATAGGGGAAATTTTGAAGAGGTAAAGCCGAGGTTTAGGGCTGAATTTTGGGAGAGTTTTGAGAGAAGATTGAATAGAGTTGTGAGAGGTTTCTGAGGACCCTTTGTTGGTCGCATTGATTTAGCAGGGAGTATGGAGAGGGTGAACTAAATAAGAGTATTGGGGATGGTTTATGGAAGGATTTGAAGGTGAGATTGGTTTACAGATGAAGTTTTTTAGGGAGAGGTTATAGGGATTTTTGTCTTTATACTAGTTGAGTTTTTTTATTAAAAGATAGAAAAATGAGAAAAAAGTTATTGTTATTTGTAATAAAAAAACAGTATGAGTGAAAGAGAGATTTTGGAGTATATTTTTTTTGTTTGTCTTTCTCTAATTGCTTCTGTTATATAGGTGAGATTGTGAGAAGATGGGGGGAAGATGTGAGAAATTTGAACAGTTTTGGCTATTGCTTTTGTACTTTATTGATGTAGTTTATGTTTTACTAAGTTAGTGCAACTCTTGGACTTTTTATGATGCAGGGGAGTAACAAGTTTAGGGATAGGGAATTGACAGTTTTGGGGCTGTTTTTTTGGACTGTTATTTGGCAGGTTTTGGACTAGCAGCAGGGAAAAAGTTTTTGTTACTCAAATGAATCTCAACATTTGGTTTAAAAAGGTTTGTTAGACATAGGAGGGTTGAGATTTAATCTTCTAATGCAAGATTTTTATGAGAAGTAGCTATCCTCTTTTGATTTCTTCCTTTCACGATTTACACTTCTTGTTTTACAAATCTGATTTTCTCTCTCTTTTGTCCTATTACTGAGATGGCACTTGTATTTTTTTTATGTGGATAATTGATGGAAGTTTTTTGTGTATGGCAGCAGCTTTTTTTTTGGGAAGAATTTTGAAGCAAGGCTAGGCCACGGTTTGGGCTTGTTTAGTAGGTCTTGTAGGATGATTATGGACAGCAACAACAAGTTGGTCATCTGAAGGTTTATACTTGGCTATGTACTAGTTTGGATCAGAAATAGTGTATGTATGTTGATGAAGCTTAAAGTAAAAGCATAGTTGAAGATTGATGCTAGGTTAAAAGCAACATGAAGAGTTGAAGATGGAAGTCCATGGTTGGAAACCAAAGTAGCGAAGATTGGCCATGGAATTTTATTTTTAAATTTATGTTTTGTAGAATTAGATTTTGTATAACTATTTCTTTGATGTAAGAGCAATATGATGGCCATGTAGCATGATTTGAAATTTGTAACTTTGGAATTTGGATATCATAGTAAGTGAGGCTTGAACCAATTCTTGATTTTCTATTTTGAATGAATCATGTCTAAATGCCTTCAACTTTACCACTTTGAATGAATCCATGCCCAAATTTCTTCATATGAATGGCTAAGCTTGATTGTTTCTTTTTTATATTTAACTCAAAACCCTAATGCTTCATAAGATTTTTTTAGTCCTTTAGCTTATGACATTAAATGATATCCAAAGAAAACTTGTGGTATAAGCAACCAAGTGATCAAATTAAATTATTTTCCTTAAGATTCAAGTAACGACTAAACCTCATGTTTGTCAAAGAGATCTAATGAAACCATATCTCCATGGATGAGATCCTTTGAGAAAAACCTTGTACCTCAATCTCGCATAGTGAAGCATCATTGAATCAAAACCCTAGTTTGCCATGAATACACCATAATCTCTTCAATATCTTTCACTTTTAAACCAAGGTTGCAGCCTTGGGATTTGTATGAACAATTTCATATGGAACCCATCTTTCTATGGAGATGATAAGCATAAAGAGATGACCTTCAATGCTTGAGTTTGTAGTCCTTTGGTGACATCTTGTGAAGCCAAATAATGTTGAGAAAAGTAGCTTTGAATGATGTATAACCAAGCTTTTGTAGATTCCTCTGATAACCTTGTATGAGGGTGAAACCCTAATCATGGCCCTTGGATCTTCAATTAAAACAAACCTATGACAATTCGATAACTTTGAGGTCTTCTAAACACAATTTTCCTTCGATTCTTGAAGAGTACTTGTTGATGACATTTCTTTTGACAATTTTCAAAAGTAATCGTCTCAAGATCTTGAAAATTGAGGAAATTATGATTCTTGGATGTCGGGAAATAGTTACTTGAGATTAGGTCAAAATCCAGAAAATGACCTCTAAAGTATTCAAATTTTTGATGATCTTTCGCACATAATCAGCTCTTGACTTGTAAAGAGGAATTAAAAATGACGTCAAGGATAGTGATACTCAATAAGAATAACTCAAAAATATCGAATACTGAAGAAGTTACAATTGTTTGAACTTGATCTTGAAAAGGTTAACTTTTGGGTCAATGTAGCTGATTTTCCGTCATCTGAACCATTGACTGAGCAAACTTGGGATGCAAGGCTTAGAACTTGACACGAGCATCCTTGAGAATACCTGAAGAACCATGAAGACCACTTTGAACCTTGGAAACTCAATCTTGCTTGAGAAGTACCAAACCCTAGTTGTTGACTAAATGCTTAGGAGGAGAATTTGTCTGATCAAATCCTGAGCCATTTTGAGTATTTGAGAAAACCTAGGATAACGTCTTGAATGAAAAAATGGGAGGAGAAATTTTGGGGTACAATAAATGCCCCTGTTTAATTTTCTTAAACCTGAAGAGTTAGATTGGCATGTCTGCCATTCGTGACTCGAAGGTGGAAGATGATTGAACACTAGAGTGCCCAGAAATTTTCACTCTCTTGTGCAAGAAATACCACTATGGACTTATCGTATCGGGAATGGGCTTATAGATTCCATTTGGAGAGTGATGAAATGTTTTTGGGGATGGGCTTATAGATGTCATCATATGTGGCTGAGAATCATCGGGGATGGGCTTATAGATGCCATCTAGAAGTGATTATTGATAGAGAAATTAGACTAAGTCTAATGCTTGACTTCAACTAGGACAAGTATTAGAATAAATCTTTGGCCGATTTAATCTGAGCCAGAAAAGGCCTACTGAGAAGTATCATAATAAATCTTTGGTTGATTTAATATGAGTCAGCAGATGTCTTCAAATCTTTATCTAGGAGAAGTATCAAAATAGATATTTGGTCGATTTTACTGAAACAATAGATGTACTTCTCCTATTTTTAACCAGAAGAAGTAAATCCAAACCAGAAGAGGTCTTTGTTCGCCTGTCTTTAACTGATAGAAATAAATTTGATCAGAAGAGGTCTTGTGATTGGTGACTTCATTGGGGAAACAATTCTAACCAGAAGAGGCCTATTGGTTGCCTATTATTAACTGGAGGAAGTGAATCTAGTTTGACGAGGTCTGTTGATTGCCTATTATTAACTGGAAGATGTGAATATATCCAGAAGAGTACTTTTGTTTTGTTGATTGACTTTTCCTACAAGGAAGAGGGTTAGTTGCATGCAGATGTATGCATGTCGCAATTATGTTCTCAAAATAAATGAGGTTATGCCGTATGCATTTATCATGTATGTAATATGATGTATGAATGTGAAATATTGTTGAAATGTATCTTTGTCTTAGAAAATAAATCCTTGACAAATGCTGGGGAGCTTTGGGAAGCTAAATCCCGAGTTGCTGTCGGGGATGAAAAATATGTGTATCTTTAGGCCTTGTTTAGAATGTTTCCGTAGGGGATTCCTGTTTTGTTGTTTGAGGAGAAATACATTGAGGAACTTTGACTTTGGCTCTTTGCTTGAAGAAACTCTGCGGGGAGTATTGATTTCTTCTTGGGGAATAGAGTTTAGGAGTTTTAGTTGTCCATTTCTCTACTGGGGAATTATCTCTTGACTGGGAGAATGAAAGTTAGATGTCATCTGGTCGAAATCAAGGCTTCACAACAACTTGCTGGGGATAATAAAGTTAACTGTTATCTGGTCGAAATCCAGCCTTCGCAGCAACTTACTGTGAAAGATGAAATTAACTGTTATCTGTTCAGTTTCCATGCTTCGTAGAAAATTAGATGAGGTTAAACTGTTATCTGGTCAGATTCCAGGCTTCGCAGCAATTTAGATGAAATTAAACTGTTATCTGGTCGGATTCCAGGCTTCACAGTAATCTTGCTTGAAAGGATGAAGTTAAACTATTATCTGGTCGGATTCCAGGCTTCGCAGTAACTTATTATTATCTGGTCGGATTCCAGGCTTCACGGCAATTAAAGAAGTTAAACTGTTATATGGTTGAATTTCAGGCTTTACAGTAACTTGCTGTTATCTAGTTGGATTCCAGGCTTCACAATAACTTGCTTGAAGGGATGAAGTTAACTGTTATCTGGTCAGATTCCAGGCTTCGCAGTAACTTGTTTGAAGAGATGAAGTTGAACTGTTATCTGGTCATATTTCAGGCTTCACAGTAACTTGCTTTAAGAGATGAAGTTAAACTATTATCTTGTCGGATTCCAGGCTTCACATTAATCTATGGAGATAGTAGCGACCCGTTGGGGATTGTAATGACTCTACCAGGGATTAAGGGGTTTTGTCCATTGATTTGTAATAGTCTGAGAGGTCAACTCAAGTTGGGGAATTTGTAGTTTTTTGGGGAAATAAACCCGGTTAAAGAGAATATTTTGATGACCTGTGAAAAAGTGACTTCTTTAGGTAGAATTCCACAAGGCTTCTTCTTTTAAGACCAACTCAGCTGGGGAGAGGGTTTTCGAGAGATTGGAACTCTGGCTGGGGATTGCATGGATCCGTCTCTATGGGGATTCTTTTATTGAAGTATCTCTGTGGGGATATGCCAAATTCTTAAGGAGATTCTTGTTACTGTTTTTATGTATACATTTGTTAACAGTTTAATCATGTTCATATGCATATGTTCATTCAACTTTAGTTATTGGAAACTTTTTCACTCAAAACAAAAAAAAACAAAAAGTTTGCATTTCAAAGTATATTTGTATTGATGTTTTCCTATAACAGACATTTTTGTACAAGGAGACGGAGACCCAAGTAAGATGAAATCGTCGAAGGAATACAGAGTGAAAACAAATAATAGTCATGTGGAACTGATATCATTGGGTTCTAACTCCGCTATTACCCCTTTGTCTTTGAACATCATCCCTTGTCGTTGAAAGAAGTCTATTGAATTGATCTTGGACCATTGAACTTGGACTTTGGTAATAAAACTAGCTGCAGAGATCCACAGGACATAGTCGTATGCTTTAATCCCTAACTTTTGCTTGGACCGCACTTTCGGGTTTTCAGTCCACCAAGATACCCATTTTTGCCCATGCCTCCCTTTTGGGTTTTCGACTTTCCAGGTGTACCATCTTTTGTATATATCCCTTATTTTTGCTCGAACCTTTTTGGTTCGCTGGGATGCCCTTTTTTTGCCTAGGTGTTTCAACCTAGCGAGTCATTTTATACGTAGTATTTTTTAACTATATCCGCGTTCACGGGATGTGGGAAGTCTTTGTCATCCATAGTAGTCAGCATCATGGCTTCGCCAGAGAACACTTTCTTGACAACAAATGGTCCTTCATATATGGGAGTCTATTTGCCCTTGGGATCGCCTTGTGGAAGAATGATGTGCTTGATTACCAAGTCGCCAGTCTCATACACTTGAGGCTTGATCTTTTTGTTGAAATCCTTGATCATACGTTTTTGATACATTTGTCCATGACAAACAGTAGCCAGTCTTTTCTTGTCAATCAAGTTCAACTGATCCAATCTAGTCTACACCCATTCATCTTTTCCTAGGTCTGCTTCTTTCATAATCCTTATGGAAGGAATCTGAACTTTGACAGGCAGGACAACTTCCATGCCATTGACCAAGGAGAACGGGGTTGTCCTAGTTGATGTTCAAGCTGAAGTACGGTATCCATGAAGAGCAAATAGTACCATCTCATTCCAATCTTTGTAGATTACTACCATCTTTTGCATAATCTTCTTGATATTTTTATTGGCAGCTTCCATTGGGCCATTCATCTTAGATCTGTACAGAGAAGAATTATGATGTTTGATTTTGAACAGCGTGCAGAGTTCAGTAATCATAGTATTGTTGAGATTGGTTCCATTGTCAGTGATGGTCCTTTCGGGGATACGATAACGGAAGATGAGGTTATGCTTGATAAACCGGGCTACAAAGTTCTTTGTTACTGAGGCATATGAGGCATCTTTGACCCATCTGGTGAAGTAGTCAATGGCAACAAGGATGAAACAATGCCCATTAGAGGCAGTGGGCTTGATTTCTCCAATCATGTCGATGCCCCACATTGCAAATGGCCACAGAGCAGTCATGACATTTAGAGGTATTGGAGGCACATGCAACTTGTCGGCATAAATTTGACACTCATGGCAAGTCCTTGAGTGATGGTGACAGTCAATTTCCATTGTCGACCAATAGTAACCAGCCCTTAGAATCTTCTTGGCCATACTATGTTCACTAGAGTGAGTCCCAAAGATACCACCATGCATGTCTTCCATGATCTTCTCTGCCTCCTTCTTGTCCACACACCGGAGTAGAGTAGAATCATGATTGCGCTTGTAAATGATTCCATTTCTTAGGAAGAATTTGGCTGAAAATCTTCGCAAAAATTTATTATCATTGATGGAAGCTCCTTCAGGATAATCTTGTTCTTCAAGATATCTCTTCACCTCATGGTACCATGGCTTCTCTTCATCAGTGTCAAGCTCATAACAGTGCACAGGTTCATCAAATATTTCAATTGTAATCCTAGGAGCTTCATTGTCCCAATTGACCTTAAACATGGAAGTCATTGTTTCTAGGGCATCTGCCAACTATTTTTCTTCTCTTGGGAAGTGTTCAAAATTAACCTCCTCAAAGTATGGCATCAAAGTTAGCACAAGTTATTTGTAAGGAATCAAATTAGGATGTTTGGTATCTCGCTCTCCCTTGACTTGACTGATTACTAGAGCAGAATCTCCGTACACATCCAAGAACTTGATTCTTAGGTCGATAGCAGCCTTTAGACCTAAGATGCATGCCTCGTACTCATCCATGTTTTTTGTACAGTCAAAGCACAATCTAGAAGTGAAAGGTGTATGGAAACCTACAGGAGAAACAATCACAGCGCCAATTCCGTTAACCAAAGCATTGGAAGCTCCATAAAAAACCATAGTCCATCGGGATCCTTGTTCAGGTCCGTCATATGGTCCAGGCTTTTCGCAGTCAGTTACTAGCATGATATTTTCATCCGGGAATTAAAAGTTCATAGATTGGTAGTCGTCAACAGCTTGATGGGCCAAATGATCTTCCAATACAATTCCTTTGATTGCCTTTTGTGTAGTATATTGGATATCATATTCAGTTAGAATAACTTGCCATCTAGCTATTCATCCAGAGAGAGTTGGCTTCTTGAAGATATACTTGATAGGGTCCATCTTAGAAATCAACAAAATGGTGTGAGTCAACATATACTGTCTTAGTCGGCGAGCAGCCCATGCCAGAGCGCAACAAGTTTTCTTTAGCAATGAATATCTTGTTTCACAGTCAGTAAACTTTTTTCTCAGGTAGTATATTGGATGCTCTTTTCGGCCAGACTCATCATGTTAGCCCAACATGCACCCCATTGAATTCTCTAAAAGTAAATAATCATAGGTCTTCCTTCAATTGGAGGCATTAGGATTAGAGGTTTTTGCAAGTACTCCTTAATCTTTTCAAAAGCTACTTGGCAGTCACCATTCTATCTAATTACTTGATCTTTCTTCAGCATCTTGAAGAGTGGCTCACAAGTAGCAGTTAAGTGAGATATGAATCGGGCGATGTAATTGAGTTGACCTAAGAAAACTCTTACCTCCTTCTCAGTATGGGGATCTTGAATTTCTTGGATAGATTTGACCTTCGCAGGGTCGACCTCAATACCTTTACCACTGACAGAAAATCCTAAGAGTTTTCCAGACCTTACCCCAAAGGTACATTTGCTGGGGTTCAGCCTCAGCTTGTATTCTTTCAGCCTTTCAAATAACTTATATAAGTGATCGAGGTGTTCTTCTTCAGTTTGCAACCTTGCAATCATATCATTCACATAGACCTCTATTTCATGATGGATCATATCATGAAATAAGGCTACCATAGCTCATTGATCAATTGCCCCTGCATTCTTTAAACCGAATGACATGACCTTATAACAAAATGTCCCCCATTTTGTGACAAAGGTGGTCTTCTCCATATCCTTGGGAGCCATCTTGATTTTATTATATCCGGAGAAACCATCCATAAAGGAGAAGACTTTGTATTGAGCTGTGTTGTCGACCAGGACATCAGTATGAGGTAGTGAGAAATCATCTTTGGGGCTTGCTCTATTCAAATCCCTGTAGTCTACGCACATACGGACCTTCCCATCTTTCTTCGGCATGGGGACCACATTCGCAATCCATTGAGGATATGATGTCACAGCCAGGAAACCTGCATTAAATTGCTTCATTACCTCATCTTTTATCTTTTTAGACATGTTTGGCCACATATGATGCACTTTTTGCTTGACTGGAGGATAATCTTCCTTTGTTGGTAGACGATGGACCACGATGTCAGTATCCAACCCCGACATATCTTTATACGACCAAGCAAACACTTCGACATAGTCATGTAACATCTGGACCAATCTTCCTTTGACACCGTCTTCCCAGTTGGCACAGATCTTGACCTCTTTCTTCTCTGTCTCAGTACATAGGTTGATCATTTCAACTGACTCTTCATGATGTTGAATGGATTCCCGCTCTTGCATTAGAAGTCTGGCTAGTTCCCCTGGTATTTCATAATTTTCTTCGTCTTCGGCTTCGTAGATTAGATTTTCAAAGTCATAGCTGACAATAGTAGAGTCGTTGGCAATGAGATACGGAGTGGATGAGGATCTGCAAGTGTGTATGTGCGTGCATGTAATATACATGGTTATTTTGAAAATGCAAATAATAAAAAGAAAGACAATGAGCACAAAATTTGAATGCAAAAAAGTCCAATGTCTTTCATTAAATGATCAAATGGCATATGGAAATGAACAAATCCTTAACAAATGGACCATGGTGCCCCGGGCAAGGCACATGGCTTAAAGTCATTGTTTGAAATTAAAATTACAGACAAAAGTTCTTGAATTGATAGAAAACAGTAAATAGTAATTACTCCTTATTGAAGGAGATGGGAATGAAATCCTTGGCACGCCAGTTGTTGAGCTCTTCTTCGGCAATCGGGTAGATCCATTCATCAAAATCACAGTCATCCTCAGAGTCTTCAATAGAATTCACTTCATGATTACTAATGCGAAGTGGTGGTCTTCCTATCCGAGCACGTCTGACCTCCTTTTGAGTTTTGGCAGTGAAGCTCAAAACAAACTTATCTGCTTTGAACAGAATGTCACGGAGTTATCCCTAAATAGTACAACTTCCATCTTCAACCGCAGTGTGAGCATCTTTGAATGACACCATTATTAGCACAACTTCATTAGTTTTCGGAATATCATAAGAGATTTTGGTGGCGGAAACCATAGGAGGAACCACTTCAAAGGCTTGGCAAGGAGTCTCTATAAACTAACCATCCATTTCCACATATTTGAAGGAATTGAGGTGGCTTACCATGAATTCTTCTTCACCACAGACAGTGGTGATCTTCCCTTTGACTGGGTACTTCAACTTTTGGTGAAGGGTGGATGTCACTGCCCCTGCCCCATGTATCCAGGGGCTTCTAAGTAAACAAGAGTAGGAAGGACGTATATCCATCACATAGAAGGTAGAATTGAAAACTTGTGAACCAACTTTAATGGGGAGATCTATAACTCCATGCACCATCCTTTTAGACCCATCAAAAGCCCTCACAACTATGTCACTTGGTTTTAACACCAGACCTTCGCAATCTAACTGGTCCAAGGCACCTTTGGGTAGAACATTTATAGAGGAACCAATATTAACCAGGACATGGGCCAGGGTAGTTCCTTTGAATTCAATAGAGACATGAAATTCCTTTTTATGATTTCTTCCAACAAGAGTTAAGTCAACATCGGAGAACCCCAACCCATTATCGAAAGTCAAACTCGCCACACAATTTTCAAACTGTTCAACTGTGGTCTCTTGAGGAACATGAGCTTTCTTCAAAAATTTGATTAAAGCTTGGGCATGAGCATCATTACAAAGAAACAAATACAATATAGAGATTTTTTTGGGGGGAGGGGGGTTTTCCCCAGTTGCTCTAATATCTTGAAATCGCTCTTTTTTATAATCTTCAAGATTTCCTCCATTTCTTGAGTGGAAGGTTCCTCAGCAGCAATGTCTTTGGCAGACGCCTCTATCCCAACAGGCTCAATTACTTTCTCTTTACCCCTAGTGTCAGTACTAGGCTTATCAATGGTAATGAGGACAAGTGTTGTTGTAGTAGTTGGAGGTGAAATGTTAGGAGAGAAAATCCTCCCCGTTCTCGTTACCTTGTTAGAACCAGCAATATTTGTAACATCATCAGTCTTGTCTTCATTGATCCAGGAATCTTGCTTATTTCCATGATAGTAAACTTCAGCACCGTAATTCCAAGGGATTTCTTTGTCAGAGGAGTAAGGAGTCGGCCCAGGAGCACTAATTATCAAGGGAGAAAAAAATGTTGGTTCGATGGAAATCCTAATAGGACCCTTTGAAGAGATCCTAAGAGGCTTGTTGGAAATTGTTATGATAGAAACGTCTTCAGTTTTATCGGTTAAACTTTTGATGGTCAGAGTTCTTTCAAACATGATCTCATGACTATCTATCAGGTATTGAACACCTTCTTTCAGCCATTTTCATCCATTCACTTGTTCGGCACAACAATTACAGTCTTTCAAATAGCCAGGGAAAACCCCAACTCTTAGCATATTCTCTTTAACAATGGTCAGTGGAGTAGTCAAATCTTCAATGGAGGAAACAAAAATAGTGTCTTCAATTGCATTGACACCTTTTCCATTATTTGGCATTGGTGCAGTTATAACATTCAGAGTTATAGGTGGATCAAACTCAATAGTCTTGTTGTCGATATGGTCTTAAATCTTGTTTTTTAGAGCCCAACATTGATCAGTTTCATGCCTAGGGCTGTTGGAATGATATGCGCATTTGGCATCAGGGTTATACTTCGGTTATGAAACATTGGGATTTGATGGTGGATCACGCAATGTTACCAAGTTGGCCTTCAACAGGTGTTGCAAGGCTTGGGACAGTGACATGTTAATCCTCATGAATTGTCTTCTTGGAACCTTAAACCTTTGATGGTTGGCTTATTGTGGTCTTTGAGCAGAGGGTCGATGGTCTTTCTTGACATGGCTTCTTGAACCATATACGTCATTGGTTTCCTTCTTGCCATTAAAGGGATTCTTCATAGTGTTTGATGTAGAAGCAGAGGCCATGGGAATTTTTCCACTTTTGATACTACTCTCGACCCTTTCACCAGTCAGGATTAACTCAGTGAAACTAGATGACGAGCTCCCAATTAACAAATTGAAAAATGGTCCAGTTAATGTTCCCATGAACATATCCACTAGCTCCCTATCTGTCAATGATGGTTGTACCCTACCAGAAAGGTCTCTCCATTTTTGCGCGTACTCTTTAAAACCTTCATTGGACCCTATTGTCATTCCTTGTAACTAAAGTCTAGTCAGCGCTAAATCATCGTTCTGCTCATATTGGCGGTAGAAAGTGGTGGCCAGGTCTTCCCAAGTATGAATGTTGGAACCCCCAAACTGGTAAAACCATTCTAAATGAGTCCTAGACAAACTCTCTTGAAAGAAGTGTACACATAACTTCTTGTTAGTGGTATGCGGTTGTATTTTCCGAACATAGGATCTCAGGTGAAGCTTTGGGCATAAAACTCCGTCGTACTTAGCAAAGATTGGAATTTTGAACTTGTGTGGGATAACAACCCTAAGTACCAAGCCTAAATCACCAAAATCCAAGCAAGGTACGGCTTGAATTTCCACAACTTTTAGCCTATGTTTCAATTGCTTGTACTTATCCTCAGCCGGTGGATACTGTTAGTCAAAGTAATCTTCATCCTCAGAAGCTTGATTGTTTGCACCCCCATCATGGGTGCTCCTTGCATCTTCATCTTGGTTTTTGTCCTCTTTGGATGACTTTTCAACCACTTGCACTTAACAGACGGGGCCTTTAAACCTTTTCCCCATGTTAATCAGTGCCTTCTTCTTTGTCTTCTTTTTGGCCACCAGAAGTGACATCATCTCTTGTTGTCCTCTGGCCAAGGTGAGCAAGGTTTCTTGAAATTGAGAATTCTGCTTCTGCAAGTCTTTCACGGTCTGCTCGAGATCCATCTTACTGAAATAAACAGTAGAAAGATGAGGAAACCTGTGTCTGAAAACCTGCTTATGTTATGATGCATGAAATGCATATGCAAATGACTTCAAGGATTTTTAAGATTTAAATTTGTTTAGACAAAGAGGGAACAAACATTAATTACATTAATAAGTTCAAACGGTTACAAGATGCTTCTTGGGCTTACAATGGAAGAAACAAATATAATACAAAATAAACTCTTAAAACAAAAAGGACTCAAGTTTCCCATGAGTGCATCCTCTTCAGTGCAATGTAGGCATTCAAACTCCGTTCTTCATGAATTTTTCTTGTGAGCTCCAAAACCTTCTTCTCGCTTGCGTAGAACTGGGTTTCAAAGGTTTCTCGCTCCCCTTTGAGTTGAATCCAAGATCTTTTCAATTCCTCGAGAGTAGTAGGCATTTCAGGATGAAGAATAGTGTATGGAACATCTCCCTCGACAATAGACTCCATGATGACAGGTAGAATAGCCTCATAAGGCATCATGAGGTTTTGAGCGCAAGCTCGCACCCACTTGAGATAAGGCTCCAAAGGAATGGAGTTCGTATGCCCCAATGTCTTCCTATCAACTTTGTTTACCATGCCCCAAGCTCGTATGAATCTCGGACGATAACCTTGGACATCATTCTCATAGTCAAATGCAATTCCTTGGACAAGTGCATCATGAGGACCATCCCTCCTAGCATACCCAAATTTTCACAAAGCCAAACAAGGATTATAGGTGATACCTCCCTTAATGCAAAGGAGAGGGACATTAGGAAATTCCCCACAATGATCAATGATGATAACGTCCTCCAAATATCGAGAACACCAATTAATATCTGAATGCCTGAGTGACATCAACCTATTAGACCATCTCATTCCTCGCTCATTCTTCAAAACAGATTTAGGTAGGTGCTAAATAAACCACCTAGCCAATTAAGGAGTGCAACATATAAGAATTCTCCTTCTCTTCATGGTGCGAGTGTGAAGATAATGCAAGATATCTCCAAGCAAGGTAGGCACCGGGTTATGAGAGAGAAAAACTTTGACCGCATTCACATCTATGAGTTGGTCCAGGTTAGGAAACAGTACCATCACATAGATTAGAAGAGCCACCACTTCTTCAAAAGCTTGCAAATCCAGATCCTCCCAAAATTGTTGAGCCTTCTCAAACATAAACTTGGCTAGAAACCCTTTAACACCACTTCTTGTTCCCAATTTGCCACAACGTCAGACTGTTGCCAATGTAAAGCTCGAGCATTCTCCTTAGGTCTTGGGTCTCTCTCAATACTGGTGAAGGTTATTTGATCAAGAACATGCGTCCCTAAGAGTTGAGAAAAATATTCCAAGGTAGGCACTAGTTGGTAATCAGGAAATGTAAAGCAATGGTGCTTAGAATAAAAGAATTGGACAAGCAATTGTACCATATCCTCTTTAAAGTTTGTGGTAACCAAGTTAATGAGACGACCGTACTTCTTGGTGAATGGAGAATTGTTGGGAACCCTTGATGCCAATTCCTTGAGTTGAGGAGGCACTCTCACAAGGTTGATTCGGATAGTATTTCTTCACATGGAAGCCATGTCCTACAAAACAGCACAAAGATAAATACCAAAGTCCTTGAAATGGTTAGCGTAAATGTAATGGTATAATGTCATGATGTTATGTGCAAGTAAACACATACACACAAAGAAAACAAGTCATTAGGTTTAGGCTTGCATGAGGTTCATAGGTCAGTACCCTCTTACAGTTTAGTTGGTTCAACCTGTCCTAGAAAGTAATCGGGTTCTAGGGGATCTCAATATCATTGATCTTTCTTTATTGGGCATGGTTTCAGCGCAAGCCTCTATTTTGGCGAAGGAAATATCCTAAAAGTCCAATCTCAATGAGCGTAGTATCGAGTATCAACCAACATCGGACTGCACCAAATCCAGCTATCTCACTACTTCCTAATATCTAAGTTGTTCAATTAAAGGTTCTAAGGTTTGTTAGTGCTTCATGACACCACACAGCAGCTCGTATTCTCCTTAATTTGCCATAAGGGATATCGGTGAAACAACTGGCTGAAAATCATCAAACAATGAAGTCTCCATCGAACATCTTTTATCCCACATGAAGGGAAAGGTAAACATCGAGAAAACATGAGAAGTGAGAAGTCACGGTCTTGCGACTGAGAGATCGGGTAAGGGAGTCTGTTACGCGAGGGGAAGGTATTAGCACCCCATATGCATGTAGTACTCTACGGTACACTCTTGTTATCTATCTTATGGGTGTGCATAATCTATGCTTACTGTTTACTACTGCTAAGGGGAGAATGCATGCAAAAGAAAAGAGAAAAGAATGTAGGAAAGATATAATTTGTACTCTCTTGGGCCCTACCCCAATGCCTACGTATCCTTTTTTATGAATCAGAGCTACCGTAGTTCGGCTCACATGTTTTTGTTTGTTTTATGTTTTTTATGGACGATGTTAATTCCTCCTTCTGCCGCAACTCGACCATTGGAGACTTATAGGATGGCACAGAAGTAAATTAATTATGTCCTTACCTGAAAAGGGTTTTAGGGAAAAGGTGCTTGGGCGCAATGATCATTCAGTCTTTTTTGACAGTTTGAATTTTGTTATGCCGTAGGGTTTTGGTTGGAGATCAGCTTAGAGATGTTAGGAAATTTTGTTGAGAGTTTGTTATGAAGTTATATGGTTGGATACTGTTAGGGAAAAATAGTTAGGGACTATTTTGTTAGCTGTTTAGAAGCAGTTAGAATATTCTGTTAGAAACTGGTCATATACTGCTAGTGAATTGGCCTTGTTGAATCTGTTTGATAATGCAATGGTTTGTGAACTATTTTGGGCTTCTTCTTAACTTGGATAGATCTTGTGCTAATGCGCGTATGCTTTGACGCATTTGTCTGCTTCAGAATCAGGCTTTGGATCTTTTTGCAACAGGTAACCATTCTAGCTCTGCAGCATTTAAATATTCTGTTCAGATTTGGATTTTCCTTTTGAAATGTAGGTAAAATTGGATTGATTCTTTTTAGAGTCCATTCTGTTTTTCTGTTATTTGGTTTTCAGTTTGTAAAGATTCTGTTAGTTATAGGTTAGTTGGGATTTTTGTTTGGAGATGTTAGTTTGTGAGTTTGTTATGTTGGTTTTGAAGATCAGTTAAAAACAGTTAGGGGGTTATTAGAATGGTTGGAAACAATTTTGTTTTCTATTTGAATGAACTGGAAGTTATCTAATTATGTAGTTTTGGATTTATGTTATGAGTTTTACTTTCGTTTTTGTTTCTCACGTTTTTTGAATTTTTCCTCTGATCTTCATTTTTAGTAATTCCCTCAGATATTTAGCCTTTGGTTTATGGTTATGTTTGGATTCCTGATTTTGTTCTGATACTTTTGCTTCGTTTTATGTCTTGAATGATTTGGTGTAGGCCATTGGTTAGTTTTGTGTTAAGATGGCGTGATTCTGTAAATCTTGCAGCTTGGTTGTGACACGGCTTTGGAGGCGACAACAAGTGTGTTTGAGTAACAAGGAAGCAAGTCATGGCATAAAAATGTTAAGATCATGAAGGAAAAAGAGGTTTAGGACTAGGTTTAATAATGTATCCAATGTATGGAAATATAACATGATATAATAGTGGAGATTTTTTTGTTTTGTAATTCTGTTACTTTGTTCAGGATAACACTGACAATGTAATGGCGATTTTTCATGCCTCCAAATTTCTCCTGGCTTTGAACTTTTATTAAGACTTTGAGTAGATTTTGTGCTTGAATTTGGACAAATGAGTATTTGTATTTTCTTTTTGTTATATTATGATTTTTCGCAACTTGATTCAAAAAACTCCATTAGGAGCTTGCATCAATTTTACATGCCACACTTGCAATTATAAGAGACTTCAATCTCCATGTTCCAATCTTAATCCTCACTCACTTGCCTTTGAAGCAAACTCTTAGTTGAAGAATCATACGCAAACTTTGAGTTTGAGTTACTTGGACTTTGAATCAAACTCAACCTTTGAATTATCCCTTGAACATATCATTGCGCCTTGATTATCCCAAAATGACTGAATGATAATTATTATAAGAACTTTAACCCTTAACTCAGAATCTTAATCTGTCATAATAAATCTTAATTCGTCATAATAAGCATTGAGTCTATGGCTTAATGTAATTTGGAATGAACTCAAAAGAATCTCGTAACACAAGTAAACCAAGTATTCAGATGAAATATCATTGCATTAAGATATCCACGAACCCTAATTTACCATGGATGGGATCCTCTGAAGATATTGTTGCCTTGTGTTGCACATTGAAACTCCCTGAACCAAAACCCTAGCATACCATAAATACACTAAGATCTCTCCATGTCCTATGCTTTTTGAATCATGAGTTGAATCCTTGAGAATGTAAGACTCAACTGATGAACAACTCTTAGCGCAATCCCTCTTTAAAGTCCACATGCTTAGGAAAACAAAGCCTTATATGTTGAAGAATGCAACAAAAATATTGAGGAAGTGGAGCTTCAGATGATGTGAGCAAGCTTTGCAATTTTATGTTAGGAAGAGGAGAATAACCCCATAGCTTGGTGATAAAGAAATCCATGAATTGAAACCCTAGCTTCAAACAAAACCTGATCGATGAAAGAACCAGTTAATTTAAACCTATGTGAAGATAAGAGCTTAAAAGCATATAGAGACCCTAATTCCTCAATATCTTTGATCACATGCCATGTTTTATTGATTAATGAATGAGTGATGTGTTAGATGACCTAATGGGAGTCATATACATGAGAAAGATGTGAGATGCGTAAGCCAGATAAAAGTGATAGGGGTAGGACAAATTTGGGGTATTACAGCTTCCCCTATTTAATCGTCTTAAACCTGAAAGTACGATTGGTGTGTGCCTTTCGGAAGTTCGAGGTAGAAGATGATTAAATATCAATGCCAAAAGTTTGTTCTGAGAGAGAGTGTAAGTGTTTTTATTTTTGCAACATCCACTGGGGAATTAAAAAAGGTGGGACTAAACCGGAGGTATACGTCGTTCAGGACACGACGACATCGGAGTACATCAATCAGGACATGATGACTGAGAGAAAAACACTAATCAAGACATGATGATCGCAAGGAGAACATCAATCAGGATATGATGATCAAAGAAAGACGTCGATTAGAACACGATAGGTGTTTAGAAACTAACACAACGAGTGTTTAGAAGTTGACACGTTGAGTGTTGGAAGGTAGCCTGATGTCAATACAAGGACATAAAAGACTTGTAACATGGCGTAATGCCAATACATGGGAGAGACCTGAATTGTAACGTAGCATGATGCCAATACAGGGAGGAGATAGGGCTTGTAACATAGTGTGATGCCAATACAAGGAAGGTATCGGACGTGTAACGTAGTGTGATGCCAATACAAGGAAGAGATCGGACTTATAACATAGCATGATGCCAATACAAGGAAGAGATCACACTTTTAATGTAGCGTGATGCCAATACAAGGAAGAGATCGGACTTGTAACATAGTGTGACACTAATACAAGGAAGAGACCGGACTTGTAATGTAGCAAGATGCCAATACAAGGAAGAGATCAGACTTGTAACATAGTGTGATGTCAATACATGGAAGACATCGGACTTATAACGTAGCATGATGCCAATACAAGGAAGAGATCAGACTTGTAACATAGTGTGTTGCCAATAAAGGAAGAGATCGGACTTGTAACGTAGTGTGATGCCAATACAAGGAAGATATCGGACTTGTAACGTAGCGTGATGCCAATACAAGGAAGAGATTGGACTTGTAATGTAGCGTGATGCCAATAAAGGAAGAGATCGAACATGTAACATAGTGTGATGCCAATAAAGGAAGAGATCAGACTTGTAACATAGCGCGATGCCAATACAAGGAAGAGATCGAACTTGTAATGTAGCGTGATGCCAATACAAGGAAGAGATCAAACTTGTAACATAGTGTGATGCCAATAAAAGGAAGAGATCGTACTTGTAACGTAGCGTGATGCCTATAAAAGAAATATATTTGACTTGTAATGTAGCGTGATGCCAATACAAGGAATAGATCGGACTTGTAACGTAGCATAATGCCAATACACAGAAGAGATCAAACTTATAATGTAACGTGATGCCAAAAAAAAAAGAAATCGGACTTGTAACATAGCGTGATGCCAATAAAGGAAGAGATTGTACTTGTAACGTAGAGCAATGCCAATACAAGGAAGAGATCAGACTTGTAACGTAGCATGATACAAATACAAGGAAGAGATTAGACTTGTAACGTAGCATGATACCAATACAAGGAAGAGGTCGTACTTGTAACATAGCGTGATGCCAATAAAAGGAAGATATCAGACTTGTAATGTAGTGAGATTCCAATACATGGAAGAGATCGGACTTGTAACATAGTGTGATGCCAATAAAAGGAAAGTATAACACAGACGAGTGTTTGAATCGATACGGACGAGTATCGACGAAAGGTTAAACACGGACGGGTGTTTGGGGAAACGACACGGATGAATGTTTTTGAGTTGACACAAACGAGTGTTGGAAGACTAAATTATTTTTCAAACGGGAACTGGATATCAGACGAGAACTGGGTTTAGACTGGCAAAGTGTTTTGATTTTACTGGGAATTAAGGGTACAAGGCACTGGCATCGTTAGTCGGGCATTATGAAGGTGAAAGTTATCAGCTGGGGTTTTGGGAGTGATATCCTCGGGGATGTATTGTTGTCCTTGAATAATTTAGGTCTTTCGCGTAAGGTATCTGATATATGCTTTGCATGCATGTATGAATTTCGTTTTCCGCAAAGATCCATTCTGATGGATCGGCTACGCGCTTTTGAAGATGCAATGTTATGTAGTGAGCTATATTCAATGCAAAGAAATAGACTTCACGGGGATAAGTGAAGGCTTGTCGAGAACTGTTGCTCATCACAGGGGATGTAGATACATATCGGTGTTGGAAACCTGCAATATCAGAGACCACTAGGGATATTGGTAAGAATTTGCAGTGGGGAGCTCATGATACCAAATATTATTGTTGGCTCCGTTGGATATTGAATTGCTGACAAAGCGAGTTTTCAGGTACGCCACTAAATTCTGAATTGCATTGTTGGGGAAGAGATACATTGGCCAGACTTCCATACATCTTGAACCGTTGAGATGATGGTAGAACTGAATATGCCGAAGAATGGATATTGAACACCATGTGCATCTCTTCGAACACATGCCCTAAGTTTATGCCACACTGGGGAATTACCTCTTGAATCACTTGGGGATAAAAGATGGACATGGACCTGCGAATGCCTCGGTTTAGCTCTGCGAATGCCCCGGTTTACTCCACTAGGGATGTTCTGATTCAGCTCTACAAATGCCCAAGTTTAGCTTTTGGGGGACTTGCACTTGTGTGTGCCAAGTGAAATGACGAATCTGGGCTTTCTGAATTCACTTGGGTAATCAGGTTTGAAATTATCTGTAGAAGATGAAGGCAGCTTCGTGTGCTGGCTAGGCCAGGGTGACTATTATAAATTTCTACCTGCAAAGAAAAATAACACTTGGAACGCATACGACACTCCCTCACGGTTATATATCGATGTAAAGTCAAGTTTTATCTCAGCTTGAGAATTTGTATTCCTCATGTTTCTAATGCAATGTTTAATAGCGAATAAAACACATTTTGCATACGAAAAACATTTTATGGTGGTAAAAGACAACTTTTTGATGAAAGCAAACTTTATTGATTAGCCTGTGAATAGGAATTTGTACAAGGATGGAACTCCTATATGAGGTAGTTGAGAAAAAAGAAACGGAAAATACAATAGGTACAAATGGCAATGAGAGATGCTCGAATTTCCATTAAAACCGGTATTGCTACAGTTCCTAAATCCTTAGTGGTCTCAATGCCTTGCCTTTGAAGAGTAGCAGTTGGACCGATCAATTCACTGCCAAGGTTCTATAGATGTGCATATGTTATTCGTGAAGAGAATTCAGACTACAACCTCTCGCTTCATATCCCTAACTTTTTCTTGGATCGCCCTTTCGGATTTTCGATCCAACGGGATACCCTTTTTTGCCTAAGTTGCCCTTTTGGGTTTTCGACTTAGCGGGTTATTGTTTTTCATTTTATCCCTAATTTTTTCCTGGACTTTTCATGTCCATTGGGATGCCCATTTTTGCCTAAGTCTCCCTTTCGGGTTTTCGACTTAGCGGATCTCTTTATGCATAGTATTTTTTTACTGAGTCTGAATTGACTGGGAGTGGAACGTCTTCCCCATCCATGTATGTCAGGATTTTAGCACCTCCTGAAAAGGCTCTCTTCACGATATATGGTCCCTCGTAATTGGGAGTCCATTTTCCCCTTGGATCGGAATGGCTTTGCACGATAACCTTTCTCAAGACCAAGTCACTAGGATAAAACATCTGAGGACAAATCTTTTTGTCGAATGCTCTACAACTAGCCATGACAGATGGCTGCCGGGAGCTTTTTGTCAATTAGGTTGAGTTGGTCAAATCTTGTCTGAACCCACTCCGGCTCATCAAGCTTAGTTTCCATCAGAACCCTCAACGACGGAATCTCTACTTCGACAGGAAGCACTGCATCCGTACCATAAATAAGAGAAAATGGAGTTGCCCTTGTTGAAGTACACACGGACGTTCTGTATCAATGCAGAGCAAAAGGAAACATTTCATGCCAATCTTTGTATGTTATGACCATCTTCTGGACGATCTTCTTTATGTTCTTGTTAGCAGCTTTGACTGCACCGTTCATCTTTGGTCGATACGGTAATGAATTGTGATATTCAATTTTGAACTCTTCACACAACTCCTTCATCATGTTGTTGTTAAGATTAGAACCCTTGTCAGTGATGATTATGTGAGGAATTCTGTAACGACATATGATTTATTTCCTAATGAAGTTGGTAACGACATGTTTGGTTACATTCTTGTAAGAAGCTGCTTCCACCCATTTGGTGAAATAATCAATAGCCACTAGAATGAACCTATGTCCATGAAGCACTTGGCTCAATCCTTCTAATCATGTCAATTCCCCCACATTGCAAACGACCATGGGGAAGTCATAACATTCAAAGGAGTTGGAGGAACATGAATTATGTCTGCATACACTTGGCATTTGTGGCATAACTTTGCAAATACATAACAATCACTCTCCATCATCGTCCAGAAATACCCTACACGCAGGATTTTCTTCGCCATAGAATGCCCGCTCGAATGAGTCCCGAAAGAACCCTCGTGGATTTCCTTTACAATTGACTCTGCTTCGTGTCTATCCATGCATCTGAGCAGAGCCGAGTCATAATTTCTCTTATACAGGACGTCTCCTGATAATAGGAACTTAGATGCTAACCTTCTAAGCATATGCTTATCACAAATTGTGGCATTTTCAGGATACTCTTGCTTCTCAAGGTACAATTTGATGTCGTAATACCATGGCTTCTCATCAGATACATCCTCGGTCGAGAGGCAATGAGCAGGAAAGACATGTGCTGGCTCTTTGTAATGGAGGATGCGTATGTTAGGCGCCTGATTCAGAAAGCTCACCGAGAGCATTGATGCTAAAGTGGCTAAAGCATCAGCCAACTGGTTTTCATCTTTGGGAATATGTTCGAAGGTGATTTCATTAAAGGCGGGTATTAGCTGCAAGATATAGTCTTCGTACGGAATCAAACTAGGGTGCTTCGTTTCCCAATCGCCTCGTACCTGATGTATGACTAAAGCAGAGTCTCTAAAGACTTCAAGGATTTTGATTTTAAGGTCGATGGTTGCATCTAGACCCATCACGCATGCTTCGTATTCTGCCACATTGTTTGTACAAATGAAACATAATCGGGTCGTAAACGGTGTATGAGTATTGCATGGAGAAGCCAATATTTCCCCAATTCCATAACCTGCAGCATTCGAGGCACAATCAAACGAAAGAGTCCATCGCTCTTCCAAATCGACCCCATCATAATCATCAAGCTTCATAACATCTTCGTTAGGAAAGTCAAATTTCATTGATTGGTACTCTTCCAATAGCTGATGAGCGAGATGATCCGTAAGAATGCTACCCTTGATAGCCTTTTGTGTAACATACTGAATTTCGTATTCATATAAAAGCATCTTCCATCGAGCCAGTCTGCCTGTAAGTGCTGGTTTTTCAAAGATATACTTTATCGGGTCCATCTTTGATATCATAAAATTCGTATATGTCAGCATATACTACCTCAGACGTTGAGCTGCCCAAGAAAGCGCCTTTTTCAAGCAAAGAGTACCTGGGTTCGCAATCGGTAAACTTTTTTGTCAGATAATAATTAGCATGCTCTTTACGTCCAGTTTCATCATGTTGCCCAAGCACACAACCCATAGATCCTTCTATCACTGTAAAGTACATGATGAGTGGTCTCACGGGAACTAGAGGAATGAGGATCCGTGGATCTTGGAGATAGTGTTTGATCTTTTCAAAGGCTTCTTGGCAATTATCATCCCATTGGACATCTTGATTCTTGCGTAGCAATTTAAAGATGGGTTCACAAGTAGCTGTGAGATGTGAGATGAACCTGGCTATGTAGTTCAATCTCCCAAGGAACCCTCTTACTTCTTTTTCATTTTTCGGTGCTGTCATATTTTGTATTGCTTTTACTTTGTTGGGATCCACTTCAATTCCTTGCTGACTTACGATGAAACTAAGTAGTTTTCCAGATTGCACCCCAAAGGTTCACTTGTTCGGATTAAGCCTTAGCCTAAACTTTTGCAGACGCGCAAACAACTTTTGCAGATGGACCAAATGTTCCTCCTCAATTTGTGATTTAGCAATAATATCATCCACATATACTTCAATCTCCTTATGAATCAGGTCATGAAAAAGCGTTACTATAGCGCGTTGATATGTTGCAACAACATTTTTGAGGCTAAAAGGCATGACTTTATAACAGTAAGTACCCCATGGAGTAGTGAATGTCTTCTTTGCCATGTCTTCTGGGGCCATCTTTATCTGATTGTACCCCGAAAAACCACCCATGAAGGAGAAAACCGAGGATTGAGCTGTATTATCAACCAATACATTGATGTGAGGTAATGGGAAGACATCCTTTAGGCTTGCTTTATTCAAATCCCGATAGTCCACACACATGTGCACCTTCCCATCTTTCTTAGGGACAGGTACGATGTTGGCAATCCAATTCGAGTATTGACATACCAACAAAAATCCCGCATTCAACTGCTTTTCAACCTCTTCTTTGATATTGAGAGACATATTTGGATGAGTTCTTCGTGGATTTTGATTTATCGAAGGACATTCTGGCTTAAGTGGCAAATGGTGCATGACTATATCTGTATCCAAACCAGGCATATCTTCAGACGACCAGGGGAAGATGTCGGATTACTCTTTGAGAAGCTTAATCAACCCCTTCTTTACATCATCTTGCAAAGCGGCCCCTATTTTGACCTCTCTTTTCACTGTGTCGGTACTGAGGTTGATGACCTCAATAGATTCTTGATGAGGAAGGATCATTTTCTCTTCTTGTCTCAACAATCTTGCCAATTCCTCTGGAATTTCACAATCTTCCCCACTATCTTCATAGGCTTGGTCATTCGGATTTCCAAGGATATTGGTGCAAGGAACTGTAACATCATCGTTTTTAATGGAATTCGAGGCAGACCTGCATGATTGATGAATCATGCCCTTTTCAGAATATGGATGCAAATTTAAAAATGGTTAAATTGTTAGAAGGAAAAGCATTGCCATTTTTTTAAACGAAAATTAGAAAAGACAGAGAGTTAAAATTGTATGCAAAAATTCCATTTTATTCAGTTTTAAACAAACACAAACATGAGGGGGCCCTTTTCACAAGCTGTCAACATGCTTCCGGCAAAACATGGGACTTATGTAAAACAAGAACATTACATGTAAAAGAAAACCACTTTAGGAATATCGGTAGTAGTCCAATTGTCGAGCTCTTGGTCGGGTGCAATTTGGTAAATATACTGAGCCATATATGCACTGTCCTTATCGTCACCATCTACTGCATGGATTTGTTCTTGAACATTTGAACCAGCACTAACAAACACTTCTGAAATTGGGGGAATCTGTTTTCCTTTAAGCATGGTTGGACCCGCACTGACATGATCTAAAAAAGAGGAGCTGAACCCAAGTCCATACTTGTCCTGCTTTTCGTGCACTTCGACCACTTTTCCCCAGTCTTCATTAGGGATTCTAGACTCCACAATGGCTTTGGCATCCTTCAATGAAACCATTGATACTCCGAACTTATTTGTAGTTTCCAGCATGGTGGGGACTCTGTCAACATAAATGATTTCCAAGGCCTGGAAAGGGGTTTCATGTACTTCCACATCCACTTCAATATAACGAAAGGAAGTAACATTGTTGATCACGACATCTTCCTCTCTGCCAATGATGATGACCTTGTCTTGGATAATGAAATTCAAACATTGGTGCAGAGTTGAGGTTACAGCTCCTGCCATATGTATCCACTGGCACCCCGGCAGGCATGTATAATACGGATGAATATCCATGACATAGAATGACAGATAGAACGCATGGGGACCAATCTTGATGGGTAGGTCAACTTCCACTTCCACAGATCTTCTCGACTCATCAAAAGCTTTGACTGTCAGCATGCTAGGTTTCATCATAACCCCGTCCACGTTCATCTTGAACAGAGTATGTTGAGGCATCACATTCAAAGAAGACCCAATATCTAATAGGACTCGAGACATCATAGTGTCTAAACATCTGATGGAAATATGCAACGCTTTATTATGAGCTCGACCCTCAGGAGGAAGCTCATCATCACTGAAACCCAGACAATTCCTCGTAGAAATATTTGTAACAACCCCTTCGAATTGGGCCACATAAATTTTGGGATTCACATGAGAACCATGCAGAATTCTCATCAAGGTTGTTTGATGCGCTTCAGAGTACATAAGGACGGATAAGATTGATATCTTTGCAGGCGTCTGATTCAGCTGGTCAACCACTTTGAAATCGCTCTTCTTGATCACCCTGATTAACTGCTCCACTTGTTGTTCAAAAGGCGTCCTGGGAGAATCATTGACTACTTGCTTCCCCTTACCTTTCATAGGACTCTCCTCAATAACTTCTTTGGGAGGTGGTGGAGTAGGAGCAAAGACTCTCCCACTTTGGGTTATTCTACTAGTTCCAGCAATATTGGTTATGACATTATTCTAGATCGAAGGACAAACAACTTTCTTTCCATGGAGGTAAACAACATTATATTCCCATGGAACTGTCGTGTTATCAGCTGTCGAAATGGGAACTGGATTTGAAAGTGTCGATGCCTGGGTTGGCAGGGGAGCAATGCACAGGGAGCACTTGAACTTGTATAACCAATGGAACTCTTGAAGTGTTCCTCTAAACATTGGTCGGATAATAAGGAATCTCTAGAATAGCAACATCACCTTCGGGGATAACTTTCTTAACTCTAACAACCCCTTCGTCCAACAATTTCTGAATGGGATTTTTCAAATCATCACACTCGTCCGGATTGGATGAGAATTTCAAACAAAAGTCATGAAGCTCTTGTAGAAATCCTTGCTGTAAAATATTTTCTCTTAAAACTACAATTGACATTTAAACCTATTCAACTTGATTCACTAAGTCATGACCATCATCGAACCCGATTGCATTGACAGCAGCCCCGTGATGGGGAGGCATAGGGTTGTTCTAAACATTAGGGCCTATAGGAGCAAAGCTCAACTCCTTGGCATCCAAAAGAGATTGCACCTTGTACTTTAAAGCTCTATAGTTTTCAATTGAATGGCCTGGAGCACCCGACAGAAACTCACAACATGCATTAACATCGTAACCCCTTGGAAGTTCAGTTGGAGGAGGACCTATCTCTCGGAGCTGTACCAATTGACCAGCTAGAAATTATGGAAGAAATTGGGCATACGACATCGGGATTGGATCCAACTTCCTCTCAGGGTACCTCTATGGCCTCTGTTGACCCCTTTGTCCTTGGGCCCTCTAATTTTGTTGATAGTTTTGCAATGGTAAGTATTGTTGTAGTGGAGCAGCAACATGAGCTTGGTAATATGGAACCTGTACAATAGCTGTCCCCTTATCAACAGAAGCATTACTCACCTCTCCTTCCTTTTTCTTGACAAAACCGCTAGAATACGATTTCTTTCCACTACATGAGTTATTGTTACCACTTATGCCAGATGCACATGTAATATTCCCTACTTTAATACCCATTTCGACCCGTTCCCTGATGATAACCATATCTGAAAATGAATCATAAGTACTGCCAAGCATATGTTTCAAATACGGGCCTCAGAGGGTACTCATAAACAAATATACCAATTCACGATCCAGGAGAGGAGGATGAACCCTCGCGGCCAGACTGCGCCACCTCTGGTCGTAATCTTTGAAAGACTCATTAGTCTTCTGAGAAATATCTCACCCCAGAATGATAATGATAATGTTTCCAAAAAGCATCGACAATCTCACCCCAAGTACTAAAATGAGTTTTCTCCAATTGCATGTACCATTCTAATAGAGCTTCAGCCAGACTGTCCTGAAATAAATGTATAAGCAACGACTCATTTCTAGCATAAGCATCCTGAAGATGTGAAAAACACAAGAAGGGGGTTTGAATTGTAAAACTTGAATCAAAAGCTTAAACAACACTGTATTTTTATCCTGGTTCGTTTGATCTCAAACTACTCCAGTCCACCCGTCAAGGTGATTTCGCCTCTCTCCAACGAGGTCTTAATCCACTATATTCAACAGAATACAACAACTACTTTAACAACTGTTAAATCCTTCTTGAGTATAACCACAAACCGGTTTATCTCAAGGAAATCTCTTTACAAATATTTGAGCAAATAATGTGTGTTAATGTTTTCTAACAAAACTATATATCACAACTGTGATAATACACAAATTTAAGCTTAGAATAAAAACTAAATTGCTAATGCTTTTGAGTATGCTTGGTTTGAAGGCTTAGCAAAATGTATGAGTACGTGCGCTTTCGTAGGCGTGTATATGCGTGCATCTTTTCTCACACAGACTTGTTTATATAGCCAAGGTAAAGATACGTTGTTGTCCATAAAGCACTTTCAATGATAATAACGTTCTTTCCTTTTTGAGAAGATCTTGTCTTGAATAAAGCCGTTGGTAATTAATCTGTCTTGAATGCTTAGTAACGCTTTAGAGTGTTCTCTGCTTATGGTAATCAGAGTGTTCTTGGCTTTAACTTATTCTTACGCTTCTGAGTGCTGATGACTTGGTAAGGATCTTGATCAGAGTCAGAGTATTTTATGCACAGATTCTGGTCATCAAGCTTCAGCGTATGATCTGGTAACTTCAGCGTGTAGCACATGTTATTGATCTTCTGATGCTGACATATCTTCTGATGCTGATGTTGATATTGATCTTCTGATGCTGATTCCATCAAAACTTCTGTAAATACACAACATAATTTTAAGTAGCATATATGTCTTATATATAAATCTTACAATTTATTTATTCTTGTATTTTGTTATCATCAAAACTCTAATTGAGGGTTGTAGAATCAAACTATGTTCTAACAATCTCCCCCTTTTTGATGATGACAAAAACCAGATTTTTTTCAATTAAAAATAAAGAATAAAAGGTATCAGAGATTAAAAAATAAAGAATAAAAGGTATCAGAGCAACGAAGAGAAAAACTCCCCCTGAGTTGATTACTTCCCTTTAATTCCATGAGACTTTGAGCATCAGGACTTTACTGTACTTTACTGTTTCTTTCGTCAGATTTTTGTACCTGTTCAAGCTTTTCAGAAGAAAGAAATTCAAATAGATCAGAATGTCAGAATGTTTGAGACTTATGTCTCAGTAATCCGTTATTGAAAAATATCATTCTTTCTCCCCCTTTTTGTCAATTATCAAAAAGCACAAATAATCAGAGTTAAAATAATCAGAGCTAAAAATGCATTTATATTAAAAACAGAAGCAATGATAAGTTCAGAACATGTAAAAATATTACAGATAAACAAGTTATAAAAACAACAAGGAAATTTCTAAGAAGGAGGAGGAAGTCGTGTGAACAAAGCCTCCAACATGCTCTTGATTTGGGTGTTGGTTTCCTGTTGCTGAGTTAACATGTTCGCTATTGCATCAATTTTGGTGCCGTGCTTATCCATTCTTTCATTCATCAGCATATCAGATCTTTTCAAGTCTTCAAGAGTCTGCCTGTCAAGGGAGGAAGCTTGAGGATCTTCAGAAACAGGATGCTTCTCAGAGCTTTCAGCAATATCTTCTTCTTGACCTTGTTCTTCAGCAGGAATCATCTGTTCTTCTTACTTTAGTTGATCTTTGGAAGCTGGACGATGTTCAGACCAAGAGGCAATGTCCAGATGGAGAACTTCTTCCTTAAGCAGCTTGCTCAGAACTGGACCTTCAATTTCTTTCAGCAGATTGCTAAAGTTCTGTTGAGCTTGTCCATAGCTCTATTCTTGCAACTTAAAGGTTTCAGAGCATACCCATCTTCTGAACTTTGTCCAGAGGTAGTCTGATGCAGCAGGATCAACCAGTTCCAGACTTGCTTGTTTCAGAGAAGTGATCCACTTCTGTACTTCTGTTTCAAAGTTCAATATGCTGGTACCAACATCTGGATGTTTTGGTTTAGGGATATTAGTTTTATGGTTTATTGCAGCAAGGCGTTCAAGGACTGTTAAATCAATGACAGTCTTGCTGTGGTCATCTGAATTGTCTTTTGGTGAGGGAGTAGGAGAGTCAGGAATTATGATTGGACTTGATGGGGAATTTGGTGGAGTTAATTCTGGTGAAGAGGGAAGTTGAGGAATATTCACAATGGTGCCAAAGGGAAATTGAATGGCCAGAGTTACGGGTTCAGGGAATTCAGAGGGTTGAGCCTCAGAGGTTTGAATCTCAGGTTGTGGAGATTGTTCAGGTTGAGGAGAGGGTGGATTAATTTCTGGTTGAGGAGATGAAGGTAGTGGGATTTCTGGTTCTGGAGAGAGTGGAATTTCTAGTATTGGTGAGAGGGGAATTTCTGGTTGTGCTTCTGTGTGAGTTTCAGGATTTGGATTATTTGGTATGGGAGCAGAAGTGTGTTGGTCTATATCAGAAAGAACTTTTTCAAGTTCTTGTTGGGTTTCAACATTATTTGGATTTTGAGGTTGGGAGCGAGATCTTCTTAGAGTTAATGATTCAGAGGGATCAAAGTCAAGGTCAAAATCATCAAAAGTTTGAGGTGTTGGGTTTTCAGATGGAGTGGGTATTGGGATAGATGTTGATACATCAGTTGAATCTAAAACAGTTACAAAAGAAGGATTACCTCTCTTCTTGGGAGTCTGCTGAGATGGTCCTTCTGCTATAGCTTTTCTTTTCTGTGTCTTCTTCAGAACAACCTCTGGAGCCTTCTGCTGAAGATCTTGAATATTCAGATTTGGTGTTGTACCATCAGCCTTGCAAGCATCCAGATATCTGAGTATGATTTTAGGTTTAGAGTCAATTTCTGAGAACAGTGGGAAGTCATCCAGAGGGACTCTTCTGCTGGAGATTGCAGCAAAAGGAGTGACGCTGGGATCCTTCTTGATGTTCTCTATCAACTTCATTTTCTTCAGATTTTTAGCATTCAGCTGTTTTCCAACAGTAGCTTCCAGAGAGCTGATTTCCTGAGCCTCTGTCAGATGATCAATCAGCCTATTCTCTGTCAGAATATCTGATATCAGTCTTCTTAAGGGTATCCAATCCCTTTTTGTCCGTTCCTCTTCTCTTGTTTCTTTAACACTTGTTCTGAGATGGTTGAACAGAAGATGAGCCAGATTTATCTTGACCCTCTGAGAGATGAAATAGATCAGAAACTGCTGATCAATATTAATGTAACCAGGAGAGCTGGTAGGCTTCCTGTGATTGAAGCACCCCAGAATGATCTTGGCCCAAATTATGTGTTTGTCTTTTAAATCCCTTATCTTGCTGGAGGGAAGCCCCGGAGTGAAGATTTCCCTGGAAATTAGGGCAACATCTGCACACCTTTCTGCCATATCAATGCAACGAACACCACCACCACGGTACCCTATTAAACGTGCAATGAGGTCTTCAGTGATAACAATCTTCTTCCCCATGATGTAAGACGTGACTTGATGATTGGAAGAAGAAGCGTGAATCCAAAATTCCTTTACCAGAATAGGAAATGTTAGACCCACCAGTCTGTCAAAATACTTTTCCCAGCCTTGAGCTTTAATTTCTTCAGATAGATCAAACCCATTCTCCTTAAGACTGTTGAAATCCACGATTAATTCTGACAGAACCTCTAGGTTTTTTATTGGAGTTAGAAGCGTTCTGTAAGGTTCTTCGTATTGTTCAGATGAAACAGTTTTTTGGGAACCTGAAGTAGGAATGCTGGAAGAAGCCATTGTTCACACGAAGGTTTTTGTGAAAAAGATTGAAGGGTTTTTTTGAGAAAGTAAGAACACTGAAATCAGTAAGTTTGAGAGAAAATGAAAGTGAAGGTAAAGCGTGTAAATGGTGTGAAGTGTGTTTAAATATATTTCTAAAAAGGTTTTGAAAACATAAACGTCAAGAGAGAGAGAAATTAATAATGATTATTAGCATTTAATGATAGCTGATTTTAGGGGATTCAGAAAGATATTTGGAACGGTTACCCATGACATGTGTCTCAATGCATCCAATCAATGCTTTTGCCTTTTTAGAAACGTGAACGCGTGTTCAGCCTCAGAAAATAGCTGATGACTGGATGACACTTGTTTGCTTGAGTGAACAGCACATCTCTATCCTGGAAATGAAGCGCTCAGATCTTCATGGATAGATTCTGATACAATCTGCATTTCTAAAGTTCTGAAAGAAGATTGATCAGAAGTTCACAGAAAAATAAACAAAGTTCTGAAGGTTAATATATAGAATCAAAACAATTTCATTCTGGGCAGAGCTTCATGCTGAGATGTTTCAGAATGAAGTTGAACCTATCTTCAAAAAGAGGTTTTGTAAAGATATCAGCCCATTGATGGTCTGTGTTAATAAATTTTAAATTTTAAATCCCTTCTGAATATAGTCCCTAATAAAATGATGTTTTATTTCTATATGCTTAGCCCTAGAATGTAAAATTGGATTTTTGATGAGACAAATAGCAGAAGTATTGTCACAGAGGATAGGAATGTTACTCTCAAATATCTAGAAGTCCTCAAGTTGACTTTTCATCCAGAGCATTTGTGTGCTGCATCCAGCTGCTGCTATGTATTTAGCTTCTACTGTTGATAGAGCAATTGTGGATTGTCTTTTGCTGGACCATGAGATCAGATTTTCTCCCAGAAACTGGCAGCTTCTAGAAGTGCTTTTACGCTCTACTCTGTCTCCAGCAAAATCAGCATCACAGTATCCTACTAAGCTGTAATCACTTGATTTTCTATAAAACAAACCCAGATTAGTAGTACCTTTCAGATACTTGAAAATTCTCTTAACTGCTGTTAAGTGAGATTCTCTAGGATCTGATTGGAATCTAGCACAAATGCATACACTGAATAAAATGTCAGGCCTTGAAGTCGTCAGATATAGAAGAGAACCAATCATACCTCTGTAGACCTTCTGTTCTACCTTTTTACTTACCTCTTCTCTTTCCAGAATGCACGTGGTATGCATTAGAATCTTTGATGGCTTACATTCTGAGAGATCAAATTTCTTCAAAAGTTCCCTGACATATTTGCTCTGATGAATGTAAGTTCCTTATGGGGTTTGATTAATCTGGATGCCCAGAAAGAATTTTAGTTCCCCCATTAGGCTCATCTCAAATTCTACCTGCATACACTTAGCAAACTTTCTTCCTATAGAAGGTTTAGTAGATCCAAATATGATGTCATCAACATAAATCTGACATACTAAAATGTCATTCTTAACTGTCTTACAGAATAAGGTTGTGTCCACTTTACCTCTCGTGAATTCCTTTTCTAACAAGAAGTTACTTAGTCTTTCATACCAAGCCCTGGGAGCTTGTTTCAGACCATACAGTGACTTCTTTAGTTTGAAAACATATTCTGGATTTTTGGAACTTTCAAAACCAGGGGGTTGGTGCACATATACCTCTTCTTCTATATAGCCATTTAAGAATGCACTCTTAACATCCATCTGATACAGAGTGATGCCTTTATTAACAACAAATGAAATTAAGAGTCTGATAGATTCTAACCTGGCGACTGGAGCAAAGGTTTCTCTATAGTATATCCCCTCTTGCTGACTATAACCTTGTGCTACCAATCGTGCTTTGTTTCTGATGACTTCACCTTGTTCATTCAGTTTGTTTCTGAACACCCATTTTGTTCCAATGACGTTGAATCCTTTTGGTTTGGGAACTAGATCCCATACGTCATTTCTTGTGAATTGATTTAGCTCCTCTTGCATTGCTAGAATCCAGTCATTGTCCAGAAGTGCTTCATCAATGGTTGTTGGTTCAATTAGAGAAACACGTCCCATGAGATATTCTTCAGAGTTTCTGAAGCTAGCTCTTGTTCTGATTGGATCTTCCTTTCTTCCTAAGATTGTTTCTTCTGGGTGATCCATGCTGCTTCTGGATGGTCTTTTCTGGAGTTGATCAACAGAAGGTGCTGGATTGCTTGCAGTGCCTCTTTCTGATGTTGAGGGAGTGTCTCTGTTAAGAGCTTCTGATGACTTGTCTTCAGTACCTGTGAATTCAACTTCCATACCTGCAAGGAATTCATTCTGCTTTGACTTTTGAGAGTCAAGCTTATCATCAAAACGAACACTGATTGACTCTTCCATAATTTGTGTTTCTGTATTGTATACTTTGTACCCTCTTGAGCGTTCAGAGTATCCTAACATAATACACTTTTGTGCTTTAGAGTCAAACTTGTTCAAATAATTTTTTGTATTCAAAATAAAACAAGTACATCCAAATGGATGAAAATAGGAAATGTTGGGCTTTATGTTCTTCCACAATTCATATGGAGTCTTTTCCAGAATAGGTCTTATGGAGATTCTATTCTGAATGTAACACGCTGTGTTTATTGCCTCTGCCCAGAAGATCTTAGCAACGTTAGTCTCGTTGATCATGGTTCTGGCCATTTCTTGCAATGTTCTGTTCTTTCGTTCTACAACTCCATTTTGCTGGGGAGTTCTAGGACAAGAGAAATCATGCAGAATGCCTTTGTCATTAAATAATGACTCAAAATCTTTGTTTTCAAACTCTCCACCATGATCACTTCTGACTTTGACGATTCTAAGATCCTTTTCATTTTGAACTTGGTTGCAGAAGGTGACAAACATAGAGTGTGACTCGTCCTTGTGTCTTAAGAACTTTACCCATGTCCATCTACTATAATCATCTACGATTACTAATCCATACTTCTTGCCACTGACTGAAGCAGTTTTAACTGGTCCAAATAAGTCAATGTGCAGAAGTTTAATGGCTTAGAGGTGGAAACAACGTTTTTGGATTTGAAAGCTGGTTTTGCAAACTTGCCTTTCTGACATGCTTCACACAGAGCATCTGAATTGAACTTCAGGTTAGGAAGTCCTCTGACCAGATTGAGTTTATTAATCTGAGATATTCTTCTCATACTAACATGTCCCAATCTTCTGTGCGAGATCCATTGCTCGTTGTTAACAGACATAAGACACTTTACATTCTGACTTTTTAGTTCAGAAAGTTTTATTTTATAAATGTTTTTTCTCCTCTTTCCATTAAATAAGATAGTCCCATCTTTCTGACTAACAGCTTTGCATGAATTTTGATTAAAGATTATATCATAACCGTTATCACTTAATTGACTTATGGATAACAGGTTATGCATTAATCCATCTACTAATATAACATTACTTATAGAGGGAAGATTTCCATTACCTACAGTTCCAGAGCCAATGATCTTTCCTCTCTGATTGCCTCCAAAACCTACGTGGCCTCCAGGCTTAAGTTCCAGGCTTTGGAACATATGCCTTCTTCCCATCATGTGTCGTGAGCAGCCATAGTCCAGGTACCATGACTGGTGTTTCTGCTTTGCTGCTAAAGATATCTGCTACATGTATTATTTTATCCTTAGGTACCCATATTTTCTTGGGTCCTGATTTGTTAGTTTTACCAAAACTCTGGTTGAATTTTGGTTTGACATAATAATTACTACTTGTATATTTGATGTCATGTGTGTGGCCATATATAAAGTGTGAATCAAGTGAAGTGCGTTTTATAACTAAATCCATGGCATTCTTTGGTGTAGGTACCTTACCTTGATATCCTATCCCTTTTCTGCAATTTCTGCTAACTCCATAGATCATTGAAGCCATTTTGCTTCTATCTATGTTTTTAGCTAGAAACTTCTGAAAGCTATGATCATACTCCTTGATGATCTCATCAACACTGCTGGGAGTTTCAGGGATTGTTTCCTTCTGAGAGTTTTGCAATAGATTTTCTAATTTTGAAATTTTATCTTTTAACTCAGAATTCTCCAATTTGAGACTCTCAGTCTTATCAGAGTCAGAAGCAAGATTCCTTTTCATGTTTCTGAATTTTACTCTGATCTGCTGATATCTTTCTAGAATTTAATTAAGGCTTTCAGCTAGTTCAGCCTTAGTAAATTTTATAGCAAAGTCAGGGAATACCTCTTCTGTATCTGATTCAGAGTCTGACTCAGAAGCTTCACTATCTTCTGTTATGTTTGCCATGAGAGCTATGTTTGCTCTTTCATCATCTGATTCTGATTCATCTTCAGATGTGTCAGAATCATCCCATGTAGCCATGAGACTTTTCTTCTTTTCCTTGCCAAACTTCTTTTTGGGCTTTTCCTTCTGAAGCTTTGGGCAATCACTTTTGTAGTGCCCTTGCTCGTTACATTCATAGCAGATGATGTCTTTGTTGTTTGGCTTTATGTTTCCTGAAGAACCTTCAGATCTTCTGTGTCCAGAGGAGGATTCTAACCTTCTGTATCTGGAGAAAGATTCATTCTGATTCTCTGATCTTCTGGGATTCCTGAACTTCCTTTGCCTCTGCTTCCATAATTGGTTCACCCTTCTGGAGAGGAGAGATAGTTTATCTTCTTCTGATGAAGACCCATCAGAGGTTTCTTCTACAGCCTGCAAAACTTTGGATTCAGATTTTCTGTTAGATTTTAAAGCTAATGGCTTACCTTGCTTTTGAGGTTCATCTGCTTCTAGCTCTATCTCGTGACTTTTGAGGGAGCTGACAAGTTCCTCCAGAGAGATTTTGTTGAGATCTTTGGCTAGCTTAAGCGCTGTGACCATTGGCCTCCACTGTTTTGGCAAGCTTCTGATGATCTTCTTAACATGATCAGCAGTGGAATACCCTTTGTCAAGAACTTTTAGACCAGCAACAAGAATTTGAAATCTTGAAAACATAGTCTCTATTGATTCACCCTCTTCCATCTTGAATGCCTCATACTTCTGAATGAGTGCAAGGGCTTTGGTTTCTTTGACTTGAATGTTGCCTTCACGCGTCATTCTCAGAGAGTCAAACATATTCTTTGCAGTGTCTCTGTTTGATATCTTCTCATATTCTGAATAAGAGATGGCGCTGAGAAGAATTGTTCTGGCCTTGTGATGATTTCTGAAATCACGCTTTTGCTGATCAGACATTGCTTTCCTGTCAATCTTCTGCCACTTCCATCCACTGGGTGCGTGTATCCATCAATCACCATGTCCCACAGATCAGCATCATGAGCCAGAAAGAAGCTTTCAATTCTGTCTTTCCAGTAGTCAAAGTTCTCTCTATCTAAGACTGTAGGTTTTCCACTGAATCTATCTCTTTCTTCATTGTTGTCATTGCTGATGTTTTTGATGTGGCCCTGCCATTGTGTTTTTCTGACGCTGGATCTTGTACTGACACGGTTAAGTGTTATAAGCTCAGAACCAGGCGCTCTGATGCCAATTGAAGATGTGAAAAACACAATAAGGGGGTTGAATTGTAAAACTTGAATCAAAAGCTTAAACAACACTGTATTTTTATCCTGGTTCGTTTGATCTCAAACTACTCCAGTCCACCCGTCAAGGTGATTTCGCCTCTCTCCAACTAGGTCTTAATCCACTATATTCAACAGAATACAACAACTGCTTTAACAACTGTTAAAGCCTTCTTGAGTATAACCACAAACTGGTTTATCTCAAGGAAATCTCTTTACAAATATTTGAGCAAATAATGTGTGTTAATGTTTTCTAACAAAACTATATATCACAACTGTGATAATACACAAATTTAAGCTTAGAATAAAAACTGAATTGCTAATGCTTTTGAGTAGGCTCGGTTTGAAGGCTTAGCAAAATGTATGAGTACGTGCATTTTCGTAGGCGTGTATATCCGTGCATCTTTTCTCACACAGACTTGTTTATATAGCCAAGGTAAAGATACGTTGTTGTCCATAAAGCACTTTCAATGATAATAACGTTCTTTACTTTTTGAGAAGATCTTATCTTGAATAAATTCGTTGGTAATTAATCTATCTTGAATGCTTAGTAACGCTTCAGAGTGTTCTCTGCTTATGGTAATCAGAGTGTTCTTGGCTTTAACTTATTCTTACGCTTCTGAGTGCTGATGACTTGGTAAGGATCTTGATCAGAGTCAGAGTATTTTATGCGCAGATTCTGGTCATCAAGCTTCAGCGTATGATCTGGTAACTTCAGCGTGTAGCACATGTTATTGATCTTATGATGCTGACATATCTTCTGATGCTGATGTTGATATTGATCTTCTGATGCTGATTCCATCAAAACTTCTGTAAATACACAACATAATTTTAAGTAGCATATATGTCTTATATATAAATCTTACAATTTATTTATTCTTGTATTTTGTTATCATCAAAACTCTAATTGAGGGTTGTAGAATCAAACTATGTTCTAACACAGCCATCTTTCTGCAGTAAGAATAAAGGTGAGTCTCTGGGCATGTATCCCCCTTATACTTGTCAAAATCTAGTACCTTGAGCTTTTGTGGAATCACAACCCCCAGAACCAAACACATAGCAGCAGTACTAAATCCTGGCCTTTTGGAAGTCTCCATAGCCTTCAGACGTTCTTCCAAAGCCTTGTACATCTTAGCAGTTTTAGACAAATTAGCTGTAGAATCTTTTGGGGGGCCATTGAGATCGATGACATCATGGTGGTCATCCACAATCAACCGTGGGTTCTCTTTAGGAATTACCCCATTGTCGTTCTTGGGTCCACCATTCTCAGACATAGAGGCAATCTCAACCAGCTTAGTAACACTCAGCCTGAGTTCTTCTTGCCCTTGGATAACGGCATGAAGAGTTTCCATGAGCTGATTCATTCGATCGCCCATGATTTCCATGTCTTTACGGAGGGCGGCCTGGTTCTGCTCAATCTGCTCCATAATCCTCAACTTGTTAGCTTGAGTGCGATAAGGATTCAAGGAAGTCGTCTTGTAGATTCTGATAATAAGAGGCAAAACCATCAGATAAGAATTCCTGCCAGAAAACCTGCAATTCATGAAATGCATGATATGTATGATGTATGAAATGATTAACCATTCCAGTTTTTCACAACTCAATCAACGCCAGTAATAATCGAGCAACATGATAATAAGAACTGCCACATAAAGAAAATATCCAGAAATAGGAGAAATTCCCACAAAATTCAATACAAGAAAGTTGTGAGAGTACAAGATAAGTGATTCCAAACAAGCCTGGAGGTAATCGAGATAACAATACAATAATCAGTCTGAAGGTAGGCTACCATTCTTTCTCCATCTTTATCTCACATCACTAAGGCCCAAATAAAGTGCCTTAGCAATAGCTTCAAAATCGGGTTCATTCAGAACAGCAACAAATATGTGATCGGTAATCTTGAACAAATGAGAGTACTCTTTCACAGTTGGAGTGATCTGATGGTCCTGGGAGGTGGAACAGTGCAACTCATAGTCGTAGAACTGAAGTAGAGTCAAAGAACCACCATGTATTTCCCTAAGAACCTCTACATTATGACGGACTAAATGATCTTTTAAACTCTTTAAAGAAGGCCAAGAGCTTGAGCGGAAAACTTGAGCAGCACTGATAAGTACAATTGTCTCTATCGGTCCTCTTGAGAACATCATAGTTACTAGACGTTACTGACAGAAACTATAACTTCTTAAGGTACCCCGGAATGGACATGCATATGCAAGATTAATATATAGTTTCATTTTTATGACTTTTATTTTTGAAAATTAAACATGCTATGATGTAAGTGCGAGTGATCATGGGGTTACTACTGCCATGATACTTATTTCTATTGTATTGTCTCTGCATAGTCTGTAAGTACCAGGGTCACTGGTTTGGAACGTAACTGGAAGAACTTCATGAACATTAGATTCGAAACTCGGAAAATAAATCTGAGAACCTCATAATCACTAACGGAAATCCAAAACATAATCATTAGAACAAATAGTCATTGTTTGAGTATAGTCACCATTTGTACATGTGATAATAATTCCCTCCCCACTCACGGGTGAAAACTAGGTCAGGGTAAGGCAAGGGTAACTCGAAAATCAAAGGTTCTCTTGAAAGTAAAATCATCCCAACACATATGTGCATGATTAAAATACCTCCAATTGAACCTCATCCGAGCATGGTATATGACATGACTGCACTAGTCGGACCATATCCTATAGCCATCATGCCCCACTCTATTCCTAGTGTCCTAGTGCACTCTAGCCTGGGTACTGGGCCTTTTGCCTCAATAGTAAAATCCGAACCAAATCAAGAAGCAAATCCAGTACAACAGTAGTACATCGAAAACAGTAAAATGCAATGCATACATATGCTCAGGTAATCAAGTATGAATGAATAAAATGAAAGCATATAAGTAAACACCCAAAGAGAAGAAAACTAGGAGCGACTCTAGGATGGACCAGCATTTGGTCGACCTATCCCTAGTGAAGTCACCATCTGAAACAACCGGCTGAAAATCATCAAACAATAAAGTCACCATCAAACGTCTTTTATCCCACATGAAGGGAAAGGTAAACATCGAGAAAACCTGAGAATGGAGAAGTCACAGTCTTGCGACTGAGAGATTGGGTAAGGGAGTCTGTTACACGAGGGCAAGGTATTAACATCCAATACGCCCGTAGTACTCTACGGTATCCACTATTGTTATCTATATTATGGGTGTGTTTAATATACGCTTACTATTTACTACTGCTAAAGGGAGAATGCATGCAAAAGAAAAGAGAAAAGAATGTAGGGAAAATAAAATTTGTACTCACTTGGGTCCTACCCCAATGCCTACGTATCCTTTTTGAGGAATCATAGCTACCATAGTTCGGCTCACATGTTTTTGTTTGTTTTGAGTTTTTTATGGATGATGTTAATTACGCCTTCTACCGCAGCTCGACCTCTAGAGACTTATGCGTTGGCACAGAAGTAAATTAATCATGTCCTTACCTGAAAAGAGTTTTAGAGAAAAGGTGATTGGTCTCACAAAAAGGTTTGAGTTTGTTTGTATTATGTTGCGGATAATGACAAGTTGACCTCAAGAGAGAGATATTAGCCATTTTTCCACTTATACACGAAAGGAGTCTTTGAGATTTGAACCATACCTATGCCTGATATGAAAGAACAATAAGATTGAGAAGAGACCCGCTTATCATCTCTCATACTCAACAAAGGCGTGATTCTCATCAGTAGTTTTAAAGTGTTTTTGAAGTTTGCAAAGGAAAATAAGTTTTTGTTTTGATGCAAATAGGGAAAGAAAAGTCAAAGGGAGACTAGTCTATTTCTAAACCTAATGTTATCATACATAATTGGACCTAAAGTTGGAATTGTGAGGGAATTCTACCTAATGTTTGCATGCTTGGATTTAAAAGCCTAATGTCTAATTTTAGTTCAATTAAATCGAAGATTAAATTTGAACCAAAATCACCTAAGGAAACATGAAAGACCATACAAACAAGTAAAATTAGGCGATAAGTATTAAATTATTGCATACAATCCATACCAAAAATCACAAACAAAATACATGGCATAAAATGAGTAAAACTAGTAATTAAAATTGACTAAAAAGTTAGTAAAAGGGGAAATAAATTCCTAATTAATTCCTAAAATCTAATAAAAGTCTAACAAATTTTATTGATTTTATTATTTTTTATCATGTAAAAAAAAACTCAAACAAAACAATTATCAAAATTATCCAAACAAAAATGCAAATAATAAAAACAAGGTGCAACTTGTAAGCAGGGGGTGCTGGAAGAGCCTGGGCGCTAGGTCCAACAAAGGTTTTTTAATTCACACAACCAGCCAACTTCAAAAAAATATGTTGGGCTTTAGAATGCCATTCAGCCTTTTTTGTGCATCATGCTTCAGCTTACCAAAAACGCTATTGGGCTCAGGAAAAGGGGTTGGGTTCGGTCCATATCATTAACAAAAACTAGTATCCATTATCTCTAATTACTGATCATTTTTGCTCATTGTTTATTGAATAACAAAAACAAAACAAAAAAACACAAAAGAAATTGAAAGAGGATATAGGAATTTAGGGTTCAGTAAGGTGACAGTTAAATTCTTCATACACATAACTCTCTTCTTCTCTGCCAAGATGCGCTGCAAACCCATTCCTCAACGCTTATGCCTTCTTCTTCGATCAACTTCTGATAACCGTCCCCTTCTTTGTCTCGTTTTTATAACACGCCGCCGCAACCTCCATTCTCACCGTCCGAGACCACCGATTGACACCACAAACAGCCTCACCTTAATCTCATCTTTTCAAACCTCCACTTCGTTTGTATGAATTCTAACACCATTACCCTAAATCTAATAGAAACCAAAACCCTAAATGATCACAAATCAAAATTAAACCGAGATGGTGCGTGAGATCGAGTCACATGCTTAGGGCTTTCATTCAGCGGCATACAAGCTATACAATGGTATAAAGATCAATGCAAGAAGGCGATGAAGAAGGCTTACCCACCATAGAAAGTATGGTGCCTCTTCAATGGTGACGGAATTATCAGAAAAACAGAGGTATCTTCAAGTAATAGCTCTTGTTTCCTTCATTCTTTTTATTTTCTGCGCCCTTTTGATCTTCTGCGTTCTTCTTCTTCTCCTACTTTTCAGTTCTTGTTGTGCTTCTGTTCGATGCGTTTTTGAGTTATGCGTGTGCGGTTGTTGGGATTGATAATGCTAAGGTACTATGCGTAGCAGTAAGACGATGATGGATTGATGGCTAAGCTAGATTGTTTAGAGCTTCAGAGGTTGAAGCTCTAACATCTATGGAGCTGAGCTTTTTGGTGAGAGTTGAGGGATGTAGATGAGAGAATGATAAGAAAAAAGAGGAAGGTTGAGAAAAAAGGTGGGACTAATGGTGCATGTGAAACTGGAAAAAGGTGGAGAGTGTTTGAATGACGTATCCAGATTATGCAGAGTGGTGAATTTGTTATATAGATGAAGCAGTTAGAAATTCAGTTGGAGCTTGATTTGTTTTAGGCCATTGGATGATTAGAGAGTTGGTTAGAAGATCAATGGTAGGGATTGAACCGGTTAGGAGTCAGTTGTGAAATTAAGATTCAGTTATGTTAGTTATTAATAAGCTATAATTAGTGAAAATTTGTTAATGTTAGTTTAGGGAAGTTAGAAGTTAGTTAGAGGTGATTAGAGGGAATTCGGTTTTTTGGCAGTTGGAATTCTGTTATTCTGTGGTGTTTTGATTGGAGATATGCTTAGAGATGTTAGGAAATTATGTTGAGAGTTTTTTATGAAGTTAGAGGGTTGGATACTGTTAGGGAAAAATAGTTAGGGACTGTTCCGTTAGCTGTTTAGAAGCAGTTAGAATATTCTATTAGAAACTGGTCATATATTGTTAGTGAACTGGCCTTGTTGAATCTGTTTGATAATGCAATGGTTTCTGAACTGTTTTGGGCTTCTTCTTATAACTGGACAAGTCTTATGCTAATGCGCATATGCTTTGATGCCTTTGTCTACTTCAGAATCAGGCTTTGAATTTTTTTTGCAACAGGTAACTATTCTAGCTCTGTAGCATTTAAATATTCTGTTTAGATTTGGATTTACCTTTGGATATGTAGGTAAAGTTGGATTGATTCTTTTTAGAGTCCATTCTATTTTTCCGTTATGTGGTTTTTAGTTTGTACAGATTCTGTCAGTTATAGGTTAGTTAGGATTTTTGTTTGGAGATGTTAGTTTGTGAGTTTGTTATGTTGGTTTTGAAAATCAGTTAAAAACAGTTAGGGGTTTATTAGAATGGTTGGAAACAATTTTGTTTTCTATTTGAATGAACTGGCAGGTATCTAATTATGCAGTTTTGGATTTCTATTATGAGTTTTACTTCCGTTTTTGTTTTTCACGGTTTCTGAATTTTTCATCTGATCTGCATTTTTCTTCATCAGTAATTCCCCCAGATATTTAGCCTTTGGTTTACGGTTATGTTTGGATTCCTGATTTTGTTCTGATACTTTTGCTTTGTTTTCTGTCTCATGAGTTGGTGCGGGCCATTGGTTAGTTTTGGTGTTAGGATGGCATGATTCTTTAAATCTTGAAGCTTCATTGTGACACGGCTTTGGAGGCGGCAACAAGTGTGTTGAGTAACAAGGCAGCAAGTCATGGCATAAAAATGTTAAGATCATGAAGGAAAAAGAGGTTTATGACTAGGTTTAAGAATGTATCCAATGTATGGCAATGTAACATGACATAGTAGTGGAGATTTTTTTGTTTTGTAATTATGTTATTTTGTTCAGGATAACGCCGACAATGTAATGGAGAGTTTTCATGCCTCCAAATTTCTCCTGGCTTTGTACTTTGTTAAGACTTTGAGTAGATTTTATGCTTGAATTTGGACAAATGAGTATTGGTATTTTCTTTTTGATATATTATGCTTTTTCGCAACTTGATTCCAAAACTCCATTAGAAGCTTGCATCAATTTTACATGCCACGCTTGTAATTTTAAGAGACTTAAATCTCCATGTTCCAATCTTAAATCCTCACTCATTTTCCTTTGAAGAAAACTCTTAGTTGAAGAATCATACGCAAACTTTGAGTTCGAGTTACTTGGACTTTTAATCAAACTCAACCTTTGAATTATCTCTTGAACATATCATTGTGCCTTGATTATCCCAAAATGACTGAATGATCATTATTATAATAAATTTAACCCTTAACTCAGAATCTTAATCCATCGTAATAAGCATGGAGTCTACGGCTTAATGTAATTCAGAATGAACTCGAAAGAATCTCGTAACACAAGTAAACCAAGCATCCAGATGAAATGTCATTGCTTAAGATATCCATGAATCCTAATTTACCATGGATGGGATCCTCTGAAGATATCGTTTGCCTTGTGTTGCATATTGAAAATCCTGAACCAAAACCCTAGCATACCATAAATACACTAAGATCTCTCCATGTCATGTGCTTTTTGAATCATGAGTTGAATCCTTGAGAATGTAAGACTCAACTGATGAACAACTCTTAGCGCAATCCCTCATTAAAGTCCACATGCTTAGGAAAACAAAGCCCTATATGTTGAAGAACGCAACAAAAATATTGAGGAAGTGGAGCTCCATATGATGTGAGCAAGCTTTGCAATTTGATGTTAGGAAAAGGAGAATAACCCCATATATTGGTGATAAAGAAATCCATGAATTGAAACCCTAGCTTCAAATAAAACTTAATAAATGAAAGAACCATTTGATTTAAACATGAGTGAAGATAAGATCTTAAAAGCATATAGATACCCTAATTCCTCAATATCTTTGATCACATGCCATGTTTTATTGATTAATGAATGAATGACGTCTTAGATGACCTAACAGGAGTTATATACATGAGAAAAATGCGAGATGTGTAAGCCAGATAAAAGTGATTGGGTGGGACAAATTTGGAGTATTACAACTGATACCCACAGTGTGTCAAACTAACATAGCTATCGTCTCAACCATATCGGTCTACACCGTACAGTCTCTATAATTTTTGTTATTTACCTAATGATGTTCCCAGATCCAGGTAAGGATCAATACAAACCCAAAGAAAGACCCATAAATGTAAAGCAAACAAATCAAACAACGAAATAATTTAAAGGTGATCTAGCTCTATGGTAACCCCACTTTTAAAGTACTCCTCAGCAGAGTTTCCAGTTCTGTAATACGGTGGGAGAACTGGCTTGGTGTTTTGTGTTTTATCGCAATATTGTGGATAGCAAGAGTCGTCACCGACTTTTCTTTTATATATAAAGGAAAGGGTGAAAAGAACCGGAAATACCTTTTTAGAAAAAAAATTCTTGAGTTCGGGGGGTAGGTTATGAAAAGGGAAGGTGTTAGCACCGTATTCATCTGTAGTTATCTACGAGCTCTTAGTTGCTAGCTCACTTTGAAAATGCTTTGTTTGAAATATGTTTGTCATGGGTTTCGAAAGTATTTTTGAAAAGTGCAATCGCTTAGGTGAACTTTGTAATGATTCTCGGTCTCTATAAGAATGTATACAAAAGTGTTGACTTTGAAAATATTTTGTTTTTGAAAGTGTTGGTGTGTTTGAAAGATGGTGTTTTGAAATGTTTGTGAGCAAGCAACTATGAATGTACTACCTACTCAAAAGGGTCTTTGCTCTTTTCCTCCTCCTTTATATGTTTCTATCTTACCATTTATTAGTAAGAAGCCCCATTATTGGATGTGAGGGGACAAGCGCGGGTCAATCATACCGTCATAGAAGGCAACTTGTGAGACCCTTTAGCAATTTTCGTAAGAGACTAAGATCGTTTTTTTGAAGACAACGTCTAAGGGTCATCGAGGGACTACAATTTATTTTTTTATCGAGGGTCTTTGCTAAAGCGTCTCACATTCGAGGGACATGACTGTATTTTTTCAAAGGCAACAAGCGAGGTTACCCTAGAGGTGCGCTTGTGAAAAGTGATTGTTTTCAAGCTATTTTATCTTTGATTAGGATTATCTAGCGGTTGTATTTTATGTCTTATCATACACGCCTAATTACTATACAACATAAAAGAAAACAGTAAATTGTGAAAATTAAATTCTATGCTATTACGGAGCTTTCGGAAATGGGGGTACAAATTTATGAATGGGGATGAAGTGAAAAGTCTAGTTAAACTATTACAGATTGTAAACAATTTACAATAATCGAAAGAATGCGTAAATATTAAAAATATACGAAGAAAAAAAATGGGAAATTGTTTTTGTTATTTTAGTGTGATGAATACAGATGTAACTAGGAGTTATTTAGACTAAATTAAAATTCTAAGGTTAAAAATTAAAATTCTAAAGATTATTAAATTAAATATAAACTAAATAAAGTTATTAAAATAATTCTAAACTAACTTAAAATTCTAAGTTATTAAATTAAACCTAAACTAAGCTAATTATAAAGTTACTACATTAAATATAAACAAAACTATAAGGTTGTTAAATTAAATCTAAACTAATTTAAATATGAACTAATTTAAATCTAAATAACAAATTTACTAATTTGAAATTAGGCTAAATTAATCTTAATATTACTAATTTAAATTGAAAAATAAAAAATTCTAAGACTATTAAAATAATTCTAAACTAATAATAAAAAAAAACTCAAGTTATTAAAAAAAAATTTAAACTAAATTATTAAATTATTAAATTAATCTAAATCAAAATAAAAGGAGGATTATGTTAAAAACAGAAAATAGAGTGTAACAGTAGCAAAACAAAATGGTTGGGCTGTGAGGGAAAATAATCGCTAGTTGGGCTAAGAGGTTAGCCCAAAACACACATTAAAATGTAACACATAAAAAACATGGGGAGTGTCAAGCTGAAATAGGGTATGGTCCAGGAATATAGGTGCTAAGCCCAAATAGTAAAGCCCAGGAACTTGTTTTTGCTACAACTTGAAAATCAGTTCAAAAAGTATGGTATATGCATAATGGTGACGAGGGCACAGCAAAGCCTAAGG